>NW_026844020.1:3563269-3578269 GCF_029531705.1 Pantherophis guttatus
GGAGGGGAAGGAAGAGGAAAACAGAAGGAGGAGGAGAACGAGAAAGATGAGGTGGAGGTGGCGGAGAACTGTGGGGTCCTTGGTGCTCTCTGAGCTTGGTGGTTTTCTTGCAGGCGTTTCATGACCCAAGTAGGTAACATCATCAGTGCTGGAAGGCAGTGGGGTTTGTGGATTGGAGGGGAAGGAGGAGGAGGAGGAGGAAAACAGAAGGAGGAGGAGAACGAGAAAGAGGAGGTGGAGGTGGCGGAGAACTGTGGGGTCCTTGGTGCTCTCTGAGCTTGGTGGTTTTCTTGCAGACGTTTCGTGACCCAACAAGGTAACTTCATCAGTGCTGAAAGAGAGTGGGTTTGCAGGGAGGAGGAGGGAGGGAGGTATGCAGGGAGGAGGAAGAGAAAGATTGCGGGATCCTTCGTGCTCTCTGAGCTTTTTCGTTCTCTTGCAAACGTTTCATGACCCAACTAGGTAACACAATCAATGCTAGAAGGGAGTGGGGTTTGCAGAGAGGAGGAGGAGGAGGAGGAAGGGGGACAGCTGTGGGGTCCCTGGTGCCCCTCCTGTCCGTCCCTCTCTTAAAAGAAGGCATCTGTTAGCCGCCTCGCCTTCCTAGAGATTCGGAGAACCAGATTGTTTTGTTCCTTGTACTCAAAGCGTGCCGGTCTTTTTAATAGATACTGAAGCATAGCACCCTATTATTTTATTTTTTTTTCCTTCCCCCATTTAATTACATGCCCCATTAAAGGGAGCTGCTGATCTATCAAAATGAAATATCGCTGGGAAAACGTGGCGTTTTCTCTTCCTCCTCCTTTTGCCACGGGGTCTTGCATAAGTCCCGTTTGGCGCAAATTAAAAACGCCTCGGAAATCGCACAAAAGCAGCCGGCCGAGAGCGATGGTCAGGTGGGCCTGTTCAGATCCTGGAAAACCAGGCTAAGCTCTGTACGAAGAAGGAACTCCGGAGAACGAACTTTCAAGAACGTTAAGATCTGGATGGGGTCCTTGGTGCTCTCTGAGCTTGGTGCTTTTCTTGCAGACGTTTTCATGACCCAACTAGGTTACATCATCAGTGCTAGAAGGAAGGGGGGGGGTTGTTCTCTGTTTATATAGGAGTGGCTTGCCCAGTTGATGTGGGTGGTGGGCGTCCTTGCCTAGGCTATTATTTATTGTTTGATTATTTGTCTGAGTTGGTCGTTCCTTGATTGTTTACTTCTTGATGGATTGAAAGTCTGGGGTTAACCGTTGGCCAGCTCTAGGAATATTTTATTTTATTTATTTTTATTTATTCAATTTATATGCCGCCCCTCTCCGAAGACCCAGGGCGGCTGGGTATAGATGAACTCTGGGTACAGATGAACCCAGGACCCTCGGGGTTTCTGTCTGTCTTGAGACGGTGCCACAGGGGAACCGGAGGCCCTGAGCAGCTGATGGGAGAAGGGCTTTGGGGAGGAACTATGGACCAAGTCTTTCTCGTTCTCTTTCTCTTCTCTCCTCCACTTCACCTCTCCTCTCCTCCTTCCCCTTCCCCTTCCCCTTCCCATTCCTCTCTCCTCTCCTCTCCTCTCCTCTCCTCTCCTCTCCTCTCCTTTCCTTCTCTCCTCTTCTTCTCTTCTCTTCTCTTCCTTTCTCTTCTCTTCTCTTCTCTTCCTTCTCTTCTCTCTTCTCTTTCTTCTCTCTCTTCTTTCTCTTCCCTTCCCTTCCCTTCCCTTCCCTTCCCTTCCCCTCCCTCTCCTCTCCTCTCCTCTCCTCTCCTCTCCTCTCTCCTCCCCTCCCCTCCCCTCCCCTCCCCTCCCTCCCCTTCTCTTCCCTTCCCTTCCCTTCCCTTCCTTCCCTTCTCCTCTCCTCTCCTCTCCTCTCCTCTCCTCTCCTCTCCTCTCCTCTCCTCTCCTCTCCTCTCCTTCCCTCCCCACCCCTGCCTCCTCCTCTCCTCTCCTCTCCTCTCCTCTCCCTTCCCTCCCCACCCCACCCCTGCCTCCTCCTTTTATCTTTTCTTCCTCCTCCTTTTCACCTTTCCTTTTCCTCATCTTCCTCTCCTCCAGATCAGTGCATCTCCTTCCTCTCCTCCTCCCCCTCCTGGCCAACCTCTCACCCGCTGTCCTCTCTTCCTGTTGCAGATGGTGCCCAAGCCCATCGCCCTGGAGCCCTGTTTTGGCAACAAAGCTGGCCGTCCTTTCCGTATTCGTGAGATTGCCGAGGAGCCTCGGTGGGATCCCTCCACCTGGGCAGTCAGGTAAGTCTCCAGGTTCCCCTTGCAGCCATGCACCCTCAGCTTCCCTTCCTCAAAGTCCCTTGGGACATCACGGATGGTCCTGCATTAAAGGATCTCTCCTTGATGTTCTCCTGTGCGTCACCTGTGCTGGAGAAGCACCTGGGACCAGACCTGGGCTCTCTGATGGTCACTGCTTGGTTGAGAAACACAAATAATGACTGTGATATTCTCTTTGATCTAAAAGCTCTTTTGAGGTATTCAGGTAGTCCTCGACTTGCAACCGTTCATTTAGTGACCGTCCGAAATTAACAACAGCACTGGAAAAAATGACCTAGGACCAATTTTCACCCTTCCGACCATTTCAGCATCCCCCGTGGTCACGTGCTCAAAATTCAGACTCTTGGCGACTGACTCCCATTTATGACGGTGGCAGAGTCCCTGGGTCACGTGATTCCCCCTTTTGCCATTTTCTGGAAAGCCAAGTCAACGGGGAAGCCAGATTCACTCAACAACCGTGTCACTAACTTAACAACGACGGGAGTGATTCACTTAAGAACTGGGGCATGAAAAGTTTGAAAACAGGGCAAAAACTCACCGAACCAACTATTTTGCATAGCAATGGAAATTTCAGGCTCAATTGTGGTCATAAATCGAGGATTACCTGACCTTCTTAAGTAGCAGTACACTCCGACTTTCTAATCCCATTTGTTTAATCAACTAAATCCAGCTCAGAAGGGAACAAGTACAACGTTCAGTTCTTCATAGCGTCTGAGTTTTCTCCAGAAGCCCCCAGGGCATCCCTGTCTAAGGCATTCCTTTGATGGAGAACAGAGGGTCTCCAGAGTTGGCCATTCAAAGACTTCTGAACTTCAACTCCCAGAATTCCCCAGCCAGCTTGAGAAGTTGAAAGTTCACAGTTCTTAAAGTTGTCAAGGTTGAGAAATAATCCTTTGGCTGACTGAGGGATTCTGGGAGTCGAAGTACCACTTGTCTTCAAATGTTCTCAGCCTGGCTGGCTGAGGGATTCTGGGAGTCGAGTTTACTCGTCTTCAAATGTTCTCAGCCTGGCTGGCTGAGGGATTCTGGGAGTCGAAGTTTACTCGTCTTCAAATGTTCTCAGCCTGGCTGGCTGAGGGATTCTGGGAGTCGAAGTCCACACATCTTAAAGTTGCCAAGTTTGGAGAGACTCTGTTCCACATCAAAGAAATGCCTTAGAGCAGTGTTTCTCAACCTTGGAAGCTTGAGGATGGGTGGACTTCAACTCCCAGAATCCCCCAGCCAGCAGCGCTGGCTGGAGGATTCTGGGAGTTGAAGTCCATCCATCTTCAAGCTTCCAAGGTTGAGAAACACTGCCTTACACAGGGATACCCATTGAGGTGGGGACTTCCTGCAGAATAAACTCCCGATAACGGGCCTCCATCCACAGTTCTCTGCAGAAAACGCAGAAGCCGTGAAGAATTAAACATTCTACTTGTCCGCTTCTGAGCTGGACTTAGTTGATTAAACAAACGGGAACAGGAAGTCGGAGTGAACTGCTACTTAAGAAGGTCAGGTAGTCCTCGATGTATGACCACAGTTGAGTCTGAAATTTCTATCGAGCTGTGCTGTACTGGGGGATTCTGGGAGTTGATATCCACAGGTCTTAAAGTAGCCACTGTTGAGAAACACTTCTGGAGTGGGGATTTCTTCGAGGGCCAGATCAGCATTGTAGTTGTCCTTCACGCGCTGGCAGGGGTGGGGGGGAAGGGGCAGAGAGACGGGACGGATGGTAGATGGGACGGACGCCTCCTGAAGCACCCTACCGGCCAAAACGGGGCATGGGGGGGCTTTGGGTGGCAGAGTGATGCAGGAGGCCATCCAGGCTGAAAACGGGGTTCGGGGGTGGTGTCACACCACAAAGTCCCCCCATGCCCCTTTTTCACTAGCAGAGGCACCACGGGCCGGTCCTTTGCTATTTCCAGGCCGACCCTGCGGGCCAGATATAAGCACCTCATGGGCCGGATCCTGCCCCCAGGCCTTGTATTTGACACCCTGGTGTAGCTGGTCTGCAACCCCCTCTGTGCGTATCTATGTCTTCTTCTTCATCCAGGTCTTGCGGTCGCCAGCGCGTTGGTGGACATTTCACAACAGATGCCTATCACCTACAAAGACAAGTCGGGCGTGGTACGAAATAGGAAACAGCAGCCTCCAGCCCAGCCCGGAACCTGTATTTGATGCATGGACATCAGAACTGCCTCTTTTAAACCCAAGGTTAGCCCTCGGAGAAGGACCTCCGTTTTTTGTTTCGAAAGGCCCCAAGGGTGCAGAGGAGGAGGAGGAGGAGGCGGCCTCAAAGCACTTGAGAACATCCAGACTTTCTTCTTGGCGTCGGCGTCGGCGCCTCGGTTGGCTCAGTTCGGCACCCGCTCCGTCTTAGATCCGCCCAATCCCGTTAACGCCGGGCGGCTCCAACATTTTCTGGTTGCTCCCCTTCGTCGGTTTTAGACCTTCCGTGGCATGTTCTTTGGCAGACTTCTCCACCCACAAAGGTTGGCCTCAACCAGGAAGAAGCTTAAAAAAAAAGACCGGTTTATGGAACTTGACTTTTTTCCCTCCAGGTTGCCTAAGAAAGAGCGTAGCCAATGCCGGTCAGTTCTCTGCCCTCGGTCGCTACAAGATTTCAGAAGAAGCTGTCTTAACTTCCCCCAGGATCCCACGATAAACCCAAGGTCTCTATTTATTTCTTCTATGAACAGGCCTTGGCTTGCATCAATTGTGGTAGCATTATTTTTTCTCCAAGTCAAGGTATTAAAATTTGGGGCGGAGCAGCCCTGCACGGTTGAACTCTACCCCTTGTTTCCCTTTAAAAAAAAAAAAATCCTATTTCCAGAGGGTATTTTTGTCCCCTGTCATGGGCTTGTGTAGCGACGGACATTGTCACCCCACGTCCGACGGGGTTTTAAATAGATCTAAGGAAAGCATGGGATTAACGCAATGATGGTTTTGCACACGCTCCGTATTCTCCCGCCAACCCCCCCCTTACCCCCCCTCTCCGTGTTCTTTTTTTAACTTGGCTACCTGGATTCGGGGAGAGAACCGCAGCGACGGACAGACAAGAGACGGTAACGCCAGAGCAGAGCCAGCGGGTGGACGGGCGGGCGGTACGGCTTGTCTGTGCTCTCCACGGCGGCCGACGCGATGACTTTTTTTCCCCCTCTTTGGCGGTTCCTATATCTTCTTTCTCCTTGGCTGCTTGGCTCAAGGGAAGGGCTGATTCCTACCTTGCCCAGGTTCAGTCTGAAATAGCTCCTGGGGGGTGGTGGTCTGAAGACCCCTGAGTCTCCCACACACCACACACACACAGTGCACTCAGAACAACTCGCTTACGTACTGCAGACCCAGGATAATAACCCCGCAGGTGGGGTTCAGCTTTCACCTCAAGGGAAAAAATGCAGGCGCTATTATTCCCCAGGGCCAAAGGGGTCCTGAGACCCCTTTGGATAATCTTTGGATGTGGGTCGTTACTGGAAAGCTAGTTTGAAACTCATCTCCTTTTCTTTTCCGTTCGTCAGCCCTGAGACACGGCGGCCTCCTTGCCTATTGGAGAGAGAAATGGCTTCATTATTCATCAGGCCAGACCGGGAAATGCTGGTTTGTTTTGGATGCTAAATTAGCAGTAGTTTTTTCTTGCTGTCACCCTCCCTGAAGCTCTTCCCCCAAGGCGGTGTGTTTGGGAGAGAGCAGCCAAGTTTCCAAAACCGCCCCACCTCGTCCCACCCCACCCAGCGGTGTGGCCTTTCCCTCCGCTCCAGAGCAGCCGCCAGCACTACACTGACCTAAAAGATGCGTGCAAATCCGACAGGCAGCGATGAGCAAACATCGGTGGTCCCGATTGCTACAACGGCATGTTTGTGCCAAGCTCTTCTCTTGTCTCTCTCTCTCTCTCTCTTTTTCTCTCTCCCTCTCTCGCCATGCATGCACGGAAACGCTGCACACCGTGAGAACCGGTTCTCCTCGCGCTTCGTTGCGTTCCGCGGCACGCACGGTCTGCCGCGGGCCGTGTCGAAGAGCGAGGCGGTATCGAAACACCGGGGGGGGGGCAGGGAATTGCTCGGCCGCGCCAAATTTTACGGGCTCGAGGTGAACTCCCTTCTTCCCGCCCTTCCCGAAACGCAGCAATGTATAATAGGTTTTTTTAAAAAAAATAAATAAATAATAAAAGTTGGAAATTTGGGTGAGGGGAGGGGGAACGTTAAAGGATTCTCAGGCTGTTTCACCGGAACCAAACCGTTCCCGTCTCCTGATCCGCGGATGGGCCGAATACTTCCTTAATTTGGGTCAACAAGCCACAAGTATGGCAGTTTTGCATATTGCTGAATCTGTACGCACGGACTTTTGCAAAACTGGAACCAATGTATAATTAAAAAGCATATCTCGGTCGCTCCACCTCCCCCTTTTTTTTCTCTCTTCCCCCTAAAGCTGTGAATCCAATGAATTGTCCCCGGAAAGCTGAAGTCTGTAGGCTGAGAATCAATCTTGAATGGCTGAGAGCTCACGATGAACCCGGGGTGGTCTCAATTCTTCTCGGTCTCCCAGTAGGAACCAGTTTGCCGCCTTCCTGATCCACTGGTTATCCCAGGAGCTCAAATCCCAAGGTGTTTTAGGCGAGACGATTCAAATGCCTCTCGCCCCGGGCCGTGATATTTTTATTTGCAACATTGGAGGGGTGAGAAATCATCAGATTTCTTTCTTGGATTTGGGCCGGGTGGGGAAAAAAAATTCAGCCTTGTTAGACTTGAACCCAGAACCGAAAACAGGGCAGGTTCAATCTTCCTCATCCTGCCTCACGTCTCTTCAATCCAGAGCAGATCTGTCTTGGTGGGGAAGCAGGTCTCTGACCCAGGGACCATTTAAACCAGGGGTCTCCAACCTTGGCAACTTTAAGACTTGTGGACTTCAGCTCCCAGAATTCCCTAGCCAGCATTGCCATGGTTAATTATCCTCATGGCCGGATGGGGAATTCTGGGAGTTGAAGTCCACAGGCCTTAAAGTGGCCAAGGCCGGACAGGCCTGTTCTATCCTCTTGCCATAATGTCAGATTTTCAAAGGGTTGTGTGTGTGTGTGTGTGAAACTACATATTGGTGTGAGATTCCGCACGAAGCACAAAGCCGAATTTTGCAAGGGACGAAAAGTGGACTTCTCTGAGGAGAACTAAAATGGCGGCCTGCTGTGAGGATGATGTTCACGCCCAGAATTCTGGGAGTTGAAGTCCACAGGTCCTAAAGTCGCCAAGGCTGGACACCTCTAGTATATTAAAATACAAAATGCCAACACAGAAGCAGGCCTATCGTTCTATATTTCCCACAATTAAGACGAGGACGGTAGAATCGCAGAATGTCTGAGTTGTGAAGGACCACAAAGAAAAGGGGGTCAATCTATTCGCTAAACTCAGGGTCTCCAACCTTGGCCAACTTTAAGACTTGTGGACTTCAACTCCCAGAATTTTGGGAGTTGAAGTCCACAAGTTTTAAAGTTGCCAAGGTTGGAGACCCCTGGTTCAAACTCAATTGACTCCTCATTCCCGAAGCTTAGCCGAAGCTTAAATTGCTAGCTTAGTTGGAAGGAGGCCGCCAGAGTGATCCTATTGAGTCAGCAGCTCCAATCCCCTCCTCCTCCTTTTTTTTTTTTTAATCCTTCCCAGAGAGGAAGAAAAAATGTCTTTTCCTAATTTGCAAACACTTCCCTTGGTTTAAAGGAAAAAAAAATTAATTTTAAAAAACCAGCCCAGAGACAGTGTAACGCTACTTTGGCATTTGCAAAGAAACGCTGAAGCATTTTTCCTCGCGATGAAAACTTGGTTGCAGCGTCGTTGCCCAAAAGCATCGTTGGCCTTTGCAACGAAAAGCAGTGGGGAAGGTGCCAAGGGGGGGGGGGGGGGGGGGGTTTAACCTCACTCCAAAAATGGAAAGAGAACCTGAAGGAGGGAGACGGCTGTCTTAACAATTTGCCTGGTTTACGCCAGGCGAAAAGCTGAAGAGCTTTTAAGCTGTCATCTTATTTAAGCACCACATCGTCGGGCACGGCGAAAAACAGAGAAGGCGTATTCCTTTTTTAAAAAAAATGGGGGTGTGGGGGGGTCTTATCGTTTTGCACCCCGTCTAGCCCTCTGGAATTCACACATCGGCCAACCCCCGTCTTCCTCTTCCTCCATCTTGGCGACCGCGTTGGGTCATCTTGAGTCGGAAAGGGCGCGCCAAGGAGCGAATTCGAGAGGAATTTATTTATTTATTTTTTTTGCAGAAAGCCTTTTGTTTAAAAACCTCCAAGATTGCCATCCTGGGTCTCTCTTAATCGTCCCAGTGTGTTCTGTTTGCTTGCTCGTAATTGCACATTTCTGGCAAGCTGAGGGAGCCCTGCGGGCAATTATCTGACAATTATCCTCCGTCGTTTGGGGTTAGGAGTCGGTTTGCTGGAGAAGGGATAATGCCGCTTTGCTTGCGCATCTGGCTCAGAAGGGTCCAACTTTTACCCCGCGCCTGACACATTTCCTTTTTCTTCCTCTTGAATCTTCTCCGCGAATTACGTTTCCTCACTCAGTGTGGCGAATCGCAAAGCCTCCGGGAACAGACAGGCTGTAAAATGCCTCTTGACAGGTGTGCTCTTCGCCTCCCAGCTCCAAAGAAACACACAGACCTCCCCTTATCTCCCCCCCTTCCCCAATATTCAACTTGATCTCCAAGGTGCTTTTAACACGACTGTCACAAAATGAGCTTGGATGAAAGGAACTCGGGTGGAAATGAGGCGTTCCTTGAGCAAAGGCAGTGGAAAACAGAGCCAGGGCACAGTTAGAATGAATTTTGGTATCTGCTGTGATGCCAAAGGAGTCTCCGGCAACTGGCCGGCCTCCTCTCTTAATCCCCAGATTGAAAATCTGGAAATAATTTGGATTCCTTTACAAACATGGAAACGGGACAGATCTCTTAAGCATTCCTTCCTGTAGACGAAATTCAGCATTTCTTCCAGTAGGTGTAAAGCATTGGGAGAATGTAAGACAGAGGTGGTCCAACCTTTAAGATCTGCGGACTTCAACTCCCAGAATTCCCCAGCCAGCATTTATATTTGCTGGCTGGGGAATTCTGGGAGTTGAAGTCCGCAGGTCTTAAAGCGGTCGAGGTTGGACACCCCTGATTTAAAGTCAACATGGACCTGTGAACCCTTGCAAAGGTTTAAGCCGGGGTCTCCAATCTTGGCTTAAACCTCTCCAAGTTGGCTGAGGAATTCTGGGAGTTGAAGTCCACAAGTCTTAAAGTTGCCAAGATTGGAGACCCCTGGCTTAAAATATCCTTACTAATTTAGCCGGCTCAGATTTGACCAATTCTCAGCCAATTCTCTGGTTCCCATCCACTTTGGGTATGGAGTCCTGCAAAGTCCAGAGGAGCTCTGAGGCTGATCGATGTGGTAGTCCATCTGTCTTGGAGGACGTCAAGTGGTCAAGGCTTGCGTGGAAATGGTCTTTGAAAAAAAACTCTCCCCATCACCCCACCCAAGCTTGGGATGAAAGGATATTCCTGAATGTAGTTGAGATGAGTCTGTTGTTTCCACCCTGCCTCGTTATCTTGAGTTGAAGACAATTGAGTGTATCTCGAGTTGACTCTTTCTTTCAGCTTTCCTAACCTCCGAGTCAACTGGGTTCATTGGGTTTTCTAACTAGGCTGTATGGATTTGGTCGCTCTCTATCGCCATTCCCGATACTGATGAGGTCCAATGTCCCTGTAGGAATTGTGGCTGTGTCTACTTCATGTTGTTTTTGGAGGACAGCCATGGTGGAAGATCCTCATCATAGGAAGACACCTTCAGGCTCAGATTCTCACCTTCTAGCTGACCTAGGTCCTCATCTTCTAGCTGATCCATATTCCCACCATCTAGCTGACCCAGGTCCTCACCTTGTAGCTGGCCCAGGTCCTCACCATCTAGCTGACCCAGATTCTCACCTCTAGCTAATCCAGTTCTCACCTTCTAGCTGACCCATATTCCCACCATTTAGCTGACCTAGATTCTCACCTTCTAGCTGACCCAGTTCTCACCATCTAGCTGACCCAAGTCCTCACCTTCTGCCCGTTCACCACAAGTATTGGAAGCGCCGAGATTTCGCTTTGCATTTTCACCTCAAGAGACCCTCTTCTTCCAAGAGTAGATGACACGACCGTCCTCCCAAGTTCTCCTGGAGCTGGAACCCAAGATCTGAGTTCTCCAAAATCCGAAAAAATAGGATTGCAACTTCGAAAACATAGGTTGTTTTTTCCCCCTCCCTTCTGCCCCAAGCGACAGTATTCAGCTCAAGCCAGAGGAGCGAGGCACGGACGGTGCCCAAGGACAATTCTTGGAAGACAGACCTACCAGAAGTGGAGGGTCCATCTCTTGGATGGAGCCTCCAACTTGCTCCATCTCAGGGAATCGAAGTCTCCTGGCCCCACAACGAGCACGGTCTTCAACTCTTGCTAATCTAAGGGATGAGGAAAATCAAGTTTTTAATTGCCAAACTGAGTTAAAAAGATGGGACATTAGCTGACATCAACTAATCGTATCACAGGTTTTCTCAACTTTGGCAATGTTAAGACGGGTGGACTGCAACTCCCAGAATTCCCCAGCCAGCATTTGCTGGCTGGGGAATTCTGGGAGTTGCAGTCCACCCGTATTAACTTTGCCAAGGTTAAGAAACTGCTATGTCAGAACAGCTGCTATTAAATTTAGGGGGAATTTTGCAGTGTTGTTAACATTGCAACCTCCTGCCCTCCGGCCCCCTCCCCAAATCTGCGCTAGAAGAAATAACTCAGATTGGGTCCCTGAAAGAAAAAAAAAAACCCGGCCCTTTAAATGAAGGAAAAAAAGGGGGAAACCTCCCCACCCCCTTTTCTTTTATTCTGAAAATATGTGCATAAAATCTGCTTTCTTTCGGGCGCTTTTAATTTAATTTAATTTTTTAAAAAAATGTTTTCCTCTTTCCGTTGCAACTTTTTTTTTTTTCTCTTCTGTATTTTGGATCCGAACTTAAGTTGTTGTTTTTTTTTCCTTGCATTCATATGTAAATAACGAGTATTGTAAAGAATTTTATGGCTGGGAGTGGTATTAAAAAAACACGTTTTAGGGCTGCTGGGTGTTTTTTTTTTCCCCTCCTTTTTGTTTCGTTTCTTTTTGGGGGGGGAATATTTTTTTGTATTGTAAAAAAAAAAACACCACATTAATTTAAAAGCAGAAACGAGGTGACGAGAACCTGCATTTTAAAAACAGCAATGTGAAGTAATGTGTATAAATAGAAATAAAGAATGAAACTTTGTCCCCCTTTTTGGAATTAAAAAGAGGAAAAAGGAGAGAGATTCTGGTTTAAAGAAAACTCGAGTTTGCCGTTGCTGTGTGTGAATTTCGATACGAAACGAATTTCGCATCTGGACGTATTTCACAAACGCAGTGTAAGGCTGTGTTTGGGTTATAAGGGGGAATCCTCAACGTGCGACATTCTTTAATGACCGTTCAAAGTTACAGCGGCACTGAAAAATGTGACTTACGACCGTTTTTCACACTTACGACCGTTGCAGCATCCCTGTGGTCACGTGATCAAAATTCAAATGCTTGGCAACCGACTCATATTTATGACGGTTGCGGTGTCCCGGAGTCACCTGATCCTCTTTTGTGACCTTCCAACAAGCAAAGTTAAGGGGGAAGCCAGATTCACTTAACAACCGGGTTACTAACTTAACAACGGCAGAGACTCGTTTAACCATATTGCCATGGAAGGTCATAAAATGGGTCAAAGCTCCCTTAACCACTGTCTCGCTTAGCGACAGAAATTTCCGACTCGATGGCGGTGTTGTGGCCCACCAGAGACTCGGACGATGAGGAGGTTGGGGAGGAACCTGGGCCAGTTCTGGAGTCTGGAGAAGGCTCTGACGGATGCTCTGCGTCGGACGCAGAGATAGAGCCAGGGCTGTCCAACAGTTCCTAGCCACCGGAGAGGCAGCGGCCTTTGGAAGCTGAGATGAGTGAGGAGGAAGAACGGCTGGGGCCTGTTCCAGATGTACGTATGCACAGAGCTTTTAGGAGACAACAACGGAGGACAAGGAGTCGACTCGGGAAGCAAAGCACACGTGGACGCTGAATAGTCCCTCCCTGACTGGGGAATAAATAGAAGGAAAGGGAAGTGGTGGTCATAGGAGACAACCGTTCGTATTTCTGAAGATTTTGCTCATTGTGTTTTGTTCACTTGCACTTCATTTGTAGCTTTGTGGCTGGGAGCTCACGGCCTGGCAATTATCGCAAGGAACCGATAAGGCTGGGTCAGAACAGGCGGTTGTAAGTCGAGGACTGCCTGTCTTCTGTTTTGAATCTAGGCACCCAGTCCTTCCCTAACCAGAAAATTATTCGTCCCAAATCAGGAATGTCCAACTGGCTGTGGGGTTAATTTTCTTAACAGAAATGTTTTGGCCCAATGGCGGTTGTAAATCGAGGACTACCTGTAACTCACCTGCTCCTGCCCCCTCCCCCCCCCCCCCCCCGATCCTTTCCCTTCTGCCCCATTTAGTAACATCCCCGCTTCCGGCTGTCTTCCGCAACGGCGTTTCCAATGATGGATTTAGCCGCGGCAGTGAGCCGAACATTTCCCCGTCTCCCTTTGCCGTTCGTCCACCGCGGCTCCCAGATTTAATTCTTCTAAAAAGCCCGGCATTCATAAATCATAACAGGCGGGAGAGAGG
Organism: Pantherophis guttatus; assembly: GCF_029531705.1. The sequence continues at coordinate 3,576,200 of NW_026844020.1, forward strand.
ATTGAGAGTAAAAAATCAGTCTCCTGGCTCTTTTACAGACTGACTGTGTCTGGCTCTCTAAATCTCCCTTCGATTTCTTTTTCCTTCCAGAAAAGTCACCCGGACACCACAAATCTCCTCTTTCGCGCACATGGGGGGAAGGGGGGGTATCTCCGGTATGATCAAAGTTACACCGCTAACGCCAAGGTTTTGGGGTGGCCAGGTCTGTACGGAAGCATCGCGGCCCAGCTGCTCAGAAAGGCAAATGCTCTTTGAGGCAGCACAGATAGGAATACGTTTCCATTGGGGTCCTGGGTGCCCAAATGGGCCATGGAATGTTATGGATTCATGTACGGTTACGACAGCACTGATGGCGTTACACAGTTGGGTAATGAAACGTCTGCAAGAAAACGAACAAGCTCAGAGAGCACAAGGACCGCACGTTGCCTCCTCTTCCTTTCCCTCTCCATCATCTCCTCCTCCTCCTCCATCTATCCACAATCCCTGTTTCCTTCTAGCACTGATAATGTTACCCAGTTGGATTGTAAAACATCTTCAAGAAAACCCTAACTCCATAGCCTTCTTCTTCTTCTTCTTCTTCTTCTTCTTCTTCTTCTTCTTCTTCTCTTCTTCTTCTTCTTCTCTTCTTCTTTCTTCTTCTTCTTCTTCTTCTTCTCTTCTTCTTCTTCTTCTTCTTCTTCTTCTTCTTCTTCTTCTTCTTCTCTCCTCCTCCTCCTCCTCCTCCTAGTTCTTCTTTCTTCTTTCTCCTCCTAGTTCTCCTTCTTTCTTCTTCTTTCTTCTTCTCCTCCTCCTCCTCCATCTCCATCTCCTCCTCCTCCTCCTCCTAGTTCTCCTTTCTTCTTCTTTCTTCTCCTCCTAGTTCTCCTTTCTTCTTCTTTCTTCTCCTCCTCCTCCATCTCCTCCTCCTCCTCCTCTTAATTCTCCTTTCTTCTTCTTTCTTCTACTCCTCCTCCCCCCACTCCTCCCCCTCCCCCTTCTCCTCTCCTTCTCCCCCACCCCCTCTTCCTCCACAAACCCCACTCCCTTCTATCACTGATGATGTTCCCTAGTTGGGCAACGGAACATCTGCAAAAAAATCCCAACCAAGCTCAGAATACATCAAGGATTCTGTAGTCCTTTTCTCCTCCTCCTCCTCCTCCTCCTCCTCCTCCTCCTCCTCCTCCTCCTCCTCCTCTCCTCCTCCTCCTCCTCCTCCTCCTCCTCCTCCTCCTCCTCCTCCTGCTCTCTCCATACACCCCACTCCCATCTATCACTGATGATGTTCCCTAGTTGGGTCATGAAACGTTTCCAAGCAACCCACCAATCTGAGCAAGCACCAAGGACACCCCCAATTCAACCCCGAGCTACAATCACACCCTCTTATTTTTGACCCCTAGCGTGTTCCCCTTCCCCACGACCTCAGGAAACACACCTAAGTTAAACAGAGACGGGCCTTCCAGCCCCTTCAAAGTCTCTTCAGGACGGAACTGCCGGTGGGCTCGTCGACTAGCCAGACTTTAAATTTTCCCCAGTGCTTTAATTACCTGTCTCCTTCCCGGTGGATCCTCAAAAGGAACGGCCGCTTGGCTGAAATACGGCCCCTTTGCTCCTTCACGGTGGCTGGCGGGAGATACCTGAGCCAGTTCAGTGGCAAACTTGAAAGTCACCTCACCTGGCTTCCCTTAACGGAGCACTCGGTGCTCAATGCGCATTTTGAAACAAGCTTGTTACCATCGCACGCCAGGCGAGATGGCCCTCAATTAATGGACTGCACACTCGCTAATCACTTCCCTCGGGTGGCGATGCGCAGAGAGGTCGGAGCACCAGGTGCAAAACGCCAGGCAGGGTGCCAAGAGTGTGTGCCACCCGGCGAAAAACGGGTCAATTGTCGACAGGGCAAAGGTGGCAGCGATGCCCGGCCTCAGGAAGATTTGCAAATGTCTCGAAAGGACCTTGAAGGATGATCTAGGCACTGACGAAGCTATTTCTTCTTCTAAAGAGGATCTGGCGCTCGGAGTTAGCAAGAGCAGCTTCACAATTTTGGTCACCGTCAAACGTATCCAACATGGAGAGCCATTTTGGCCTAGTGGC
>NW_026844020.1:3583269-3638253 GCF_029531705.1 Pantherophis guttatus
CCTAACGGCCAGGAGGGACACAATCAGCAGGAACCCAAATTCAAGCATCTTTGAGTGATGACTGTCCAAAATCTATCTCTCTGGATTCGGTGAAGACTAGCAGAATAAGAGAGTTTTGAAAGGGGCCTTAGAGGTCATCTAGCCCAACCCCCTGCTCAGGCAGGGGACCCGATACCCGTGATGGCGAACCTATGGCACATGCGCCACAGCTGGCACGCAGAGCCATATCTGTGGGCACGCGAGTTGTTGCCCCAGCTCGGCTCCAGTGCGCATGCGTGCGCCGGCCAGCTGATTTGCAGCTGGCCCCGCCCACGCCACCTCTCCTCTCCAAGGAGTCGCCATGCGGCCCGTTTTGGATGCCAGGTAAGTACAGGGCTTACCCGGAGGATCTGGGAGGGTGTTTTCGGCCTTCGGAGGGCCTCCGGGGAAGGAGGGGAGGCAGTTTTCACTCTCCCCAGGCTCCAAAAAACAGATCTACCGCACCCACCTGTAACTTTTTTGCCATCGCGTGGCAAAAGCGGTGGGAGCACAGAGCGGTCACGCGCGCATGCAGGGGGCATCGAATTATGGGTGTGGGCACACGCGCGTGCGACCTCTCTGCCCTCCCCCTGAGTTTGGCACACGATGGCAAAAAGGTTAGCCCTCACCGCCCTATTCAATTACGGACTGGTTGTCCAATCTCTTCTTGAAGACATCCAGTGATGGAGCAGCCACAGCTTCTGGAGGCAAGAGGTTCCGCTGATTAATCGATACAGGTAACCAGTATAACAGAGTCGGAAGGTACTTTGGAGGTCATCTAGTCCAACCCCCTGCTCAAGCAAATTACTCTATATAATTTGAGACAAATGGCTGTTCAGGAGCCTGAGTGGCGTAGGAGGCTAATGCCTCCTACTAAGGCAGCATTAAACATCCAGCTGTCTGCAATTAAAGTAAGTTCGAATCTCGCCAGGCTCAAGGTTGACTCAGCCTTCCATCCTTTCTAAGGTAGGTAAATTGAGGACCCAGATTGTGGGGGCAATAAACTGACTTTGTATAAAATATACAAAAGTATGAAGGCTATTGCTTAACACATTGGAAGCCGCCCTGAGTCTCCGGAGAAGGGCGGCATATAAAAATAAATAAATAAATAAATAAATGTCTTCTTAAAAACCTCCAGTGATGAAGCACCCACAACATCTGGTGGCGAGCTGTTCCACTGGTTCAGAAGTTGGCAACCCGCAGCTCTGGAGCCTCATGTGGCTCTTTCATCCCTCTGCTGCGGCTCCCTGTTTGCTCAAAATATGCGTCACAAACTGCCCATGTGCGACACCCACCAACGCACAATTTATTAAGCTTTTCAACCTCTGGTAGGCCAACCATGGATAAATTCAAGAAAAGAAAAGTTTCAGAAGAAAACAATGTTTAATTCAACTACATAGGCTAATTTTATGGCCGCTCAAGAAATAAGTCAGGCACGGGAAGGGTTTTGTGGCTCCCGGTGTTTTCTTTTCTGTGGGAAACGGGTCCAAGTGGCTCTTTGAGTGTTTAAGGTTGCTTAACCCTGCACTGGTTAATTGTTAAGGAAGTTTCTCCTTAATTCCAGGTTGCTTCTCTCCTTTTATTTTATTTTTATTTATTTTATTAGTCATATTTCTTTTTATTATTATTATTATATTTTTATTGTTAAAGAATAACAGAAAGGAAAAAAAAAATCAATACAAAAAATCAATAGTAAGGAAAGAAATTTTTTTTCCCCCCAGCGTGCTATACAAACGGAAAGGAAGTTTTAGGAACTTGAAGTCTTCAATTCTTCCAGAAATCTCTTTGATAAGGTACTGGTGCCGATTCATCCAATCTCCCAAGTGCAGATATTGGAAATTAAATGTTGACTTAAAATTAGAAGAACGGTACAATGAAACATGGAAATTTGCATTAAATGATAAATTGACTTGTGATATTAAAAGTAGAAGTGGTATATATAAAGAAAATGTTTTTTTGGAACACTTGGCAACCATTTGTGGACTTTGCACTTTATTAGTCATATTTCTATGCCGCCCACTCTCCGAGGACTCTGGGCGGCTTACACCAAAGACAGTATACTAAATAGCATATTGCCCCCCAACAATCTGGGTCCTCATTTTACCCACCTCGGAAGGATGGACGGCTGAGTCAACCTTGAGCCGGTGAGATTTGATCCGCTGATCTGCTGAACTAGCAGTCAGCTGAAGTAGCTGCACTACTGCACTCTAACCACTGCGCCACCTCGGCTTGGTTAGTTTCCATCTATTGCTTCTTGTCTTGCCTTCAGGGGCTTTGGAGAGTAGGTGGACCTCCTCTTCTTTGGGGCAGCCCCTCAAATATTGGAAGATGCTAACATGTCACCCTCAATCACTAGACTAGACATTCCCAATTCCTGCAATCATACTTCTAACGCTTTAACACCTCTCCAGGCACAGATTTCATTGCTCAGCTGTTTTAATGGTTGGGAAGAAATCTCGTCACGTTCAGTCAGAATCTGTCTTCCCATAATGTAAAATATACAGTAGGTAGTCCTCGACTTAACAAACAGTTCATTTAACGACCATTCAACATCATAATGGCGCTGAAAAAAGTGCCCTGTGGCCATTGTTCACCCTTACGCCCATTGCAGCACTCCCCATGGTCATGCCATCAAGATTCAAGACTCTTGGCCACCGACTCGCATTTATAACAGTCGCAAGATCCCGGGGTCTCCTTCTGCGACCTTCCGACCAGCAAAATCTACCAGATTCACTTCACAACCATTTTACTAACTTCACAACAATGGCCGCCATTCGCTGAACGGCTGCGGCAAGGAAGGTCGTAAAACGGGGCCAAACTCCCTTAAGCTGTCTCGCTTATTAGCCGTGGAAATTTTGGGCTGAATATGTGGCCGTCAGTTCAGGCACTCCCTGCGTGTTTCGTTCAGCTCCGTGCAAACTTGGTTGAGGCATCCGGGCTTTCCGTTGTATGGATCCATCTTGAATTTTTGACCCCCTCCACTCCCCACCCCTGCCATCCCAGAGGTGGGTTTCACATATTTTTTATCACCGGTTCGAGGCGCACCGAAAATGTGAGTGCGGGTATGCACATGCTCACTTCACGCATGTGCTTTGCTCTGTTGTGACTCCGACCCCCAAGCCCGTTTTATCAGAGGGAGAAGGCTCCAAAAGGGAAGGAGAGGAGTTGGCCGGGCCTCCCTCTCCAGGACCCTCCTCTCTGGCAATGCCTCAGGTGTCTTCCGAAGGAGAAGAGATAGGCCAGGAGCCAGGTATCTCCGAACAGTCGCAGTCGGACAGTGACGGAGATAAGTCTTGGCTGGATCCCCGCCAGCGTCAGAAAGACAAGCGCACGCAGAAGGAGGCATGCCAGAGATTAAGCTGAGTCACTGGACCACACCCCACAGGGGATAAAAGGGTGTGTGGTGGCCATTCATGCTTTGTGACGGACAAAACTGAACAGCTAGCAAGTCATACTGTGTTCCTGAAACTTCGTTATATGCCTTCCTTGGATTTATTATGGACTGGACTTGACAATTCTTTGGCTTTGTGAATTTATTTGGTTTATCTGACGGAGGAGGAATACCTCCCTCTGTGAGTAAAGTTTTTGGCAAGCAGCTACTGGGTTGCTGCCAATGCTGTTATCTCAAAGAAATTCCTGACTGCTGGTTTTATTAACTCCTGGCTGACTGTTTGTGTGCGTGTGTGAGACGGGGACAGAACATGCTTGCGCAAGGGGCTTGCACTCATGCGTGCGCCTTAGTAAACGTGGCTAAATAGGATGGCGTAGTTTGCCCGAACCGGCTGAATGCCACCACTGCCCCAACCCCAGTAGAAGAAAAATAGGGTAGAGAGAAACCAGAGAAATCCAGGAATCTGATGATCATTGTGGTTGAGTTGCTAGCAGGGAGCCCTCAGCTTCTCTTGCCCTCTCGCTGCGAATTTCAACTTAGAGGGGCTCTTAACTCTTCAGCCGGCCGCTCCAAGTAATGAGCCGCCATTCATTTGTGAGCCTCTTAACGTCCTCTTCTTCGCCCCGGGAGACTCGGCCCTCAGAAAATCAGCCCTCATCTGACTCTCAGAGAGTCAAGTGCTTTAACACACGTCCCTGGGCCTGTACACCCGCACTGACACGGGCTTCGGAAGAAGAGCTGGGGGGGTCAGGAGGGCGTGTGTGTGTGTGTCTGCAAATGGCCTGGTTTTGCATTGGCCTTGGGGGGTCCTTCTGGAGACAGTGGCGTCAGTCGCTATGTGAGAAGGGAGGTGGGCTGAATAAACGTGAGAGGGAGAAATGGTGATAAGCAGACCGAGATAGAAAGATGATGTTAGATAGATAGATAGAAGATAGTGAGAGAGATACAAACAGATGATAGATGATAGATAAATAGATAGATAGATAGATAGATAGATAGATAGATAGATAGATAGATAGATAGATAAAGATAGAGATAGATGGTAGGTAGGTAGGTAGGTAGGTAGAGATAGATAGATAGATAGAGATAGATGGTAGGTAGGTAGGTAGGTAGGTAGGTAGGTAGGTAGAGATAGATAGATAGATAGAGATAGAGATAGATGGTTGGTAGGTAGGTAGGTAGAGAGAGAGAGAGAGAGAGAGAGATGGTAGGTAGGTAGGTAGGTAGGTAGGTAGGTAGGTAGGTAGGTAGAGATATATATATATATATATATATATATATATATATATATATATATATATAGAGAGAGAGAGAGAGAGAGAGAGAGAGAGAGAGAGAGAGAGAGAGAGAGAGGTAGATGGTGGGGTAGATAGCTAGATAGCTAGATGACAGACAGACAGACAGACAGATAGATAGATATAAATGATAGAAGATAGTGAGAGATATAAATAGATGGTATAGATGACACATACCCTGTTTCCCCCCAAATAAGACACCCCCTGATAATAAGCCCAATGGGGCTTTTGAGTGCATGGCAATAAGGCCAAGCGCTTATTTCAGGGTTCAAAAAAATATAAGACAGGGTCGTATTTTCAGGGAAACACGCTAGGTAGATCGATAGAGGAGGAGGAGGAGATGGGAGAACTGTGGGGTCCTTGGTGCTCTCTGAGCTTGGTGGTTTCCTTGCGGACGTTTCCTGACCCAACTAGGTAACATCATCAGTGCTACTGCAAAGCAACAAATCTGCTCTTTTGGATTCCCTTCCCTCCTCCCACGAGGACTTCCATGGGTCTCATTTGGGGTCCCCCCCAGCCCTTCTCCTTTCAGGGACATTTCATCACCCCCCCCCCCAAGAGACCTCAGAAGGAGAGAAGGCATCTTCCTGATCTCTTCCTCCACCCCCCACCCCCACCCCCGATGCTGGCTACCCCCAAGGACGATTAGGACCGCCTGTGCAAGCAGCACAAATGGAATAGAGGAAAAATGCACATTTTCTTTTATTTCCAGGTACAAGTTTTTGGAATACAGATACATACAGAAAGAACAGGTAAGACCCCTCCCCAAAGTATAACCAACACCAGTATAAACCCTTTACAGTCTTTGAGTGGTCACCTCCTCGCCACGAAGGACAAATTTTTTGTGTGTGCGTTGGCTTACTGCAGAGATGAGATTCTCTGCAAACCAGGTTTTCTGCTGGTCTATCCCGTCGCTCTGCCTATGGAAATGTGGGGTAAACACGACCAGGGAAAGACATAAACGTGGGAAGAGTGCAAGAAAGGCTGCCATTTGCGACCAAGACTCTTCTCGAAGCATTCGCCTGAATTCCTTGCATCCAACGAGGAAGGGGAAGAGACTTGCCCTATTCACACAACCTCCTTAACCAGGTTAGGGACACAGCCAGCGACCTCTGCGTGCTTCAGGGTTCGTTGCAACCCTGCAATCGGCCTTCTCGGCTCTTCGTCGATGGTGAGAGAACGCGGCTCGTGGATTCCAAACGTTGGGCAAAGCTCCAAGATTCAGTAACCGGGTTAAGCCGGTTGTGTGAACACGGTTACTCCGATGTGGCAAGGCCTCGTCAGTTTGACGGACGCTATGAAATTAAGTCTGGGATGCTGGAAAGGGACGGAGGACGATAATCCGGATATGGGGATGCAGCACCATTTCAACGGACGGAGGGGGCGGGTTCAAACCCTCTTTGGAGGCATCGTTTCATTTCGTGGTTGGTCAAGATTTATAAACCGCTTTGCTCCACGGAACTCCACGCCACTAATTATGTCTCAGTTTCCCTTATTTCTTAAGAGCTGAATCGGAATTTTGGCCCCAAGGAATCGAGACAGGCTTAATTTGTGATTTTTCATCAAACCTGGAAGATTTAAGGTGGGGGGTGTCCAACGGGGGTGGATTTCATATAGTTTTACCACCGGTTCACCGCGCACCGAAAACGTGAGTGCGCGGGCGCCTTCCGCGCAGGTGTGTGGCCTTCCGTTCATGCGTTTTGAAATGTGCTAAATAGGATGGCCTACCAATTTCACCCGAACCGGCTGAATACCAGTTCTGGTGTCCAACCTTGGCAACTTTTAAGATCTGTGGACTTCAACTCCCAGAATTCCCCAGCCAGTTTAAGTTGGGTAACCCCTGCTTAAACTTCTTTTAAGGCCATGGGGCCAGTGTAAAAAAACCCCCAAGCAGTGGGTTTCCTCCCCATGTGCAAAGCAACCGTATTTTCATGGAATAAATAAAGCACTCATGTGAACAAGTTGCAAATCTGAAAGAGGTTCGTGAGGATAAAATAAAATTATGATTGTATTCATTCGTTAGATGTCTATCCTGCCTTTTATGCTTTATTATGACTTTATAGTTACCACTTTATAATTAACACAAGGCAGTGAGCATATATACTTTCTTCTTCCTATTTTTCCTGCAACAACAACCCTTTGAGGTGGACTGGACTAGGAGAGGTTGATTAGCCTAAAGTCCCGCAGCCACGTTCCTGCCTAAGGTGGGACTAGAACTCCCAGTCCCCTGGTGATTGGCACTGGACTTACTACTTACCTAGACTACGATAGACTCTAGACTCTACTCTCAGGCATGACTGACTTACTTACGAGACTCTCACTCTCGCTCTCATTACTAGGTAGGTAGGTACTTACTCTCACGATGCTCTCTCAGTGACTTACTGACTTTACTTACTACTCTCACTCACTCTCACTCTCACTCATTACTTACTGACTGTACTTACTCTCACGCTCTCTCTCAGGTACTTACTTACTTACTTACTTGTCTCTCACTAGCTCACTCATTACTTACTTACTTACTACTTACTTACTCTCACTCACTCTCACTCTCACTCAGTACTACACTTACTACCTCACTCGCTGCTCTCATTACTTACTTTGTACTACTCTCACTCACTCCACTCTCACTCATTTCTTACTAGCTGACTTACTCTCACTCTCACTCATTACTTACTTACTTTACTACTTACTTACTCTCACTCACTCACCTCACTCATGACTTACTTACTTACTTAGCTACTTACTCTCACTCACTCTCACCTCACTCATTGACTTAATTACTTACAGTACTCGTAGGTCTCTCACTCATGTACTTACTTACTTACTTACTTACTATACTTACGTACTGACTGACTCTCACTCATCACTCTCACTCAGTACTAACTGACTTGACTTACGCTCACTCACTCTCACTCTCACTCTGTCTCTCACTCATTACTTACTAGTACTGACGTACTTACTTAGGTACTCACGTCACTCTCCCTCAGGTATGACTTACTTACTGTAGATCTCACTCACTCTCACTCTCACTCTCACTCTCACTCAGTACTTAGGTACTTTTACTTACTCTCACTCTCTCTCTCATTACTTACTTACTTACTTACTTACTCTCACTCACTCACTCCACTCATTACTACTTACTGACTGACTCTCACTCACTCTCACTCTCACTCTCACTGCTCACGCATTACGTACTTTACTTACTTACTCTCACTCTCTCTCTCATTACTACTTACTTACTTACTTACTAGCACTCACTCGCACTCTCACTCATTACTTACTTCTTACTTACCTCACTCTCTCTCTCATTGACTTACTTACTTACTGACTTACTCGATCTCTCCACTCATTACTTACTTACTTACGTACGTAGGTACTAGCACTCACTCTCACTCTCACTCAGTACTTACTTTTACTTACTCTCACTCTCTCTCTCAGTACTTACTTACTTACTCTCACCACTCTCACTCTCAAGCATTACTTACGTACTTAGGACGAGACTAGACACTCTGTTGTGTACTTACTTAGGTACTTACTTACTCTCACTCACTCACTAGATCACTCATGACTTACTTACTTAGGTACTCTCACGAGACTCTCACCTCACTCGACACTCGCACTCATTACTTACTTACTTAGGTAGGTAGGACTCTCACTCACTCTCACTCTCACTCTCACTCTCACTCATGTACTAGGTACTTAGGTAGGTACTTACTACTCTCACTCACGCACTCTCAGATCATGAATTACTGACTTACGTTACTCTCAGTAGCTCTCTTCTCATTACGTACCTTACTTACTTACTTGAATCTCACTCACTCACCCACACACACACACACACACACTCTCTCGCTCTCTCTCTCGAGAGCTCTTACTCATTATTTTACTCACTCACCACTCTCTCATCCCTCCCGACCTCCCCCCTCACTCACTCACCACACCCATCACTCCTCACTAGCGCTCACACCCACGCATGACACTCAGCCCCCACCCCAGAAACCCCCCCCCCCACCTCCCCCCCCCCTCATAACCTGCCCCATGGGGCTTTTGATGCAGGCAATAAGGCCAAGCGCTATTTATCAGGGTTCAAAAAAAAACCGCCCGGGTCGTATTTTCAGGGAAACACGCTAGGTAGATCGATAGAGGAGGAGGAGGCAGATGGGAGAACTGTGGGGTCCTTGGTGCTCTCTGAGCTTGGTGGTTTCCTTGCGGACGTTTCCTGACCCAACTAGGTAACATCATCAGTGCTACTGCAAAGCAACAAATCTGCTCTTTTGGATTCCCTTCCCTCCTCCCACGAGGACTTCCATGGGTCTCATTTGGGGTCCCCCCCAGCCCTTCTCCTTTCAGGGACATTTCATCACCCCCCCCCCCAAGAGACCTCAGAAGGAGAGAAGGCATCTTCCTGATCTCTTCCTCCACCCCCCACCCCCACCCCCGATGCTGGCTACCCCCAAGGACGATTAGGACCGCCTGTGCAAGCAGCACAAATGGAATAGAGGAAAAATGCACATTTTCTTTTATTTCCAGGTACAAGTTTTTGGAATACAGATACATACAGAAAGAACAGGTAAGACCCCTCCCCAAAGTATAACCAACACCAGTATAAACCCTTTACAGTCTTTGAGTGGTCACCTCCTCGCCACGAAGGACAAATTTTTTGTGTGTGCGTTGGCTTACTGCAGAGATGAGATTCTCTGCAAACCAGGTTTTCTGCTGGTCTATCCCGTCGCTCTGCCTATGGAAATGTGGGGTAAACACGACCAGGGAAAGACATAAACGTGGGAAGAGTGCAAGAAAGGCTGCCATTTGCGACCAAGACTCTTCTCGAAGCATTCGCCTGAATTCCTTGCATCCAACGAGGAAGGGGAAGAGACTTGCCCTATTCACACAACCTCCTTAACCAGGTTAGGGACACAGCCAGCGACCTCTGCGTGCTTCAGGGTTCGTTGCAACCCTGCAATCGGCCTTCTCGGCTCTTCGTCGATGGTGAGAGAACGCGGCTCGTGGATTCCAAACGTTGGGCAAAGCTCCAAGATTCAGTAACCGGGTTAAGCCGGTTGTGTGAACACGGTTACTCCGATGTGGCAAGGCCTCGTCAGTTTGACGGACGCTATGAAATTAAGTCTGGGATGCTGGAAAGGGACGGAGGACGATAATCCGGATATGGGGATGCAGCACCATTTCAACGACGGAGGGGGCGGGTTCAAACCCTCTTTGGAGGCATCGTTTCATTTCGTGGTTGGTCAAGATTTATAAACCGCTTTGCTCCACGAACTCCACGCCACTAATTATGTCTCAGTTTCCCTTATTTCTTAAGAGCTGAATCGGAATTTTGGCCCCAAGGAATCGAGACAGGCTTAATTTGTGATTTTTCATCAAACCTGGAAGATTTAAGGTGGGGGGTGTCCAACGGGGGTGGATTTCATATAGTTTTACCACCGGTTCACCGCGCACCGAAAACGTGAGTGCGCGGGCGCCTTCCGCGCAGGTGTGTGGCCTTCCGTTCATGCGTTTTGAAATGTGCTAAATAGGATGGCCTACCAATTTCACCCGAACCGGCTGAATACCAGTTCTGGTGTCCAACCTTGGCAACTTTTAAGATCTGTGGACTTCAACTCCCAGAATTCCCCAGCCAGTTTAAGTTGTTAACCCCTGCTTAAACTTCTTTTAAGGCCATGGGGCCAGTGTAAAAAAACCCCCAAGCAGTGGGTTTCCTCCCCATGTGCAAAGCAACCGTATTTTCATGGAATAAATAAAGCACTCATGTGAACAAGTTGCAAATCTGAAAGAGGTTCGTGAGGATAAAATAAAATTATGATTGTATTCATTCGTTAGATGTCTATCCTGCCTTTTATGCTTTATTATGACTTTATAGTTACCACTTTATAATTAACACAAGGCAGTGAGCATATATACTTTCTCTCTTCCTATTTTTCCTGCAACAACAACCCTTTGAGGTGGACTGGACTAGGAGAGGTTGATTAGCCTAAAGTCCCGCAGCCACGTTCCTGCCTAAGGTGGGACTAGAACTCCCAGTCCCCTGGTGATTGGCCCAAAGTCACCCAGTCATCTTTCCTGCCTAAGGTGAGACTAGAACTCCCAGTCCCCTGGTGATTGGCCCAAAGTCACCCAGTCATCTTTCCTGCCTAAGGTGAGACTAGAACTCACCGTCTCCTGGTGATTGGCCAAAGTCACCCAGTCATCTTTCCTGCCTAAGGTGAGACTAGAACTCCCAGTCCCCTGGTGATTGGCCCAAAGTCACCCAGTCATCTTTTCCTGCCTAAGGTGGGACTAGAACTCCCAGTCCCCTGGTGATTGGCCCAAAGTCACCCAGTCATCTTTCCTGCCTAAGGTGAGACTAGAACTCCCAGTCCCCTGGTGATTGGCCCAAAGTCACGCAGCACGTTCCTGCCTAAGGTGGGACTAGAACTCCCAGTCCCCTGGTGATTGGCCCAAAGTCACCCAGTCATCTTTCCTGCCTAAGGTGAGACTAGAACTCCCATCCCCTGGTGATTGGCCCAAAGTCACCCAGTCATCTTTCCTGCCTAAGGCGGGACTAGAACTCACCATCTCCTGGTGATTGGCCCAAAGTCACCCAGTCATCTTTCCTGCCTAAGGCGGGACTAGAACTCACCATCTCCTGGTGATTGGCCCAAAGTCACCCAGTCATCTTTCCTGCCTAAGGCGGGACTAGAACTCACCATCTCCTGGTGATTGGCCCAAAGTCACCCAGTCATCTTTCCTGCCTAAGGCGGGACTAGAACTCACCATCTCCTGGTGATTGGCCTAAAGTCACCCAGTCATCTTTCCTGCCTAAGGCGGGACTAGAACTCACCATCTCCTGGTGATTGGCCCAAAGTCACCCAGTCATCTTTCCTGCCTAAGGTGGGACTAGAACTCCCAGTCTCCTGTGATTGGGCCAAAATCACCCAGCCAGCTTTCATGCCCAAGGCAGGACTAGAACTCCCGGTCTCCTAGTTTCTGGCCTGGCGCCTTAACCTTTGTTTTACAAAGGGAAATCCAGGAGCAAAACTCAAGAAAAAAAGCAAATTCTACTAAAATAATATCTAAGATCAAACAGTACTGCATTTATATCGATTGTACAATTTATTTGAAAAACACAATTCAATTTCCATGAATGATAAAAGAAGAAGAACCAAAATGAATTTTGAAAAATAAAGGACTGTCCTTTATAATAAAGGACGATCATTATATGATTATCTCTGCAGTGTCGCCTCTTATACAGAAAAGGAACCCTTGGAGCAGAATCCTCCTTGCTCCTGAAAAACTACAGGTAGTCCTCGAATTACGACCGTGAGTGAGTCTGCAATTTTGGTCGTCAGTCACAGCCATCCAAAAATGGGCCATCGTGCGACCGCACCTGATTTGACAAACATCCTTGCAATGGCAATAAAGCAAATGCAACCACGGTGGTCATTAAGCAAATGCACAGTCATTAAATGAACCCATGGTTCACTAAGGGGTGATTTTTGCTGCAAAACCAGAAGCAAATCCTTACGTTAAGTGATTCACTTAACGACGGCGGCAAGAAAGGTAGTAAAACGTGGCACAACTCACCGAACAAATGTCCCACTTAACAACGGAAAGGTTGGGCTCAGTGGTGGTCGTAAATTGAGGACTACCCATATATAATGGTAAAACTGGATGGATTGCTTTTAACATGCGAAGGAGCAACAAGGATGATGTTATTGGCTATTAAAAATGTGTAGAGATATCAATTTCCTTTTTAATTAGTACGAAGCCGCGCCACATTAAAGAAATGTATTGTTAATAGGATCGGTGTTTGTGAATTTTAATCCATTATTAAGGAAATGTTGGTTTTGCACCAACGTTTCAAGAGAGAGTGAATGCGTGTGATTCCCCAGAGAATAAAACTGCGGATTTGATGGAGCTTATTATTAAAAGATACGATACATAAAAGCTTTGGATTTTATTCATTTGATTAGATGGCGCGCTATTAAAAAAAAAACAACAACACCAGAATATTTGCTACTTCGCACGTTTAACTTTGGATAAGATTTAAAAAAACAAAACAATTATAGACATGAAGGATAATAGTTAGTCCGTGTTACATTTGTTCCAAGTTTGGGGTTACTTTTAGTTATTTTGGGGAGTAATTTTTTTATTTATTGGTTAGGTTTTCTCTAAACTCATTCTGATCTGGGTTCTTTTTTTATTTTAAGGAATACATTCCTCCATCTCGTGCACTACAATGCAAAAAATTGGGTCGAATTGTGGAATACTTTTTGTGCACGAAAATGGGGTGGTTTTGGGTGCAAGGAAATGGATTTAACATGTCCAGTGCCTGAAGATTTGGAAAAAATATAGGAGAGATATTTGACAGAAGAGTTTTTCAATCTTGGTCATTTTAAAAGGATTTTTTTTTTAAAGCTTGGTCACTTTAAGACGTGTGGACTTCAACTCCCAGAATTCCCGAGCCAGCCATGGCTGGCTGGGGAATTCTGGGAGTTGAAGTCCACACGTCTTAAAGTGACCATGCTTGAAAAAAAAACATCATTCTAAGAGAAGCTAAATCGACCAAATGCCCTTGAATTCTCCAAAATCTCCTTGTCATATCTTATACGGGCCATTTCATAATTTCTTTGCTTCTTTGGAGAAAAAAAACAAACGCAGAAATTGCTAAGAATTCTGGAAATGCGGCAACGCGGGGAAAAAATTTCACAGCCAGCCTTCCGTTTTTGCTGAGAAAAATGCCCACCGTAACACAAATCGCGACTGAACCCAAATAAAAGGTAATCCTCGATTTACAACGGTTCCGTTTAGTGACCGTTGAAAGTAGCAACAGCCCTGTGACTTATGGCTGTTTTTCACACTTGCAGCATTCCCACCGCAACGGACTCATATTTATGACGGTCCCGGGGGTGGGGGTGTCACACGATCCCTCTTTGTGACCTTTGGACGAACAAACTCAACGGGGAAGCCCGATTCATTTAACAAACGTGTTCCTAACTTAACAGCTGCAGTGTTTCACTTAGCGACGGTGGAAAGAAAGGTCACCAAAATGGGGGGCAAAGCTCGCTTAAAAAATCTCTTGCTTAGCCAGAGGAATTTTGGGCCTCGATGGTGGTCGTAAATCGAGGACTACCTGCGCTGTATATAAAATTGGGCCGACTCTAACTGCCCGCTGATAATCCACCGCTAATCATATTATATTGTCTGTTTATTATGGATTTTAATGCTTTTATTTGCAACGGTGGCCTGTGAGTGTTAATAAAATTGGTTGATGGCAACCTTTGGCGAGTGTGTGGTGCCGTAGCGGAGTCACAATCGAGGCCTCTAAAGGAGCATCTTCTTGTGGCAAGGTGGGACTACTATAACCTGGCCCCATTTTGCTGGGGATACCTCCTGCCACCCCCCAATTCACCTGGAATGCTTGAACAGACCAGCAAGATTAGTACAAAATAATGCAAAATGAATATTTCTTGCTTCGGTGGTGGAATTCTGACGTTGTGCACGGAGCACCGAACGATAGAGCGAAAGGCGAAGTGGGGGCCGTTTTCCTTCCTATGAACCCCAGCGGTCACATCCAACCTTGCCACGGCCGCCTCCGATTGCCAGGGTACGCACGCCGTGTGGCACAGTTGCGGTGTCTGCAACGTTTCCGAGGCACGTTCGATTTTTCACCCTTTTTAGCAGGACCTGGCGCCCTGCTGCAGAGTCCTGGAGGGTCAGAACGATTTCCCCGGAGCCGCAGAAGGACCCCCACCCCCACCCCCACCCACCCCAACCGTACAACCTCAAATCCCCTCTCGGTTTCAAAGGCCGGATAGCTCCAAGCTGGGATTAATTATGGTCTGAACGTGGTGGTGGGACATCATGACGCTCATCCATCATTGCCGTGATTGAGACAGGATGGAAAGCCGCTTATTACGAAGCTCTCGGTTGGTGCTGCTTTCGGTGCCTCCTGGTGAGGTCGAGGGGTGAGCAGGGGCTGTGAAATTGGCAGGGATCAATCCAGATAGACCATCTGTTCTCGTTTAATCATTTAGCCTCGGCTCAAAGCACCGACCTTCTCCGGGAAATCAACTCAGGCTGAACGGAGTGGTGATTTCGGTCGAGAAACACAATTCGGCTTTGAAATCCAGGTTGCTACCATCGTAGATTGGATGGCCAAGACTCGGAGGCACCAACAGTGATGGGTTTGCTTTTGAAAACACCTCCCCCCTCCCCCAATTTTGAAACCTAAGTGTGAGACGTCCATCTCGTGGAGATCTAAGTGTGAGATGTTCATTTCATGGAGACCTATGGGTGAGATGTCCATCCCACACACGCTTTTGAGATTTCTACCCACGCTGAGAATGGACCGGGGAGAATCAGAAGATGTCCCCGGAAAGACACACCACACGTCAACCCCGTAGGAGAATTTCCAGTTCCTGTACAAAGCTCCCTTGGTGAAGAACCTCAACCGAACCCAAGCGATGCATTGCCCATAAGAAGAGTGGACAATTTCCATCTTCCAGCAAAGATCCCACCCAAGACCACCTCTCAAAACACATCTCCCTACTTTCTGGTTCTCACCAGATCACTGTGGCTGGAAGGTTCTTCTCGTTGGGTTGTGTAGACACTCTGGGGGCGTGGGGTGGGGTGGGGGGTCGGGCCTTGCTCGACTTCATTAAAACCATTTGAAAAATAAGGGGGCTGGGCACAATTTTGATACCACACATCACATTGGTTTGGGGTGGCAGAGCAATCATCTCACGCCAAGCATGGAGAACTTGGATCTCCACCTGGTTTCGGAAGGTTTTCCCAGAAGACATCAAGAGCTTCTCATTCTCAAGCAAGAGGGCTTCATTGCACCAGAAAAAGAAGAAGAAGAAGAAGAAAGAAAAGGCAGCTTTGACTCACTGGTCAAAGATGAAGAAAAAGACGCTTGTGTGAATTGGTTCCTGTCTGCGACTTCACGTCGATGATGAAGTGCGCAGAAGTTCTTGAAGACATTCATGGTTGACTCTTTCGCTGGAGAACCATCCTTGCTCTCCAGAAAGATATTCAGAGACAAGCTCATGGGATGAGTTTCTTTTTTGTTTTGTTTTGTTTTGTCCTCTTCTCTTACTACAAAGTCCACGCGGAGGATGGTGGTTTTGGGTGCGACCACCTTCCTGAGTCCCAAGTTGGAAAATAGAAGACCCGAGTAGCTCCTCGGTTGGTGGGCGGTCTTGAGCAAGGCCTCAGGCTGGTTCACATGGCCATCAGGAGGACAGTACTGGTGGCCGTGGAGCTCCACACCATCATCCAGAGGTCAACGGTCAGCGCCAGGGCAGCGTCCGAGGCTCCAGCTCCAAGGTGAGATGCGTCGTGCAACAGCTTCTCTTCTGCGGACACCTAGAACGACAACAAGAGTAATGGAAAAGGTGAAGAGATGGGACATGCCGGGTTCCCCTGGTGGTGAAGGATTGAGCCCAGATCAAGAACAGGAGGGACAGGAGGGAAGTTCAGAAGAAAGGTATTCTCACCAGTGGTGGGTTCCTCCCGGTTCGGCCCGGTTCGGCCGAGCCGGTAGCGGTGACGATATGATGTCACCGAACCGGTTCTCTTTGTTCAGGAGCTGGGCCCTCCCCCCCCTGCATTATTCTTACCTTTTATTTGGCCCCGCCCCCAATCTATGTACTGCCTCTCAAGTCCCAGCTGATCGGCTATAAGGAAAAAAACTGTTTAAACTCTTGCCCGGGGCTTCAAAGGGCCGCCCTACAGCTGATCAGTGTTAAAAGGCAGTGTGGTGGTAGACTGGTGCCTCCAAAAACAAATGAGTAGACCGATGCCTGCAAAAATAAATGAGTAGACCGGTGCCTAAACAAATGAGTAGACCGGTGCCTGCAAAAACAAATGGGTAGACCGGAACGCTGCCCCCCCAAAAATAAAAAAATGGGTAGACCAGTACGCTCCAAGAACAAATGAGTAGACCGGTACAGCTCTGCAAGCAGTTAAAAGCCTGGTAGACCAGTACCTCTGCTAAATCCTAAAGAATTGTCACATGACCATCAAACCATGCCCACAAAATAAGCCACGCCCACAGAACCGGTAGTAAAAAAATTTAGAACCCAGCCCTGGTTCTCATCTAGCTCCCCAAACAGGACCAACTCTCTGAAGCTAACTCAATGATTCCTTTATTAGGAGCGCCAGCAGCCCCGGCAAAAAGTTGCTCTCTCACCGCAGGCTAACAAGTCCGTCTGGCAGGGAGACGAATGGTTGTCTGCCACACCTATTCATCTCCGCCCCCTGCCTTTTATCCCCAGAGCCAGGGTGGGGCTTAGCTAGCAGCGGTGGCTCTTCCGTCCCAAGGACCGGCCCATAGATTTCCACTGCTCTCCTCTCCTCTTGCCTTCTGTGCATCAGGCACTGGACCCAGCCGTTCCTCCTCTTCCTCATCAGCCACCTCCGGACCTGGGGGCTGTTGACTCTCCATCTGAGGACTGACGGACGGCCCAGGCTCCTCCTCCGTCTCTCTCTCTCTCTGCCACCTCCATTCCCTCTTCCCCACCTCGGACCTCCCAGGTTGCCCTGACACTGAGCCTAACTCCAATGCCTCCTCCTCCTCCTCTGATTCGGCTACTGGAGGGGCCGGCATGTTAGAAAGTATGACAGGTAATCCTCGACAATTCGTTTCGTGACAGTTCAAAGTTATAATGGCACCGAACAAAAGGAGTTACGACCGTTTTTTACACAACCATTGCAGCACCCCCTGGTCATGTGATCAATATTTGCACGCTTAGCAACGGGCTCATATTTATGACGTTTGCAGTGTCCCCGGGTGTCGTGTTCCCCTTTTGCCACCTTCTGAAAAAGCAAAGTGAAACGGGTCGGCCAGATTCACTTCACAACCGGGTGCCTTAAGTTAACAGCTGCAGGGATTCCCTTAACGACTGTGGCAAGAACGGTCGTACAATGGGGCGAATCTCGCTGAAGAAATGTCCTGCTTAGCAACATACATTCTGGGCTCAATTGCCGTCGTAAGTCGAGGGCTGTGGTTTCTTCCTCTCACTTTTTTTTTTAAATTTTTTTTCTGAAATGGCATAGGGCCGTGATGGCGAACCTATGGCACGCGTGCCACAGGTGGCACGTGGGGCCATATCGGTGGGCACGCGAGCTCAGCTTCGGCATGCCTGTGCGCGCCGGCCAGCTGATTTTCAGGCCTTTTGGGCCTACTGGAAGTCGGGAAAAAGGCTGTTTCTGGCTTCCGGAGGGCCTCCGGGGGAGTGGGGAAGGAAGGCCATTTTTGCCCTCCCCAGGCTCCTAGAAAGGCTCTGGAGGCTGGGGAGAGCGAAAAACGGGCCTACCTTGCCAACGCATGCCAAAAGTTGGGGGAAGTGCAGGAGGTTGCACACACATCCGCGGGGGGTGGGGTGCATAGAATTATGGGTGTGGGCACGTGTGTGAGTGGCCCCTCCCACTCCCCCCACTTTTTGCCCCCACGTGATGGCAGCAGTGATGGCTAACCTTTTTGCCATTGCGTGCCAAAAGTGGGGGGAGCACAGTGGGGTCACACCCACGCATGCCCACATCCATAATTCTATATGCCCTGCCCCCCCATGCTCCCCCCGCTTTTGGCACGTGATGGCACGATGGTAGACCCGTTTTTTGCTCTGGAAAGGCTCTGGAGTCTGGGGAGGGCAAAAACAGCCTTCCCCACACTCCCAGAGGCCCTCCGGAGGCCGGAAACAGTGTGTTTCCTGATTTCTGGTGGGCCCAGGAGCCCGAAAATCAGCTGGCTGACGCACACATGTGTGCCGGAGCTGAGCTCGTGTACCCACCAATATGGCTCTGCGTGCCACCTGTGGCACCCGTGCCATAGGTCCGCCATCACTGGCATAGGGTTTTATGCCTGAGCAGGGGGTTGGACTAGAAGACCTCTAAGGTCCCTTCCAACTCTCTTCTTCTGCTATTCTTGAAAAGCAGGCAGGGAGAGAGCTCCGACACCCAGAGTCTCGGTGGGGACCAGGAAGGCTTTTATCGCTCCTTTGAAATCGACAGTGCTTGCAATTGGCTTCATGCCTTTTTTTTAAAAAAAAAATCCAGATCGGTGTTTAATACGACTAGCAAATTTCACCTGGAGGGAGAGAAGCCTTAACGGCAACAACATTACAGGCGGGTATCCTTATCACGCCAAGCTCGGCGGGGTTCGCCGGTCTTTCAAGAAATGGTGAGGATTAAGCCTCTCCCTGTGTGTGTTTTTATTTAGTTTTTTTTTTTCCAGAGATAGGATACCCTGGAGAAGAGCTGCAACTCCAGCGAATTTGGATTTAATCCCAGCATTTAAGGTTCAGTTGGATACCATCCAGAGGCCCCTCTGTGAGCTGGATGGGTGGTTAAGGAGTGTGAGATATAAAGAAATATAAATAACTTTGAGTCTCTTTTTAAGGAAAGGGTGGTAGTTGTTAGGAAATGATTATTATCTACGTTGTTGGGTTGGCAATATGTAAACCATCACTATAGCTTTAAGACTGCTGTATTGCATCATACTGTGTCCTGATTGGTTAGCTCTGTGGCCAATCTCCTTAAGAGGGAGCTAGAAACCTAGTTTGTTTCTCTTTGCTGTTCTGTATCTCTGTATGCGACTGTTTGCAAATCCAGAAGAACTGTTTATTGTGAATGACTATGACAACTGGTAAGAAGACTTTGTTATTGGATTATCCCTGGACTGTCATTTTGCTATCTCCTGCTTTATATGTGTATGACCTGGACTGTTTATTGGACTGTGCCTTACTATTTCCTGAAAGTAAACACAACTCAGTGTATCTCTGTGTTAACTGTGATTATTCGTACCTACTCTCAATCGCTTTCATGTACACACCCTTGCTACTCAAGGGTTACTCTGCGAATTCCTTAACAGTAGTGGTGGAGGGTGGGGCTGGGGGCCTTGAAATCTGCTCTTTTCTTCTGCACCCCTTTCCTCAATCGGGGTTCCCTAAAAGGGGACAAACCAGACTGACATTTAGAGTATTGGAGACCAATAACCAAGACCACGAAGAGATTGGACTGCCATTTGTCAGAAATGGTGTAGGGTCTCCTGCTTGGACGGGGGGTTGGACTAGATGACCTACAAGGTCCCACTCACCTCTGTTAACCTGTAATCTGTAAAACCTAGAGCCGTGACCGCGAACCTATGGCTAAGCTGATTTTTGGGCCTTCCAGGCCCACTGGAAGGCTATTTCCGGCCTCTGGAGGCCTCTGGGGGGGAGCTGGGAAGGGCATTTTTGCCCTCCCCAGGCTCCTAGAAAGGCTCTGGAGGCTGGGGAGAGCGAAGAATGGGCCTTCCAATCCCACCGGAAGTCAGCAAACGGGCCATTTCCGGCCTCCGGGGGGATGGGAGAGGCTAGTTTTCGCCCTCCCCAGGCTCCAAGTAAGCCTCTGGAGCCTGGGGAGGGCGAAAAACGGGCCTACTGGGCCCACCGTGCCATTGCGTGCCAAAAGCGGGGGGAGCGCAGGGGTGTCACGCATGCCTGCGTGGGGGGAGCGGGGTGCACTGAATTATGGGTGTGGACACGCGTGGGTGCGACCCCCCCGCACTCCCCCCGTTTTTGGCACACGATGGCAAAAAGGTTAGCCATCACTGACCTAGAGGAAGAGTTTGCAGATAAAAAGCGGGGTTTTTTTCTCCCCCAGCAGGTGGCGCCCCTGAGCAATGTTGACTGATGTTGAAAAAGGAAAGAGGTTGCTTTAGGTAGGACGTGGATGGGAGACCAAGAAGAAATCAGGAGTCCTTGGTGCTCTCTGAGCTTGGTTGTCTTCTCTTGCAGACATTTCATGACCCAACTAGGGAACGTCATCAGTGCTAGAAGGGAGTGGGGTCTGTGGAGAGGAGGAGGAGGAGGAGGAGGAGGAGGAGAAGGAGGAGGAGGAGGAGGAGGAGGAGAACTCTGGGGTCCTTGGTGCTCTCTGAGCTTGGTGGTCTTCTTGCTGACGTTTCATGGCCCAACTAGGGAACATAATCTGTGTAGGAGAGAGGGAGGTTATAGGGAGGAGGAGGAGGAGGAGGAGGAGGAGGAGGAGGAGGAAAAAGACAGTGGGGTCCTTGGTGCTCTCTGAGCTTGGTGCTTTTCTTGCAGACGTTTCTTGACCCAACTAGGGAACGTCATCAGTGCTAGAAGGGAGTGGGGTTTGCAGAGAGGAGGAGGAGGAGGGTGGCACCTTCTGACAAGCAAAGTCAAGGGGGGAAGCGAGATTCACTTTAACAACCATGTTGCCAACTTAACAACTATCATGATTCCCTTAACACCTGTGGCAGGAGAGAGGTCATAAAACGGGCTAAAATTGAGCAAATGTTTCGCTCAGCAACAGAACCTGTAGGGCTCAAATTATGGCTGTATGTTGAGGACTTCTTGGAGTTCAAATTTCAGCTTTATGCCTGACGTAGTTTTAGACAAATAATAGTCTGTTGGAGTTTTTTTCTTTTGTTTTGTTTTGTTTTGTTCCTAGAGAGACACAGTTTCTGTGTCTCTCACACTATCACACAATAGTGACAACAAAAGTCCGTATTATTCTTTTTTAGCTCGATTCGTATGTTTGGTTCCTTTCCTTGTTCCTTTCAACAGTTTGTTAGTGGTTTGGTTGCAAGAAATAATTAAATTTGACTGACAATTATTCTCTGGAAACAAAGGTGGAAGCAGGCCTCACTTGTTCCCCCCCCTTTTCTTTTCTTTTCTTTTTTTGTACTTTCTCTCTTTTGGATTTTGTTTTGTGCGCTACGGACTGTATTGAAAAATGCGAATAACATTCTAATAAAAATGCATTTAAAAAGAGAAGCAGAAAAAGAGCTTTGGAGCTCTTCAAAAGCTTCTTTAGAGCAACAGAAGCACCGGAGATGAAACCGATGTTTGCTGGAAAGGAAATAAAATAAAGCCGGGGGGGGGGAATCGCAAGGTTTCTGGGGCGGAAGTTTTTATCACGCCATCCCAGCGAGGAGGGTCGGAATGGGTGAGGGGGAAACCGAAGGGCTGCCTTTGGACCCGGGGCTCAGGCCAAGAGAGGCCACGAGGCAAAAGATGCTGTCCAGCGCCAACCTACCTGGGCTGTAATACTATGGTCCGTCTCCAGAGGGCAGCAGAGGGTGTTTCTCTTTGCTGCCACCCAGAGGCCACTGCAATTGGTTCAGTCAGATATAGGATGGTTTAGTAAGAGCCCTGCTACAGAGTTGTGACTGAAAAGAGGGGTTTTACTCACCCCATGTTTGTACACTTCTTTCTTTCTTTCTTTCTTTCTTTCTTTCTTTCTTTCTTTCTTTCTTTCTTTCTTTCTTTCTTTCTTCTTTCTTTCTTTCTTTCCTTCCTTCCTTCCTTCTTTCTTTCTTTCTCGTTCTCATTTATTTTCTTACTCTTTCTCTTTTTCTTCCTCCCTCCCTCCCTCCCTCCCTCATTTTCCTTCCATCCATCCTTCCTTCATCCGTTCCGCCCTCCCTCCCCTCATCTTCCTTCCTTTGTTATCTTCCTCCCTTCCTCCCCTCATTTTTCTTCCTTCTTCCACTGATTTTCCTCCCTCCTCTCCCTCCCTCCCTCCCTCCCTCCCTCCTTCCTTCCTTCCTTCCTTCCTTCCTTCCTTTGTTATCTTCCTCCCTCCCTCCCCTCATTTTCCTTCCTTCCTCCCCTGATTTTCCTCCCTCCCTCCCTTCTCTCCTGCCCTGTCTCCTTCCTTCCTTCCTTCTTTCCTTCCTTCCTTTATCTTCCTCCCTCCCTCCCCTCATTTTCCTTCCTTCCTTCCTTCCTTCCTTCCTTCCTTCCTTCCTTCCTTCCTTCCTTCCTTCCTTCGAAAGAAAGCTAAAACCAAGACAACTGACACTGGCTGACTTTGCTTGTTTGCTAATTCTCCCACACCCAAATTATAGGCTGCAGCCTTCAGTTCTGATGCTATTTTACACAAAATAGTTTGTCGTGACAGCAACTGCCTGAGGGCCCCTGGATTGGGACTGAAAGGCGAAAGGAAGCAATATATATATTGAATATATATGAAACTGGAAGATCCGTGTTCTTTGACGCTGGGTGCTCAAACACTCTGATGTTTTCCATTTTATTTGTTGGGATGCTGCCCACGGAAAAGACCCCCTGACGTTTATGTGACTTTTCACAAGCAGCTTTTAATAGGGATTAGAAAGCAATTAGGAGGAAATTGAGGCCGATTACAAGGGATATAATCAGGTTCCCCAACAAGCCATCCATTGGCTGGGGAGCCAGCCGCCTGTTGCAGAGGAGGGGAGCAGGAGATCATGGCCGGAGAACCCCCCCCCCCCCGGCTTCTCCCAAGGGCAGGAAAAGGGTCATGGCCGCAGAAACCCTGCAGCTGAAGGAAGGAAGCTTTCAAACTGGGAATGTAAATGTAACTTGATAATAGGTACCCTGTGTTTCCCCCAAAATAAAACCCAACTGGAAAATAAGCCCTAGCATGATTTTTCCAGGATGCTACTAATATAAGCCCTACCCTAAAAATAAGCCCCAGTTAAGATCGTCAGCAGACGGAGGCATTTAGTACTGTATTTCCCCCCCAAAATAAGACCCAAGTGGAAAATAAGCCAATAATGTGTCTTTTGGAGCAAAAATTAATATAAGACCTGATCTTATTTTTGGGAAAACACGGTAGGTAGGTAAGTAGATGATAGATAGATAGATAGATATAGATAGATAGATAGATAGATAGATAGAAAGAAAGAAGATAAATATAAATGATAGACAGACAGACAGACAGATAGATAAGGTGGGTGGGTGGGTGGATGGATGGATGGATGGATGGATGGATGGATAGGTAAGTAGGTACATAGGTAGGTAGGTATGCACATAGACATGTAGATAGACATGTAGATAGGTTGGTAGGTACATAGACATGAAGGTAGGTGGATGAGTGGATGGATGGTTGGGTAGGTAGATAGATATAGAGATAGAGAGATAGAGAGATAGAGAGATATAGAGAGCTAGAGAGCTAGATAGATAGATAGATATAGAGAGCTAGAGAGCTAGAGAGCTAGATAGAGATAGATAGATATAGAGAGATAGATAGATAGATATAGAGAGCTAGAGAGCTAGAGAGCTAGATAGATAGATAGATAGATAGATAGATAGATAGATAGATAGATAGATAGATAGATAGATATAGATAGATAGATAGATATAGATAGATAGATATAGAGATAGATAGATAAGATGATAGATAGATGGGTATGTAGGTATGTAGGTAGGTAGATAGGTAGATTATAGATAGAAGATCAGTAGATAGATGATAGATATATAGACAGAATAAACAGCAGATAGATAGATAAAGTCACTTTTTTCAGTGTTGTAGTAACTTCAGACAGTCACTAAAGGAAGGGTTGGTTGTAAGTCAACCATTCCCACCACGTGATAAGCAAGCACAGACAAGAAGCCCAGGCTTGAGAAGCAAACAGAGCTTTGGGTCCAGATGGAAGCTGGAGATCTGAAAGCATCCGGTCGGTCGGTCCCAAAGCAGCAGCCTCCCCCTTCCCCGAATCCTTTGCCTACCTTGGTGGGTTCCAGCTGTTCCAGGACGTTCTCCTGGCGGGTGGCAGCCACTTTGTCGGTGTTCCTCTCCTGCTTTCTCATCTGGGTGGTGGGCGAGGTGGACGGGCTGGTGGCGGCACTCAGATACGTCCCGTTGCCGAAGGCCTGGATGGCATTTTCTGAGGAGGAGGAAGGGGTGTGTGTGTGAGAGAGAGAGCCATATACAGCCAT
The DNA here is from genome assembly GCF_029531705.1 of Pantherophis guttatus. Next base: position 3,607,686 of record NW_026844020.1, read on the forward strand.
AACACCACACCTGGAGTCCCGCTTCCAGTTTTGGTCACCACGTTACAAAAAAAAAAAAAAAGACGTTTGAGACTTTGGTAAAAGTGCAAAGAAGAGCAGCGAAGATGATCGAAAGGCCTGGAGACTAAAACCTTCGGAGAACGGTTGCAGGATTTGGGTTTGGCCAGTCTAGAGAAAAGAAGGACTAGGGGGGACATGATAGCAGTGTTCCAGTATTTGGGGGGTTGCCCCAAAGAAGAAGGGGTCAAGCTATTCTGCAAAGCACCTGAGGGCAGGACAAGAAGCAACGGAAGGATGGAAACTCATCAAGGAGAGAAGCAACCTGGAATTAAGGAGAAATTCCCTAACAGTGAGGACAATTAACCAGTGGAACAGCTCGCCACCAGAAGTTGTGGGTGCTTCATCACTGGAGGGTTTTAAGAAGTGTTCTGTCCCCCTACCCCACACCCCCCCCACAGACGGCCCGGAGTTAACAAGCCACACGACAAAACTCTTTGGAGATAAAGCTGACAGCAACCCAGTGGCTAGCTGCCAATTCAGACTTTACTCACACAAAACAAAGATTAGACTGCAAGCATTCCAATAAAGCAGGCAAAGTTTCAGCAATACAAGGATTAGTCCAAATGCAGTCCGACAAGGCAGGCAGAAGTCCAGTAACGCAGAGATCATGGATTATTTCCAGTTTTTGCTCGTCACAAACTGAACCGGCCACCACACCCACATTTATACCCTGTGGGGTGTGGTCCAGTGACTCAGCTAATCTCTGGCACGCCTTCCCCTCTGCTGCGCACACTTCTCCCTGCGCCTTTGCCGAGTGTCCAGCCAGCACTTATCTCCTTCGTCGCTGTCCACCTGTGGCTGCGGGGACGTGCTTGGCTCTGAGCCTATCGTTTGGCCTTCGGTGTCCTCCGGAGGCATTGCCAGAGAGGAGGGTCCTGGAGAGGGAGGCCTTGCCAACTCCTCTCCCTCACTCTCAGCGTCTGCACCTGTCGATAGCCCAGGCTCACAACAAGAAGAGACTAGGACAGCCACTTGTCTGAAACGGTCTAGCTCAGAGGTCTGCAACCTTAAAGGCTCAAAGAGCCATTTGGACCCGTTTCCCACAGAAAAAGGGAACACTGCAACTGTCATAAATGTGAGTCAGCGGCCAAGCGTCTTAATTTTGATCACGTGACCACGGGGGTGGGGGGTGGGGCTGCTGCAAATGTACATTTGAAAAAACGGTCATAAGTTTCTCTCTTTTTTTCATGCTGTTGTAACTTTGAAGGGTCCTAAATGAACTGTTGTAAGTCGAGGACTGCCTGTGGCTTCCATCCCCTGTTCATGGAAAGGTGGACTGCAAGCCGTTAAAAAAAGAAAAAAAAGAAAAAGAAAAGAGAGCCAGTGGCAAAATGAGCCCCTGAGAAGATGCTGAGATGCCAGACTTCAGGCCGAGTCTTTTTGCATCCTTGATGGGCTTTGACACATGGAGACTTATTTCCTCCTGGGATGAGGATGTCCTCCCTCCACCCTCCTCCACCTCCCCTTACAAGGCTCTCTTCTTTGATCCTCAAGGAGAAGTTGGGGCGTCTGTCGAAGCACGAGGAGTTTTTTGCTCTTTCCAAAGAAGCATCAGGCCTCACAATAAATCTCCCCCTCTTCAGCAGAGGAGGAGGAGGAGGAGATGAAGGAGGGAGGAGGAGGAAGAAGAAGAAAGAAGAAGAGGAAGAAGAGAAGAGGAGGAGGAGGAAATAGTAGAAGAGGAAGGAGGAGGAGGAAGAGATGAAGGAGGGAGAAGAAATAGAGGTAGAAGAAGAAGTGGAAGAGGAGGAGGAGGAAATAGTAGAAGAGGAAGAAAGAGGAGGAGGAGATGAAGGAGGGAGGAGGAGAAGGAAGAAAAAGAAAAAGAAGAGGAAGAAGAGGAAGAAGAGGAAATAGTAGAAGAGGAAGAAGAGGAGGAGGAGATGAAGGAGGGAGGAGGAGGAGGAAGAAGAAGAAAAGAAGAAGAGGAAGAAGAAGAAGAGGAGGAGGAAGAGGAAATAGTAGAAGAGGAAGAAGGAGGAGGAAGAGATGAAGGAGGGGAAGAAATAGAGGTAGAAGAAGAAGAAAAGAAGAAGAGAAGAAGAGGAAGAAGAGGAGAGGAGGAAATAGTAGAAGAGGAAGAAGGAGGAGGAAGAGATGAAGGAGGGAGAAGAAATAGAGGTAGAAGAAGAAGAAAAGAAGAAGAGGAAGAAGAGGAAGAAGAGGAGAAGGAGGAAATAGTAGAAGAGGAAGAAGGAGGAGGAGATGAAGGAGGGAGGAGGAGAAGGAAGAAGAAAAAAGAGGAAGAAGAGGAAGAAGAGGAAGAAGAAGAGGAGGAGGAAATAGTAGAAGAGGAAGAAGGAGGAGGAGAAGAAGGAGGGAGGAGAAGAAGGAAGAAGAAAAAAAGAAGAGGAAGAAGAGGAGGAGGAGGGGGAGGAGGAAAAAGACTGCGGGGTCCTTGGTGTTCTATAAACTTGGTTGTTTTTTTGCAGACGTTCCATTACCCAACTACATAACATTATCAGTGCTAGAGGGAAGTGAGGTTTGTGGAGAGGAGGAGGAGAGGGAGGGGGAGGAGAAAGACCGTGGGATCCTTGGTGCTCTCTGAGCTGGGTTGTTTTCTTGTAGACATTTCATTACCCAGCTAGGTAACATTATCAATGCTAGAAAAGGGAGCGTTTACAGAGAGGAGAGGAGGAGGAAAAAAGACTTTAGAGTTCTTGATGCTCTCTGAGCTTGGTAGTTTTCTTGCAGACATTTCATCACCCACCTAGGTAACATCATCAGTGCTAGACGGGAGGGAGGTTTGCCCGTTCCCTCTCTATAAAGTGGCTTGCCCTGTCAGTCTTTTTCCAGGCAAAGCAAACCAACAGGGAAGCTTCCTTTCAAGGCCTAAATACCCTCGCATCTAATTGTCCCCAAAGGCACCGGAGGTCCACGAGGCCAGAGGCCCTACTTACGGAGGCAGAGGTTGTCGGTGAAAAGGTGCAGGAAGCGTTCGCATTCTTCCTGCCGGTTCCCGCTGGCGTTGCAGGTGCACCAGGGTGCAATGTTGGCGGTCGAGTTATCGATGTAGTTGGGTGTGATGGTGCTGCCTGCCGAGAGGGGGAAGGAACAGAGAAAAATCTCTGAGAAAGCAAGGAAAACTTTAAAACATTAAAAACTTTTAAAAGTTGCTATGGACAATCTAGAGCAGAGCTCTGCAAACTTGGCAACTTTTGAAGACTTGTGGACTTCAACTCCCAGAATTCCCCAGCCGGCAACTCCAAAATTGGCAATTTTAAGGTTTATGGACTTCAACTCCCAGAATTCCCCAGCCGGCAACTCCAAAGTTGACATTTTTTAAAGACTTGTGGACTTCAACTCCCAGAATTCCCAAGCTGGCAACTCCAAAGTTGGCATTTTTTAAAGATTTGTGGATTTCAACTCCCAGAATTCCCCAGCCAACATCTCCAAAGTTGGCAATTTTAAGACTTGTGGACTTCAACTCCCAGAATTCCCCAGCTGGCAACTCCAAAGTTGGCAATTTTAAGACTTGTGGACTTCAACTCCCAGAATTCCCCAGCCGGCAACACCAAAGTTGGCCATTTTAAGACTTGTGGACTTCAACTCCCAGAATTCCCCATCCGGCAACTCCAAAGTTGGCATTTTTTAAAGACTTGTGGACTTCAACTCCCAGAATTCCCTAGCCGCAATTCCAAAGTTGGCATTTTTTAAAGATTTGTGGACTTCAACTCCCAGAATTCCCCAGCCAACATCTCCAAAGTTGGCAATTTTAAGACTTGTGGACTTCAACTCCCAGAATTCCCAAGCTGGCAACTCCAAAGTTGGCATTTTTTAAAGATTTGTGGACTTCAACTCCCAGAATTCCCCAGCCGACATCTCCAAAGTTGGCAATTTTAAGAGTTGTGGACTTCAACTCCCAGAATTCCCCAGCCGGCAATGCCAAAGTTCGTAATTTTTAAAGACTTGTGGACTTAAAATGGCCCAGGCTGAGAAACGTTGTTATACAGGTAGTCCTCGACTTACAACAGTTCTGGTGTCACGTGATTTACATTCGGCCACTTGGCAACGGACTCACACTTATGACAGTTGCAGTATTCCGGGGTCACGCGATCCCCTTTTGTGACCTTCTCACAAAGTCAATGGGGAAGCCAGATTCACTTAATGACCGGATTTACTAATTTAACAGCTTCGGTCCTAACTTAACAAATGCAATGATTCACTTAACTGTGGCAAGAAAAAAATGGGGCAAAGTCACTTAATTGTTTCACTTAGCAGCATACATTTTAGAGTCAATTGCGGTCGTAAATTGAAGTATATCTGTGTTTTTTTTTTTTAGAAAAAACCTTTTATTTTATTTCAAGCCTAAAAAAAAGTAGACATTTGTTTTTTCCAAAAGTACAGAACAAACTAGAAATGTCAGAATTAACGACGAAAAATAAATTGCCTAACAAAATAAAAATTGTATAAACATTCGAAGCCTATTACTTTGCTTTCAATTATTTAACAGTATACTGTAGGAAGATTTCAAAGGCAAAAGAGAAGACAGCGTTACGAATTCCATGCGAAGGGAAACAGATTGCAGCTTTTTTGGAAGAGCAGAAAATAAATTTATTTTCAAAAACGGATAAGTTATTTTTTTTTTTTAATATGGGGGCTTTATTTTTATAAATGCTGCAAATTGCCAGTGCGTACACGAAGGGAAAGTTTCATTTTTTCCCCCCTTTTAATATGCAAAAACAAGTAACAATACCATGGAGACCTCAGTTTTAAGTATTAAGCTTCAGATAGAAATCTTTAGCATATAATAAATAATTTATCATTATTTGGCAGTTGTTTATCGATGCCACACTCGGCTTTAGGTATCTAAAATCTAAGCAACCTTAGGCTTATCAACATTAATATTTTAGAAATCTTAGTTAACATTGATATAAATCTATTTTCCCTAGTTTTAAAGGTTAAAGGATCCTAAGTCATCAGAATGCGAACAATCTCCAGACCAGTCCCCATGGAGTAAGTACCAATGTATCCAAAGAACGCAGTGTATTATTCATATTTAATTTTTTTTAAATGGATATATTACACATGGCCTGAATCCAAACCTTAATATTTGAAATAATAACACTTTCCCAATTATCAAAATAATTACCTATGTCTGATGTAGCCAAAATTCTGCAGCAAAGATTATGTTTCACAATTTCTGAATATAATTCAACCTAACATTAACTTATTTATCAGTGAGTTATTTCACACTGTCTCTGTCTATCCATCCATCTTCTATTTATGATCAATCTGTCTGTCTGTCCATCTGTCTGTCTATCTATCATCTATCTATCTATCTATCTATCTATCTATCTATCTATCTATCTATCTATCTATCTACTATCTATCTACTATCATCTATCTTTATCTATCTATCTATCTATCTATCTATCTATCTATCTATCTATCTATCTATCTATCTCCATCCACCCATCCATCCATCGTCTGTCTGTCTATCTATCTATCTATCTATCTATCTATCTATCTATCTATCTATCTATCTATCTACTATCTTTCTATCATCTATCTATCTCCATCCATCCATCCATTGTCTGTCTGTCTGTCTGTCTGTCTATCTATCTATCTATCTATCTATCTATCTATCTATCTATCTATCATCTATCTATGTATCTATCTATCTATCTATCTATCCATCCATCCATCCATCGTCTGTCTGTCTGTCTGTCTGTCTGTCTGTCTGTCTGTCTGTCTATCTATCTATCTCTATCATCATCATCATCATTCATCATCTAACATTTTGCCAAAAGTTGCCAGCAACCCACAAAACACCTTCCTATATGATTCCAGACCTCTCTGGCATTCAGCTATTCATCTTAGCAAGTTCCCAGTCCTCATTATCACTGGTGAAAAGAAGAAGGAAAGACGAGCAAGATTGAGACAGTAGGGGACTAAAATAAACGTAAAATCTCATACCAATCATACTCAACTTTGAGTATGATTCTAAGTTCTAAGTTGCTTCTCTCCTTGATGAGTTGCTTCTTGTCCTGCCCTCAGGGGCTTTGGAGAATAGCTTGACTCCCTCTTCTTTTGGGGCAGCCCCTGAGATATTGGAAGACTGCTATCATGTCTCCCCTAGTCCTTCTTTTCATTACACGAGACATGCCCAGTTCCTGCAACCGTTCTTCCTATGTTTTAGCCTCCAGTCCCCTAATCCTCTTTCCTGCTCTTCTCTGCACTCTTTCTAGAGTCTCAACATCTTTTTTACATCGTGGCGACCAAAACTGGATTCAATATTCCACGTGTGGTCTTACACTTGTAGAGTTGAGAGAGGTTTCCCAGGAATTTCTCAAGGATCGTGAAAATAATGTCCTGGGAGGGGGATTTTCCTCCTGGAGGCTTCTCTTGAGATTAGGAACCTCTACAGAAGCGTTTGTCCGAATGGGCAACATACTGGATGCATCGCGAGCCGTGTCCGTCAACTTGTCCATTTGCCCAGCCTGCCACTGGACGCTGCTTCTGGGGATCAGAAAAGCAGCGTGCTGTTCTGAGCAAGGCTTCCACAGCAGCGCAAAGCCGAGCCCTCGTCCCGATAAACCCCTTCGATTTCATTGACAGTGAATTCCTCTCCAGCAAAGTCTTTCCTCTCCCACAGTCTTTCAAGATCGTTCACAATTACCAACCGTTATCAGGCTTGGAGAGTGGCCAGGCCGATATCTTTCAGACGCCGCAATACTTGGCAAGAATGCAGGAATGAATGAAACTGCCTCCTGCAAACTCCACTCCCCTGTCGCTCCTCTTTTATTCCCTCTGGGAGAGGCCATTCATTGTCCACCTGTGGCCTTACTCCCAAGTCGACCCTTGTTCTTTAGCTGTTCCCTTCGTCTGGCCACTCTGTGAATGTGCACACTGGGAACAGGCCCCAGCTGTTCCTCTGCCTCACTGATATCCGACTCCGAAAGCAGCTGATAACTGTCAGACAGTCCTGGCCCCCTCTCTGCCTCCGACGCAGAGCTCTCATCAGAGCCCTCCCCAGGCTCCAGGACTGGTCCATGTTCCTCCCCAACCTCCTCACTGTCCGAATCTGCTGCCAGATCCGCTGACCGCTGACAGGCCACAACACATGCCAATAGACCAATGATTTTCAGAAGTCAGGATTGTACAATGAGCAACTGGATGCATTAAATTAACTACATCAATGCAAAATTCCCCTTGCCCGTCATTCTTGATAGCATTGAAAAAAAATAAATAAACCTCAGATTCCCTACCGATGATGCCGGTGTAGGCCAACAGACAGGCGGCGTAGTTCTCTTTCTGGCATCCGGTTCCCGAGAGGAGCCCAGAAGGCTGGCAGTTGACTTGGAACTCGGCATAACGAGACCTAGGAGAGAGGAGGAAGGGGTGCAAATGGGGTGCCGTTAAGGGTGGGTGGGGGGGGCAGAGGAGGAGCTTCTGTTCCTAGTTGGCAGGATACGAAAAGGAGGGATGGAAAACGTGGGAGCCCAAGAGAGGAAAAAATTGATAGCTGGATGGATGGATGGATAGAGGAATGGATAGAGGATTGAATGGAGGAATGGAGGAGGATAGATGGATGAAAGAAAGAAAGAAAGAAAGAAAGAAAGATAGATAGATAGATAGATAGATAGATAGATAGATGGTGTGAGAGAGGTAAGAGAAAATAGATAGAGATAGGTAGAAATAGGTAGTTAAATAGATAGAGGATAGAGACAGACAGATATAGAGACAGATGGATAGAGATGTGTAAATAGATGATAGATAATAGAAGATAGTTGATAGAGATAGATAGATAGATAGATAGATAGATAGATAGATAGATAGATAGATAGATAGATAGAGAAAGAAAAGACAGAGAAAGAAAGGGAGGGAGGAAGGGACAGAGATGATAGATATGGAAGAGATAGATAGATGGATGGATGGATGGATGAACTGACAGGCAGGCAGGCAGGCAGAAAGAGAAGGAAAGAAAGAAAAAAGAAACAGAAACAGAAAGAAAGGGAGGGATGGAGGGAGATATAGAAGATATAAATAGGATATAGATAGATAGATAGATAGATAGATAGATAGATAGATAGATATCAATAGAGATAGATAGATAGATAGATAGATAGATGATAGATAGATATGGCGTGAGAGAGGCAAGAGATAAATAGATAGAAATAGGTAGAAACAGGTAGTTAAATAGATAGAGGATAGAGACAGACAGATATAGAGAGACGGATGGATAGATAGAGATGGGTAGATAGAAGATAGATGACAGATAGATAATAAAAGATAGTTGATAGAGAGATAGAGATAGATAGATAAAGATAGAAAAGAAAGAAAGGGAGGGAGGGAGGGAGGGACAGAGATGATAAATATGGAACAGATAGATAGATAGATAGATAGATAGATAGATAGATAGATAGATAGATAGATGAACTGACAGGCAGGCAGGCATAAAGATAAGGAAAGAAAGAAAAAAGAAAGAGAAAGAAAGAAAGAAACAGAAAGAAAGGGAGGGAAGGAGATGATAGATATTGAAGATATAAATAGAATATTGATAGATGATAGATAGATATTGATAGACAGACAGATATAGATAGATAGATAGATAGATAGATAGATAGATAGACAGACAGACATATACAGATAGATAGATAGATAGATAGATAGATAGATAGATAGATAGATAGATAGATGATGGATGGATAGCGGTAGATATAGGAGAGAGAGAGGGAGAGATATGGACAGAGATAGGTAGATAGATATAGGCAGACAGACAGATATATAGATATATAAATAGATGATAGATAGCTAGACAGACAGACAGAAAGAAAAAGAAAGAAAGAAAGAAAAAAGAAAGATGACGGAGAGACAGAGACAGACAGATATAGAACTGCAGTGGGTGATTTCCACCTTAGTTTGCAACCAGGACATTCCTAATCTCTTCTCTTTCCCTATCAGAGCATGCACACCTGCCACTCAACTCAGCAAGGATTAAAAAAAAAAAAACCCAGTCTTCATTTATTTATTAAACATCAGCCAAGATCAAAACAGTTAACAAGCGAAAAAAGGGATGAAAGGCATGCTAAAGCCCAGAGGCAGAGAGAGATGCGAACAACAGAATTTTACATTATTTATATTTCTATTTACACTTATCAAAAGGAGGCAAAACTTGCTAGACTAGAGCCACTGGGAAGCATGGCCGGGAGAAGAAGAGAGATGGAAAAGGGGGACACAAGGTGCTCCTTGCTGTAATCTGCGTCGACCATTTGGGCTGATGGCAGCTCCCGGAAGTCATGTGGACTTCAACTCCCAGAATTCCCCAGTCAGCAACGCTTAAAATATCTCCCAGGCTGAGAAACAATGGTTTTAAGGCAGAGGTCCTCGAACTTGGCGGCTTTAAGACTTGTGGACTTCAACTCCCAGAATTCTTCAGCCAGCATAGCATAGCATAGCAGGCTGGAGAATTCTGGGAGTTGAAGTTCACAAGCCTTAAAGCCAAGGGGGATTCTGGGAGTTGAAGTCCACCCATCTTCAAGCTTCCAAGGTTGAGAAACACTGTGTTAATCTCTGCTCTTGTGGGTATTTTATTTCTGGCCAGGAAGTGCAGTGATCTTTTAGCTTTTGGATTGTCTCTTTTGAATGGTGTGTAAATGTGGTCCATCTCTATGTGCCCGTTGATGGCCGTTTTGTCTGAGTGCCGCTGGCTGGGGGATTCTGGGAGTTGAAGTCCACCCATCTTCAAGCTTCCAAGGTTGAGAAACACTGCACTAGATGGAGCTCCTTAAGAGAGATAACATCCCTGGCCTTCCTGTCCTGGTAGGTTGGGGACGTGTAATTGGGAAAAGACGGGCCTTCAACTTACCTGCTTCCAAGCCAGGTAGGGCTTTGAAGGCTGGAAATCGGACCCGGAAATAAATCGGCAACCAACGCAGTTTGGAAGAGAGGTAAACCCTGATTACAGAATGAACCTCTGTTCCCGTGTAAGGCTCCTTTATCTGTAGCTTGACTTAAATGTAATGAACGTGGCCGTAAGTCGAGGACTCCCTGTGCCGCAGAAGGAGCCTCGCGGCGAAAGAGCCTCGTTTTTTATCGGGACAGAAGACACATTTGGCGTTCGCCGAAACAGGGATGTGATAAAGACATGCAGCGGTGCGGTGGGTTTTACATTTTGTTACCGCCAGTTCGCTGCCTGGGCGCACGCTGATGGTACAGTGGGCCCGGTAGGCCCGTTTTTCGTCCTCCCAAGGCTTTCTTGGAGCCTGGGGAGGGTGAAATCGGCTTCCCCACCCCCCCAGAGGCCCTCCAGAGGCTGGAAACGACCTGTTTCCCGACTTCCGGTGGCCCGGAAGGCCTGTTTTTTGCCCTCCCCAGGCTCCAGAGGCTTTTCTTGGCGCCTGGGGAGGGCGAAAACTGCCTTCCCCACCTCCCTGGAGGCCCTCTGGAGGCTGGGAACAGCCCGTTTCCTGACTTCTGGAGGGCCCAGAAGGGCAGAAAATCATGCATGCTGGAGCTGAGCTAGGGTAGGGAAGCTTTGGTACCTGCAAACGTAGTTTCCCCGGCAGGCGTCCAGCGGCGTCAAACAATTCGGCTTCTCCTTGGCTTCGTAGGAGCAGGTGGGCACAATCGTCTGCCGGCGTCTCTCAGCACAGGCCGTGTCGAGGCAGGGACAGAACAGGAGCTCATGCGTGTACTCGGGCGGCACCCGGTCAAAGAACTTCCGCAGCGCCTTGTGGCACTTGGAGCGGTTGCAAGGGTCCGCCCGGGGCCCCCGACGGATACAGGAGGAAACGTACTCGGTCCGGAGTCGCTGGCACAGCTCGTCCACGTTACAGGCTTTGGCGGCATCCAGGCAGCGGTTCACCTGCGTGACCTCGTTCTCGGAGCCTGCAGAGCGGAAAGACACCATGGAGGCTATTGCATGTCATTCTGCGAGGGAAGGGACCCGTGAGGTCATCCAGACCAACCCCCCTCCTGCTCAGGGTAGGCATTGCAGTGGAAATCCCAAAGGCTCTTTTTTTTTTCTTTTTTTTCAAGAGGCAACTGGACTTTCTGGTTTCTTTTTTTTCTTTGAAGACGTTTCCCTTCTCATCCAGGAAGCTTCTGTAGAGTTGAAGAAGCTTCTGCGATGAGAAGCGAAACGTCTTCGAAATAAACCAGAAAGTCCAGTTGCCTCTTGAAAAAAAAGGACCTTCGGGACAACCAGGATCTGGACGACGGAGAATCTCCAGAGACATTGCAATGAAAAAAAACCCCAGACCAAGTTATGGTTTAACCTCTCTTAGGATCCCCGCCATTTTCTCTCAGGGGACGTTTCTCCGACACTCAGCCGGCATTTGACTTCCTGTCATGGAAATCTCCGGTTCTGTGACAGCCAGTCAAGACTTAAGTTCCCACAGGGGTGAATGTGCGACTGTCACAAATATCAAGAAGTGAATTTGGGCAGCCACAAACCCCTTCTTCGTTGTTGTGGCCGCCTCCCCGGAGACCCTCAGTTTTCAAAACTTTTAGGAGAGCGATCGTGTCCCTGTTTCATTTTCTTTCTTCTTCTCGGGCCTAAAGATGGCCAGAAACTCCGAACTGTCTCCATGGAAGTGAACGGAGCCAGTTCAGTGATATATATATACCCTGTTTCCCTGAAAATAAGACCTCCCCTGATAATAAGCCCAATCGGGCTTTTGAGCGTATGCCGTAAAATAAGCCCCTGCTGAAAATAAGCCCTCCCCGAAAATATTTAAACACATGCACAGCGGGTCCCCCGCCATTTCTTCTGGTTTCCTCCATGCGCCCCAAAATAATAAGACCTCTCTGAAAATAAGGCCAAGTGCTTATTTCGGGGTTCAAAAAAAATATAAGACAGGGTCTTATTTTCGGGGAAACACGGTAGATAGTCCTCGACTTACAACCATTCATTGGTTGACCGTTTGAATTTACAACAAACAGTCGAGAAAAGTGACTTATGACCATTTTTCAACTCCCAGAATTCCCCAGTCAGCAAGCTTTAAGATTAGTGGACTTCAATTCCCAGAATCCCTCATCCGTCATGCTTTAAGATGGGAGGACTTCAACTCCCAGAATCCCCCAGCCAGCAAGCTTTAAGATGGGAGGATTGCAACTCCCAGAATCCCCCAGCCTCCAAGCTTTAAGATGGGGAGGACTTCAACTCCCACAATCCCCCAGCCAGCAAGCTTTAAGATGCATGGACTTCAAATCCCAGAATCCCTCATCCGTCATGCTTTAAGATGGGAGGACTTCAACTCCCAGAATCCCCCAGCCTCCAAGCTTTAAGATGGGTGGACTTCAACTCCCAGAATTCCTTTGCTGGCTGGGGAATTCTGGGAGTTGAAGTCCCCCCCTCATTTTAAATTTGCCGTAGTTGAGAAACAACCCCTACAGACCGCCAAGTGATACTTTCTGCTCGAGTCTCTCTGGCGGAGTTCAGGCCGCCTCGGCTGGGCGACCTCCCTCTGATGGGATTGTCTAATGGAGCATGTGGTGAATCCATTTCCCCGGGCCTCGGTAACCTTGAACCCCACTCGGCAAGTGGAAAGCGGGAAACCAGGATTGATCGGCCAATTACCGAGCATAATGGCATTCCTAATTAGGGCCCTTGCAGAACATATGATGTGTTCTCGTAGAAGCGGCTGGAGCTGTCCGTCTCTGTCGGCCAGGCGCAAGGGAGACCGAGCCGGCCTTTGGGAAAACGCTCCCCGGGGCTAACAATGTTCCCCGGATAACCAGCTTAGCAAAGATCTCAGGAAACGGAAAAGAGTTTGGCTGCCCTGAGCATGTGCCGAATGCCTCTTTTGTACAGAGGGACTAGAAAAGAGTCAGTCTGGCCTAGTGGTTAAGGCAGCAGGGTAGAAAGCAGGAGGGGGTGAGTTCTAGAATCTTGCCTTAAACGTGAAAGAAAGTCACTGGGTGACTTTGGGCCAATCACCAGGGGATGGTGAGTTCTAGTTCCACCTTAGGCATGAAAGAAGACTGGATGACTTTGAGCCAATCAACAGGAGACTGTGAATTCTAGTTCCACCTTAGGCATGAAAGAAGGCTGGGTGACATTGGGCCAATCACCAGGAGATGGTAAGTTCTAGTTCCACCTTAGGAATAAAAAAGACTGGGTGTCTTTGGGCCAATCATCAGGAGTCTGTGAGTTCTAGTCCTACTTTAGGCATGAAAGTTGTCTGGATTGACTTTGGACCAATCACCAGGAGATGGTGAGTTCTAGTCCCTCCTTAGGCATGGAAGCTGGCTGGGTGACTTTGGGCCAATCAACAGGAGATGGTGAGTTCTAGTTCCACTTTAGGCATGAAAGGAGACTGGGTGTCTTTAGGCCAATCAACAGGAGATGGTGAGTTCTAATTCTACCTTAGGTATAAAAGTCATTGGGTGACTTTGGGCCGATAACCAGGAGATTGTGAGTTCTAGTCCCGCTTTAGGCATGAAAGCTGGCTGGATGACTTTGGGCCAATCACCAGGAGACGGTGAGTTCTAGTACCTCCTTAGGCATGAAAGCCAACTGGGTGACTTTGGGCCACTCCCACCCCCATCTGTTAGCCCAATCCACCTCACAGGGTTGTTGTTATGGGAAGAAAAGGAGGAGGTTATGTTTGCCACCTTGAGTTACTTTCAAAAGTAAGTAAGGTAAGATAAAGAATACCTAACAATACATAAATTAAAAGGGGTTTCTTAATTCCGCCAGATTGCAACAATATGGCTCAATATGATTTTCACACCTTACCTGCCGTGATGGATGCCAGTCGGACATAGTCAAACCCTCTGACAAAAGGCTCGTACGGAGAGCTTTCCATGACGTTCATGCCTAGGGAAGAACATAATGCCATTGCTTTTATTCTGCATATTATTTACTACATGAATTAATAAAACCTGACCCTTTGCTCCAGGGCTCCGAGAGAACCGCCTGGGGCCTCTTCGAGAAGTGAAGCCCAATTAAAAGCAGATCGCAAGGGCAGCTGAAATGCAGAAAGCATGAAGGGGACACAGGAAAGCCCACCCCCCAGGCTCTTGTCTACTTTGGGCGGATTTCAAACGCTTTTGAGACGTTCTCCACGTAGGACAGTGTGTTTCAAAGCTGGCAGCTGGGAGATGGAGGACTTCAACTCCCAGAATCCCCCAGCCACCAAGCTTTAAGATGAGTGGACTTGAACTCCCAGAATCCCCCAGCCAGCAAGCTTTAAGATGGGTGGGCTTCAACTCCCAGAATCCCCCAGCCAGCAAGCTTTAAGATGGGTGGACTTCAACTCCCAGAATCCCCCAGCCACCAAGCTTTAAGATGAATGGACTTCAACTCCCAGAATCCCCCAGCCACCAAGCTTTAAGATGAATGGATTTCAACTCCCAGAATCCCCCAGCCAGCAAGTTTTAAGATGGGTGGACTTCAACTCCCAGAATCCTCCAGCCACCAAGCTTTAAGATGAATGGATTTCAACTCCCAGAATCCCCCAGCCAGCAAAGTTTAAGATTAGTGGACTCCCAGAATCCCCCAGCCAGCAAGCTTTAAGATGAATGGATTTCAACTCCCAGAATTCCCCAGCCAGCAAGTTTTAAGATGGGTGGACTTCAACTCCCAGAATTCGGTGGGATTCTGGGATTTGAAGTCCACACCCTTGGAAGATTTTGCGTCTTGAGCCCTCTCATGAGTTCATGGCTCAGGTTTTAGCCAGGATCTTCCCTTGGTTCCTGAATTAATCCATTCCTTGACTTCATACTGTGCATGGAGGTATTTCTGTCCTCCAAGATTGACACCAGTCTTGGTAGGCAGCTGAAGAGAGGGGGGAGATTTTGGGGAGGGTCCAAAGTGATCAATTTTGAAAAAAAGCTTTCTAAAAGAATTTATTACCCTTCCTTCCTTCCTTCCTTCCTTCCTTCCTTCCTTCCTTCCTTCCTCTTCCTTCCTTCCTTCCTTCCTTCCTTCCTTCTCCTCCCATTCCCCCTCCCTCCTTCCCTTCTCTTCCATTCCTCCCTCATTCTCTTCTTCCTTCCTCCCTCCCTCCCCCCCTCCCCTTCCCCTCTCTCTCCTTCCCTCCCCTTCCCTTCCTCCCTCATCCTTTCCTCCCTCCCTCCTCCTTCCCCTCTCTCCCTCCCTCCCTCTTCCCTTCCCTTCCCTTCTCTTCCATTCCTCCCTCATTCTCTCTCCTCCCTCCCTCCTCCCCCTCCCCTCCCCCTCCCCCTCCCTCTTCTGTTCCATTCCTCCCTCATTCTTTCTTTCCTTCCTTCCTCCCTCCCTCCCTCCCACCCTCCTCCCCTTCCCCTTCCCCTCTCTCCTTCCCTTCTTTTCCATTCCTCCTCATTCTCTCCTTCCTTCCTTCCTCCCATATCCCCTTCCTCTCCCTTCCTCTCCTCCCCTCTCCTAACCTCTCCTCTCCTCTTCTCCCTCCCCTTTTCCTCTTTTATCTCTCCTCCCCTCTCTGCTGGCTCTCTCACTCAACCTGGGTCGGAGCTGTTTTGAACAATAAACTATTTAACCATCCCTTGTTTTCCGAGGCAGTAAAATGCGCATACATGATATATCTCTCTTCCCGAGCAGTGGGGGGAAAAATCTATAATTGTTCAAATAAATGCAGATTGCTTCAGACGGTTGCCACAGACAGAAGAAACCCAGAGAGAACTGCTAGTGCCACTGTAAATCAACCGGTTTTTACTATTATACAAAAAAAAAATACTACATATCATTTAAAAGAAAGTAACCGAATACCCAAGGGCCAGAGAGAGAGAGAGAAAGGCTAACATCTTTTTTTATGAAGCTTTTCTTTTTTTGGTGCTCCAGTCTAGAGAATCTCACTTCTGGATCTTGGATAAGGGGTCCCTGCCCTCCCGATTATTTCCTGCACGGTGCAGAGTAGGAGAAGGATCACTTGGTGTCCTACTTTCCATCTCTGTGCGGCTATTTGACACACTCTGTTAGGAGCTCAATGTGCTAATTTCTCACAGGTTTGGTTCCAGCAGCCTAGGAAGGTTTTGTGTTGTTTTGATAGATGTTAAATAGATACAAAGGTGCAGGGAGATATATAACCTCTCTTTTATTTTGCATGCTCTTTAATCTCTCTTCTTTTGATCTTTGCTGATGTTTATTACATAAATAACAAGATCTTTCCCACCTAGCCAAACTGTGTGGTGCACGCAGTTGCTCTGATCTGGATAGAGCAGTGTTTCTCAACCTTCCTTCCTTCCTTCCTTCCTTTTCCTTCCTTCCTTCCTTCCTTCCTTCCTTCCTTCCTTCCTTCCTTCTTTCCTCTTTGATTCCTTCCTCCCTCCCTCCACTCCTTCACTCCTCCCTCCCTTCCTTCCTTCCATCCATCCATCCTTCCTTCCTTCCTCTCCTTTTCTTTTTCCTCCATCCCTCCTTCCTTTCCTTTTTCTCCTTTTCTTGTTCCTCCCTCCCTCCCTCCCTCCCTCATTCTCCCTCCCTCCCTTCCTCTTTTATTCCTTCTTCCCTCCCTCCCTCCGCTCCTTCCCTCCCTTCCCTCCCTTCCATCCATTCATCCTCCCTCCCTCCCTCTCCTTTTCTTTTTCTCCCTCCCTCCTTCCTTTCCTTCTTCTCTCCATTGTCTTCCTTCCCTCCCTCCCTCCTACCCACGCTATCCATCCATCCATCTATCCATCCATCCATCCATCCTCTTCCCTCCTTCCTTCCTTCCCTCCCTATCCATCCAACCATCCACTGTATTCCTTCCTTCCTTCCTTCCTTCCTTCCTTCCTTCCTTCCTTCCTTCCTTCCTCCCTATCCATCCATCCATCCATCCATCCATTCTCTTCCCTCCCTCCTTCCTTCCTTTCCTCCTTTTCCATCCATTCATTGTATTCCTTCCTTCCTTCCTTCCTTCTTTCCTACCTACCCTATCCATCCAACCATCCATTCTCTTCCCTCCCTCCCTCCCTCCCTCCTTCCTTCCTTCCCTATCCATCCATCCATCCATTGTATTCCTCCCTCCCCCTCCCTTCCACAATTGAGCCCAAAATTACCATTGCTAAGTGAGACTTAATGCCAGTGTTGCCACATTTTACTGCCTTTCTCTCCACAGTCGTTCAGTGAATCACTGCACTCGGTTAACTTAGTCACCCGGTTGTTAAGTGAATCTGGCTCCCCTGTTGACTTTGCTGGTCAGAAGGTCGCAAAATGGGATCAGGTGAGCCCACGGCACCGCAACCGTCATAAGTACGAGCCAATTGCCAAGCATCTGAATTTCGATCACCTGACCATGGCGTAGGCTGCAACGGTCGTAAGTGTGAAGCACAATCCCAAACCGCTTTTTCAGTGCCCTTGTAACTCCGTACGGTCACTAAAGGAGTGTAGTTGTAAATCCAGGATGGATTTACATCTCGCTTTTTTAAAAAAAAAATGGAAGAAGCTGCCAAAATATTTATTCAGCGGAGAAGATCCAGAGAGCTATCAGTGTGCAGAGAATGTTATGGAGTCCAAGAGGGCATAATTTTTTTTTTCCTCTCTTCTGAAAAATTAGAATATAAAATTCGACACAGGCTGGATAATAGATGAAAAGGAAGGCGAGAATAGAGGAGAATAAAACGCGCAGTTTTCTTTTAGCGGCGTACAATCAAGTTTAATTTTCAGTCAGCCAGAGTTTCGTGAAACGAGGACATTTCGAAGCGGGGACCGAAAAGCGAGATTGACGTTCGCCACGCTAGAAAGTGTTCGTTTTCCACAAAGTTCCCATCTTGAGACGGATGCCATCCAGGCGGTCCTCAACTTACAACCATTCATTTATTGACTGCTCAAACAGCACTGACAAAAGTGGCTTTTTCACACTTACGACCGTGGCACCGTTATTAGTTGCTACTTTTTCTTTTTCAAAGCAATTTGAAAAATCGCCTCGCAATTTTCCTCCCTATTTATCCTTTTGGGCAGTGTGGTAAGTCACTCGACCTTATTTAATTTAATTCATTTAAGCTCACTTAGTGACCGTTCAAAGTTACAGCGGCAGTGTAAAAAGGGCAGGGATGATCGTTTTTCACACTTAACGACCGTTGCAGCAACCCCACAATCACGTGATCAAAATTCTCCCTCCTTCTTCCCCCATGCTTGGCGACTGGCTCACATTTATGTCACTGGCTGCAGTGACGAGCCAAGTCAAGGGGGAAGCCGGATTCACTTAAGGACGGTGTTCCTAATTTAACAACTGGAGGGATCCACTTAACAACTGGGGCAAGAAAGGTCGTAAAATGGGGCAAAACTCACTTAGCGACGGAAATGTTGGCCTCCATTGTGGTCGCAAGTCGAAGACTACCGATATGGATAAGAACTTTCAATCTTGCTAGCCCATGTCAGGCTAACAGAATAACAGAGTTTGCCAGTCCAATCCTTCAAGCTGGAAACCCTCTACCATTTCAGACAAGTGATTGTCCAATCTTTTCTTGAAAGCTTCCAGTGATGGAGCACCCATAACTTCTGGTGGCAAGCAGTTCCACTGGTTAATTATTCTCGCTATTAATAAGTTTCTCCTTAATTTGAGGTTGAATTCCAGGATTCCCACCATCCTAGATCCCTCCTTAGTTCCAGGTTGCTTCTCTCCTTGATTAGTTTCCACCCATTGCTTCTTGTCCTGCCTTCGGGTGCTTTGGAGAATAGGTTTATTAATTAATTAATTAATTAATTAATTAATTAATTAATTAATTAATTAATTATATTTCTATACCACCTTTCTCCCGTAGGACTCAAGGCGGTGTACAGTCAAGAAAAATATAGATACACAAACATCATAAAATTGCTAATTAAAATTATTATTATAACATAGTTTTTAACCCAATTAAATAGAACCTAAAATTAGATAACATTTTAAAAACATTCACGTGTTCATATGTTTAGGTTGACCCAGTGGTGAGTTTTTACCAGTTCGCCCCGGTTGCGCAGAAGTGCCACGAGCGAGCAAAGCGAGCAGTTCCGAATGGGTAGCAGAGGTAAGTGAAACTCACTACTGGGTTGACCCCCTTTTCTTTGGGGCAGACGCAGCCCCTCAAATACTGGAAGACTGCTATCGTGTCTCCCCTAGTCCTTCTTTTCATTAAACCAGACCTACCCAATTCCTGCAACCGTTCTTTCAGTGGTGGGTTCCTTCTGGTTCGGTCCGGTTCGGCCGAGCCGGTAGCGGTGACGATATGACATCACCGAACCGGTTCTCCCCCCACCCCCCCATGTTTTTCTTACCTTTTATTTGGTCCCACCCCCAATCTCTTGCTGCCTCCTGAGTCCCAGCTGATGACTAGAGGGAGAAAAACTGTTTAAACTCTTGCCGCGGGGCTTCAAAGGGCCGCCCTACAGCTGATCAGTGTTAAAAGCAAACAAATGAGTCGGGTCGTAAGTGCGAGGACTGGTCGTAAGTGCGAGGACCTTCCAGAAATGACTCTGACCAGGTAGCCATGCCCACCTAGTCACATGACCTCCAAGCCACACCCACAAAATAAGCCACGCCCACAGAACCGGTAGTAAAAAAATTTAGAACCCACCCCTCCGTTCTTCGTACGTTTTAGCCTCAGAGTCCAGTGGTGGATTCAGCCGGTTCGCACCACTTTGGGAGAACCGGTTGTTAACTGTCTGACCAGTTTATTGAACTGGTTGTTGGAAGAAATCATTAGGGCAGAGAACCGGTTGTTAAATTAATCCTCTTGGTTGCTCTTCTCTGCACTATTTTCCTGAGTCTCAACAACTTTTTTTTACGTCGTGGCGACCACAACAGGATGCAACACTCCCAAGTGTGGCCTTAATGTCCTATATTTTCCTCAAGCTCTTTAAACCTGAATGTTGGATGCTCGGAAACCGTTTTTTCACACCAAGTCCCTTTTTGAGTCCCGGCCTGAGATTTTTCTGCAAATTCTGAAAATATGATCTCGATGTCAAAAATAGACCCGTTTGGCAGGCAAGGACAACGCACAGACCCCGGAGAGCTGAGCGTTTAGTCACTTCCGATGACGCTCGTTTTCACGCCCGGCGGGGAAGATTTTTACACCACCTTTTCGCGAACAGATCTGATCATTTTTCCTCGGATCAGGCCAACCCGTATGTAGAGCATCACGAACCCACCTCTTCCCTCTCCCCGACGCCTCCGTGGCTCCTGCCCATACAGGTAGTCCTCGACTTATCAACAGTTCATTTAGTGACCGTTCGAAGTGACAACAGCACTGAAAAAATTGACTTAAGACCGGTTTTCACACTTACGACCTTTTGCAGCATCCCCAGAGTCACGTGACCAAAATTCAGACACTTGGCAACTGACTCGTATTTATGACAGTCGCAGTGTCCCGGAGTGACATGATCTCCTCTTGGGACCTTCAGATGAGCAAAATCAAGAGGGGAAGCCAGATTTCACTTAACAACCATGTTATGAACGTAAGAACCGCAGTGATTCACTTAACAACTGTGGCAAGAATGGTCGTAAAACGGGGCAAAACTCACTTAACCATTATCTGGCTTACCAACAGGAAATTTGTGAATGTGAGGTGAGTTCCGTCTCTATTCAAATCCCACCTTTGCTTTCTTCGGAGTTAAGTCAATAATACAGTCCACCGATTGCAAAGGCCTGGGTTGAAATACAGATAGTCCTCTACTTACAACAGTTCACTGAACAAATGTCTTACTCAATGAAGAGATGCAGTGATTCGTTTGATGACTGTGGCGAGAAAGGCAGTAAAATGGGCAAACTCACATAACAACTGTCTCACTTAGCAACGGTAATTTTGGGCTCAATTGTGGTAGAAGGAAGGAAGGGAGGGAGGCAATGGATGGTTGAATGGATAGGGTAGGTAGGCAGGAAAGAAGGGCAGAAGGAAGGAAGGAGAGGATGGAAGAGAGGAAGAAGAAGGAAGGAAGGGAGGGAGGGAGGAAGGGAGGCAATGGACGGTTGAATGGATAGGGTAGGTAGGCAGGAAAGAAGGGCAGAAGGAAGGAAGGAAGAAGAGGGAGGAAGAGAGGAAGAAGAAGGAAGGGAGGGAGGGAGGGAGGAAGGGAGGCAATGGATGGTTGAATGGATAGGGTAGGTAGGCAGGAAAGAAGGAAGGAAGACGATGGTTGGAAGGATAGGGTAGGTATATAGGAAGGAAGGAAGGAAGGAAGGAAGGAAGGAAGGAAGGAAGGAAGGAAGGCAATGGATGGTTGAATGGATAGGGTAGGTAGGTAGGAAAGAAGGGCAGAAGGAAGGAAGAAGAGGGAGGAAGAGAGGAAGAAGAAGGAAGGAGGAAGGAAGGAAGGAAGAAGAGGGAGGAAGAGAGGAAGAAGGAAGGAAGAAGGAAGGAAGGAAGAAGAGGGAGGAAGACAGGAAGAAGAAGGAAGGAAGGAAGGAAAGGAAAGGAAGGAAGGGAGGCAATGGATGGTTGAATGGATAGGGTAGGGAGAGAGGAAAGAAGGGAGGAAAGAAGGAAGGAAGTAGATGGAGGAAGGAAGGAAGGAAGAAGAGGGAGGAAGAAAGGAAGGAAAAGGAAGGAAAAGGAAGGAAGGAAGGAATACAATGGATGGTTGAATGGAAGGTAGGTAGTTAGGTAGGTAAGTAGGTAGGAAAGAAGGGAGGGCGGGAGGGAGGAAGGAAGGAAGGAAGGAAGGAAGGAAGGAAGGAAGGAAGGAAGGAAGGAGGGAGGAATGGGAGGGAGGGACGGAGGGAGGGAGGGAGGGAGATTGGGAGAGATCAGGAAAGCAAGCCAAGCTGCAGACATGCTGGCTGGGGAATTCTGGAAGTGGAAGTCCACTCACCTTCAAGCCGCCAACATTGGGAGACCGAGAGCCCTGCTATATCCAAATCAGAGCACATAACAACCCTGTTACTAACTGAACAAGGGCAGGGATTCGTTTAAGAAACGTGGTAAGGAAAGTCGTCCAACGGGGCATTTTAGCCAAGTTCTCGCTTTGCAAGAGAAAGTTGGGGCTCACTCCTGATACGTCAGGTGGGATTCAGGTGCCCCAACCTTCCTCTCTTTGCTTTCTTCGGGAGTTAAGTAAATAATACGCTCCAACGATTGCCAAAGGCCCCGGCGGAGATAATTGATTGTGTAAATGACATCTCTCGCAAGCGTGGATGGCCTCTGGAGGCCAGTGTGTGTGTGTGTGTGTGTGAACGCTGATGCTTGGCGAACGTGTCTCTATCGTCTCGGTGCCTCCCGCTCGAGACTCATCCATCACTTAAACGTTGGGTGACAAGGCAGGGCGGGGAGAAGCGGCCTTCCCCGCGTGGAACAACGCTTGCCGCCGCCGTTTGTCGCCTCCGAGAAAGATGCAGAGGCATCGCAAGAGGCCAGCCGGGGGTTTGTGCGATGAATTGCCTTTGACAAGGGAAGCAATTGGAAGAGGAATGGGGCCCGGAATGAAAAACAAGAGGCGTTCTGGGGAAGACAAAATGAGGCCAGATAGTTGGAGGTCAACGTCGGAGAGGAAAGGGCCATCCTGCTTTCTGCAAGGGAGTTTGGAGGAGAAGAAGAAGGAAAAAAAAAAAAGGAAAGAAAGAAAGAAAAGCTATTACAGATGTGGCAAAGGTCCCGGACAGGACAAGTGGGATGATTAGGTGTCTTTAAAAAAAAAAAAAAAGACCCGTTTGGAGGAAAAATTGCAGTTTCTGGGGGAGAGAAGGAAAATAGACTCGGCAGCTGCGAAGAAAGTGGGATGCGAAAAGAAGAAGAAAGGGGCAAGGATAGGCGATAGCAATAGCTACAGACCCCTCACATCCTGGACATAAACTGTTTCAACGCCTACCCTCAAAAGGACGCTATAGAGCACTGCACACCAGAACAACTAGACACAAGGACAATTTTTCCCCGAATGCCGTCACTCTGCTAAACAAATAATTCCCTCAACACTGTCAAACTATTCACTAAGTCTGCACTACTATTAATCTTCTCATCGTTCCCACCACCCATCTCCTCCCACTTATGACTGTAACCTTGTTGCTGGTATCCTTACAATTTATATTGATATTGTTTCCTAATATGATTTGATTGCTAATTTGTACCCTATGACTATCATTAAGTATTGTACCTTATGATTCTTGATAAATGTATCTTTTCTTTCATGTACACTGAGAGCGTATGCACCAAAGACAAATTCCTTGTGTGTCCAATCACACTTGGCCAATAAAGAATTGAATTCTATATTCTATTCTATTCTATTCTATTCTATTCTATTCTATTCTATTCTATTCCATTCCATTCCATTCCATTCCATATTTTCTATTCTATTCTATTCTATTCTATTCTATTCTATTCTATTCTATTTATTCTATTCCATTCCATTCCATTCCATATTTTCTTTTCTATTCTATTCTATTCTATTCTATTCTATTCTATTCTATTCTATTCTATTCTATTCTATTCTATTCCATTCCATTCCATTCCATTCATTCCATATTTTCTGTTCTATTCTATTCTATTCTATTCTATTCTATCTATTCTATTCTATTCTATTTATTCTATTCTATTCTATTCTATTCTATTCTATTCTATTCTATTCTATTCTATTCTAGACGTATATACTGCTTTACAGGGCTTTTACAGCCCTCTCTAAACGGTTTACAGAAGTAAGCTATTGCCCTCAACAATCTGGGTCCTCATTTTACCCATCTCGGAAGGATGGAAGGCTGAGTCAGCCTTGAGCCAGTCAGGATCAAACTCCTGACAGTCGGCAGAATTAGCCTGCAATATTGCATTCTAACCACTGCACCACAAGGAAGAAAAACGAGAAAGGGAATGAATGAATGAAGGAAGGAAGGAAGGAAGGAAGGAGGGAGGGAGGGAGGGAGGGAGGGTGGGAGGGAGGGAAGGAAGGAAGGAAGGAAGGAAAGAAGGAAAGAAGGAAAATAGCAATAGCACTTAGACTTATATACCACTTCACAGTGCTTTTACATCCCTCTCTAAGCGGTTTACAGAGTCAGCCTCTTGCCCCCAAATTCTATTCTATTCTATTCTATTCTATTCTATTCTATTCTATAGCCGAGGTGGCGCAGTGGTTAGAGTGCAGTACTGCAGCTACTTCAGCTGACTGTTAGTTCAGCAGATCAGCAGATCAAATCTCACCGGCTCAAGGTTGACTCAGCCTTCCATCCTTCCGAGGTGGGTAAAATGAGGACTCAGATTGTTGGGGACAATATGTTATTTAGTATACTGTCGATTGTTGTAAGCTGCCCAGAGTCCTCGGAGAGTGGGTGGCATAGAAATATGATAAATAAATAAAATATTCTATTTTATTCTATTCTATGGGGAATTCTGGGAGTTGAAGTCCAGATACAGAAGATGGAGAATTGTGGGAGTTGAAATTCCCATGTGTGGCTGGGGAACTGTGGGAGTTCCACACATTCTGGCTGGGGAATTCTGGGAGCTGAAATCTACACATTCTGACAGGGGAATTCTGGGAGTTGATGGCCACGCATGCTGGCTGTGGAATTCTGGGAGTTGAAGTCTACATATGTTGCCTGGGAGATTCTGGGGGTTGAAGGCCACACATTCTGACTGGGGAATTCTGGGACCTGAAATCTACACATGCCGGCTGGGGGATTCTGGGAGTTGAAGTCCACATATGCTGAGAGGGGAATTCTGGGAGTTGAAGTCCACGCAGTTTAAAGTCGCCATGCTTGAGAAACACTGGCCACCACCTTCAAACAACTTTCTCAAAGAACACTCAGGTTTGCTGGGGTTACTCTGAAGTCCTCCTGCATTTATTCAGGGCCTGAGGCAAAATGCTGTGGATAAATATATCTTTATGCTTTTGATTGATACCTTCGTCCCTCTACTCCGCTGAAGAGTCAAGGGAAAAACACAGTTTAAATTCACGATCAAATACATCCCACAATCCTCAAAGAAGTGAAGGCCCAGCAAAAGAGATTTTCTTTCACGTGCTGAAAGAGCAGACGCCCAAAAACACAGGCAGTTAGGATGGGGCATGGAAGGCAGTTTGGAGGCCAAGCATAAGAAAGGAAGGAAGGAGATGAAAGAAAGAAAGAGAGAGAGAAAGAGAGAAAAAAGGGTAAGAAAGAGAAAGAGAAAGAAAGAGAGGAAGAAAGAGAGAAAGAAAAGGAAAGAGAAGGAGGGAAGAAAAAGAAGAAAAGCAAGCAAGCAAGAAAGAAAGCAAGAAGCAAGAAAAAAGAAAGAAAGAGAGAAGGAGAAGGGAAAGAAAGAGAAAGGGAGAAAGAAAGAGGAAGAAAGAGAGAAAGGAAAGGAAAGAGAAGGAGGAAAAAAAGAAGAAAAAGCAAGCAAGAAAAAAGAGAAAGAGAAGGGAAAGAAAGAGAAAGAGAAAGAAAGAGAGAAAGACAGACAGAGAGAGAACTGAGAAAAACAGAGAGAGAGAAAGAAAGAGGAAGAAAGAGAGAAAGGAAAGGAAAGAGAAGGAGGAAAGAAAAAGAAGAAAAAGCAAGCAAGAAAAAAGAAAGTGAAAGAAAGGGAAGGCAAAGAAAGAGAAAGAGAGAGAGAAAGAGGAAGAAAGAGAGAAAGGAAAGGAAAGAGAAGAGAAGGAGGAAAGAAAAAGAAGAAAAAGCAAGCAAGAAAAAAGAGAAAGAGAAGGGAAAGAAAGAAAGAAAGAGAGAAAGATAGAGAGAGAACTGAGAAAAACAGAGAGAGAGAGAAAGAGAGAGAAAGAAAGAGGAAGAAAAAGAGAAAGAAAAGGAAAGAGAAGGAGGAAAGAAAAAGAAAAAGCAAGCAAGAAAAAAGAAAGCAAAAGAGAGAAAGAAGGGAAAGAAAGAAAAAAGAGAAAGAGGAAGAAAGAGAGAAAGGAAAGGAAAGAGAAGGAGGAAAGAAAATGAAGAAAAAGCAAGAAAGAAAAAAGAGAAAGAAGGGAAAGAAAGAGAAAGAAACAGAAAGACAGAAAGAGAGAGAACAGAAAGATAGAGAGAGAGAGAAAGAAAGAGGAAAGGAAAGGAAGAAAGAGAAGGAGGGAGGAAAGGAAAGTGAAAAAGCAAGCAAGCATGCAGGCAGGCGAGAAAGAAAGAAAGAAAGGAAGAAAGGAAGAAAGAAAGAAAGAAAGAAAGAAAGAAAGAAAGAAAGAAAAGCAATTATGGAAATGTCTTGATATCACAGGCATGGAAGCAGCCTGAATCTTTTTTAAGAGAAGAATGAAGTATTGGCGGTTGCAGTTTCATTACCTGCATTATCTTTAGCTGGCTGGGATGGGTCTCTCTCCATATCTTTCTCCGGCAAAATAATTTCCCTTCCCTTCCTCCCCCAGTTCCCCAAATTGATTGCAATTCAACCCCAACCCCCAACCCCCTTTTTTGCCCCCCCCTCCTCAGCCTGCCTGCCTGCCTGCCTACCTTGGCCGTCAGTCCCCGGTGGCATTTTATTAATCCATCTATTTCCCAGCCCAGGCTCGCTCGGGCGGGCCTGTTTCACTCCCGGTTTAATTTCCACGGCACATAAAACACTCCCGTGTCCTGACAAGACAAGAGTTATGATCCCGGAGTTAACGGACGCAATTTTTTTACGAGGTCCCTTTGAAAAAACTCCCGAACTTGCCAAAAAATTAGTGTCTCGGAGGGATAAAATATATCGGCCACGGCTGAGATGCTCTCATTATCATGCTTAAGTGGCTATTATTACAATTTGGGCGCCTGGGTGTGCCCTCTCGCCCATCGCACCTGCCGTGGAAAGCTAACCCGTGGCCGCTGGGGTGGTGTATGTGTATGTGTGTTTGTGTGCAGCCGTTGTGGTTTGCGAGAGGATTTACGCACAGCAACACAAACTCTGCTTCCTGCCGAGTCTCTGGGTTGCAACATCTGCCAAATTCGTGCCCTCTGGGTCCTAATCAGGACATTGGTGCTAAAGCCAATTAGCTGCTAAGGAAGCTGAGAAGAGGAATAATAAGAGTTATTTGACCTCTTTCTCCCTGGTGCAGCCAGGCTGAGTAAATCACCCATTACGGAAGCTGGAATTCTGCCATTTGTTTGGAGATCCAGGACAGAGCTGGACAATATCTAAGGGCATCTCTCGGGCCTGAGCGCCAATTCTCCACCTCCTTTTCGCTTCTAGACAGAGGAAAAGATGGATCCTGGCCTGGTCTCAGGATTAGGGGTGACCGGATAGAAGTCTTCCAATATTTGAGGGGCTGCCACAAAGAAGAAGGAGGTCAACCTATTCTTCAAAGCACCAGACGGCAGGATGGAAAGTAATCAAGGAGAGAAAGAAGGAGAAACTTCCTGACAGTGAGAACAATTGTTCTGTCCCCAACCCCACGCACACACACCAACAGACGTTCAGGAGTTAAAGACCAAACCAGCCGGCAAAATCCTTTTCCTTATGATAACGGAACTGGCAACAACCTAGTGGCTGCCTGCCAAGAGTTTATTATTTACGAAGAGGAGAGATAACTTCTCCCCACTCCTGGTACATCAAAAGAAACAGCTCAATAATTACGGAGTCAATCAAGTCCAGAGATAATCCAGCAAAGTCTATAGCCAAAAGTCCGGCAATGCAGAATGGCGTGGAAGCTTTCAGCTTTGTTCGTCACAAGGTTTGACTGGCCACCACGCTCCCTTTTATATCCTGTGGGGTGTGGTCCAGTGACTCAGCCTAATCTCGGGCACGCCTTTTCTTCTGTTGCGTGCGCTTATCTCTGCGACGCTGCCGAGGATCCAGCCAAGACTCATTACCCTCATCACTGTCCACCTGTGGCTGCGTGAACGTGCTTGGCCCCGGCCCTATCTCTTGCCCTTCGGCAGACACCGAAGGCATTGCCAGAGAGGAGGGTCCTGGAGAGGGAGGCCTTGCCAACTCCTCTCCTTCACTCTCGGAGTCCTCTCCTGCCGATGACACAGGCTCAGCTAACGGAGCCACAACAACAATGAATCAGTGGGCTTGTCTTCAGAAGCTGTGGTGCTCCATCACTGGAGGTTTTTAAGAAGAGACTGGGCAGTGACTTGTCAACCTTCATTCAACCTTGAATGAAGGAGAAACTGCCTGACAGTGAGGACAATTAACCAGTGGAACTGCTTGCCACCAGGAGTTGCAGGTGCTTCATCACTGGAGGCTTTCGAGAAGAGACTGGACAGTCGCTTGTCTGGAATGGTATAGGGTCTCCTGCTTGGACTAGAAGACCTCCAAAGTCCCTTCCAACTCTGTTATTCTGTAAAAGATCAGAAGAGAAGGACCAGGGGTGACCTGATAGGAGTCTTCCAATATTTGAGGGGCTGCCACAAAGAAGAGAGGGGTGTGTGTCAACCTATTCTCCAAAGCACCAGAAGGCAGGACGAGAAGCGATGGATGGAAACCAGTCAAGGAGAAGAAGCAACCTAGAATGGAGGAGAAATTTCCTGACAGTGAGGACAATGAATCAGTGGGCTTGCCTTCAGAAGTCGTGGTGCTCCATCACTGGAGGTTTTTAAGAAGAGACTGGGCAGTGACTTGTCTATCCAGCCTCTTTTTAAAAACCTCAAAAGATGGAGCAGTCACTTGTCTGAATGGTAGAGGGTCTCCTCCTTGAGTAAGGGGTTGGACCAGAAGACCTCCAAGCCAGGTCCCTTGGCTCTGTTGTTCTGTTATTCTGTACCAGGACTATGGGTAGCATGCTAGAAGTTTTCCAATATTTGAGGGGCTGTTACACAGAAGAGCGGGAGGGTCAGGTCAACCTATTCTCCAAAGCACCTGAAGATAAGACAAGAAATCACAGGTGGAAACCAATCAAGGAGAGATCTAACCTAGAACTAAGGAGGGATGTCTTAGAAGAATTAACCAGTGGAACAGCTTGCCACCAGAAGTTGTGGGTGCTCCATCACTGGGGGCTTTCAAAAAAAGAGAACGGTAGAGGGTCTCCTGCTCAAATAGGAGATCGGACTAGAAGAGTATTGAGTATTACCTACCTTGTTGAGTTGGCAATATATAAACCATCGATATAGCTTTAAGACTGCTGTATTGCATCATACTGTGTCCTGATTGGTTAGCTCTGTAGCCAATCTCCTTAAGAGGGAGCTAGAAACATGGTTTGTTTCTCTTTGCTGTTCTTGCTCTCTGATATCTCTGTATGCTACTGTTTGCAAATCCAGAAGAACTGTTTATTGTGAATGACTACGACAACTGGTAAGAAGACTTTGTTATTGGATTATCCCTGGACTGTCGTTTTGCTATCTCCTGCTTTATATGTGTATGACCTGGCCTGTTTATTGGACTGTGCCTTAACTATTTCCTGAAAGTAAACACAACTCAGTGTATCTGTGTGTTGACTGTGTTTTATTCGTACCTGCTCTCAATCGCTTTCATGTACACACCCTTGCTACTCAAGAGTTACTCTGCGAATTCCTTAACAACCCCCACCCCCCCAGCTCTATTATTCTATGTTCTGTGTGTGTGTCAGACATCTTCAGTCCATCTTCCACCAAACATTTCTGATGGCTTCAAGATCTAACTTCTGGACGTTGGGCAGGTCTGGTCTTCTCGCCTGCCTCCGTCCTTCTATTTTCTCCACCACTCCGCCACCGCCCCCAGACCCTGAAAGGCCCACCTTCAGCTCCAAAGGCTTGAAAGGGTTGTCATGCCAACGAGCATGGCACGATGATGCGCGACACAAAACTCTGCAAAGAAGGTCATGGAGATAACTATTTGGAAACCGGAAAGCCCTTTGAGGACAACCGGAGCTCTTCTACTCACCCACCCACCCCCTCACCTCCCCCGAGACGATAGGCTGGAACAATGGGACAAAAACCTAAAAGAGAGAGATTTCCATCTGCTTTCCATCTGCGGGAAAGTAAACTATAATAATAACCAGACAAGCAATTGCTTCTTTGGCAACATCACACCATCAAGGACACACAAACAAAGGATGTTCCAGTCTTCAAATCCTCCAGCTGCATGGAGGGTTCTCCTTTCTTTTCTTTTCTTTTCTTTTCTTTTCTTTTCTTTTCTTTTCTTTTCTGTTTTTTTTTTTTGTCCAAGGGTGGAATTTGGAGAGAGAGAGAGAGTAAAAACGCCCAGTGGGGAGGGAAAAAAAAATCAGATTTTTCCCCCATTCCGCTTACTTTAAAGATAGCAACAAGGAAGCAGAAAGAATCGGCTCTCGGGGGATAATAAAAACGTAGAGGAACCAAATGGAAAGGGAGTGGAAAAACCCGCTGACATGACGGTGTTTGCTAAATCTGGCCGTCCTTTCCGTGTTTTGTCTGCCTTCTTTCCGCCATTTTGTCCTTTGAACGTCTCGCTTTTTCTCTTGTTCACAAGCGCATCCGTCAACTCAATGTTGTCATCTTCCTCCTCCTCCTCCTCCTCCTCCTCCTCCTCCTCCTCCTCCTCCATTCATTCTTCCTTTCTATCACTTCGCTGCAGTCCAATCCTCTTTTGTTCTCTCAGCCATTTTAAGACGCGTGGACTTCAACTCCCAGAATTCCCCAGCCAGCGGCTGGGGAATTCTGGGAATTGAAGTCCACGCGTCTTAAAATGGCTGACATTGAGAAACATCACCCTTGGAGGTCTTCTAGTCCAAACCACTGCCCAAGGAAGGCGTTCTTATATCTTCCAAGACAAATGGTTGTCCAATCTTTTCTTGGAAACTGATAGATTAGATTAGATTAGATTAGATTAGATTAGATTAGATTAGAGAATAGAATAGAATAGAATAGAATAGAATAGAATAGAATAGAATAGA
>NW_026844020.1:3638435-3670501 GCF_029531705.1 Pantherophis guttatus
GATAGATAGATAGATAGATAGATAGATAGATAGATAGATAGATAGATTAGAGAGAGAGAGAGAGAGAGAGCGATAGAGGGATAGATTAGATAGATAGATTAGATTAGATAGATAAGAGAAAGAGAGAGATGGATGGGTAGAAGGATAGATTAGATAGATAGATATCGATAGGTAGGTAGATAGATTAGATAGGTAGGTAGGTGGGTAGGTAGGTAGGTAGGTAGGTAGGTAGATAGATAGATAGATAGATAGATAGATAGATAGATTAGATTAGATTAGATTAGATTAGATAGATAAGATAGAAAGAGAGAGATGGATGGGTAGAGGGATAGATTAGATAGATATCGATAGGTAGGTAGGTAGATAGATAGATAGATGATAAATAGATAGATAGATAAATAGATAGATTAGAGAGAGAGAGTGATAGGGGGATAGATTAGATAGATAGATTAGATTGGATAGATAGATAAGAGAGAAAGAGAGAAATGGATGGATAGAGGGATAGATAGATAGATAGATTGATTGATAGATTAGATTAGATAGATATGGATGGATAGAGAGATAGATTAGATAGATTAGAGAGAGATAGAGAGAGAGATTAGATAGAGAGAGAGAGATGGATGGATAGAGTGATAGATAGATAGATAGATAGATAGATAGATAGATAGATAGATAGATAGAAAGAAAGAAAAATAGGGTCTCCTGCTTGAGCAGGGGGTTGGAGTAGAAGACCTCCAAGGTCCCTTCCAAGGCTGTCATTCTGTATTCTGTAAAAGTTCAGAAGAGAAGGACTAGAGGTGCCATGATAGTCTTCCAGTATCTGAGGGGCTGCCCCAAAGAAGAGGGGCGGGTGGGTCAAGCTATTCTCCAAAGCACCCAAAGGCAAGACAAGAAGCAATGGATGGAAACTCACCAAGGAGAGAAGCAACCTGGAATGAAGGAGAAACTTCCTTCATTCCAGGACAATTAATCAGTGGAAGGACTTGCCTTCAGAAGTATGGGTGCTCCATCACTGAAGGTTTTTAAGAAGAGATTGGACAGCCATTTGGTCTAGGGTTTCCTGCTTGAGCAGGGGGTTGGACTAGAAGACCTCTGAGGTCCCCCCCAACTTTGTTATTCCCTTATTTTTAATTACCCACTTCTAAGGCAGCTGTCAGCACTTCAAGGTGCATTTACTCTAGTGCTGACATAAGAAGGAGAAGCGGAGGCGTCTGGAAAGGGACGTTTGACTTTTCACCTATTTATTTTCCCTGGAGATAATATCCCCTAGGAGATGGGATGGGAGGGGGGAAATTCCTTTGAGCTGGAGCAGTAGATTAGGAGTAGAGTGACTTGGAAGATGGCCAATGAGTGCAGAGGAGTGGGCAACGGAAAGGGAGGGTTTTGGGTCTGGAAGTCAGTGTTGGCTACGATGGAGTCGGAGTTAGAATGTCGTGCTTAATAAATAGAAGTTTTTCATCAAATACTTTGTTTGAAATGCAATTTATTTGAGACGACCTCGAAACCTGACAGCAGCCATGGAAGAGATGTGCTAGAAGCACCCTACTCCTCCAGAATAGGCAGGAGAATCAAAGTCATTTGGCCACCAATCGTATTATAGGAGAACATTTGCTTCAAATTGCATTTTGATACCTAAATGTAGAACTTGGATGCCTTCGCCACACGTTTCCCCACTTGTCTCCGTTTGCTGAGAAAATACTTGCGTTCTCGTTAAATAAAAGCGATCTCTCAAGATGTCTGAGAGGGTTTAAACGCCCCCCCCCAAAAAAATCAAAAGTCAGCATGCTCGAAGGATTCTGCAAGAGGCCTCGGAGAGCGATTGTATTAATGAAGATTGTTGCTTGCTACTTCGGCGCGTGGGCACGCATTCAAAAGCCTAGATGTGCGTAGACAAAGATCCCACAGAACGGAGAAGGCTGAATTCTTTAGAAGAATGGGTAAAAGAGGTGAGTAATGTTAGAGTAAAGGAGCGAAGAAGCTGAGAGGGCACTCGATAGCTTCTTCCAATTCTTGAAAGATTGTCGGTAGGGAAGAGACTGTTTGAGTTATTTTCTGTTGTGCCTAAAGGTAGACATGAATTGTGTGAGAGTGTGTGTGGGGAGCTATACAAAGGGAACTCAAAATAAAAAAAGGATTTTTTTTTCGACCAGAGGAGATATAAAGCAATGCAACAGCCCTCTCTCTTCTGATGTCATCTGGCCTCCATCCTGGGAGATTTTCTTTTCTTTTTCCCCTGCTCCAAGTTTTATTTTTTTTATTTATTTTTATTTTTTTACAAACATATCAATGTGTTGTGACTCCTTTATCTGAGCCTGTGTCATCGGCAGGAGAGGACTCCGAGAGTGAAGGGGAGGAGTTGGCAAGGCCTCCCTCTCCAGGACCCTCCTCTCTGGCAATGCCTTCGGGGTCCGCCGAAGGGCAAGAGATAGGACCGGGGCCAAGCACGTCCACGCAGCCACAGGTGGACAGTGATGAGGGTAATGAGTCTTGGCTGGATCCACGCCAGCGTCGCAGAGATAAGCGTGCGCAACAGAAGAAAAGGCGTGCCCGAGATTAGGCTGAGTCACTGGACCACACCCCACAGGATATAAAAGGGAGCGTGGTGGCCAGTCAAACCTTGTGAGGAACAAAGCTGAAAGCTTCCACGCCATTCTGCATTGCCGGACTTTTTGCTATAGACTTTGCTGGATTATCTCTGGACTTGATTGACTCCGTAATTATTGAGCTGTTTCTTTTGATGTACCAGGAGTGGGGAGAAGTTATCTCTCCTCTTTGAAAATAATAAACTCTTGGCAGGCAGCCACTAGGTTGTTGCCAAGTTCCGTTATCATAAGGAAAAGGATTTTGCCGGCTGGTTTGGTCTTTAACTCTTGAACGTCTGTTGGTGTGTGTGCGTGTGGTTGGGGACAGAACATAATGCATGAACAGTGTGGTACCTGGTGTCATGCATTCTAATACAAATAAACCTAGTAAAATTAATCGTAGTTATTACATTCAATCAGCTTATATATTTCTAATAATAATAATACACCTTTGTATTAAGTTACAGTCAATCATTATTCCATTATGCCATATTTTCTCTTCTTATTGCTTTTATTTTATTATAAAAGTTGCAGAAAAGGATCAGGAGACATTTGAGCAAATCCACATCAGGGAGAAAATGTTCCTTGAAAACAAGATCACAATTGAACCCAACGTTTCTGTTGTTAAGTGAGACATTTGTTAAGTGAATTTTATGAACCTCCATGCCCCAATTGTTAAGTGAATCATGTTCTGTCCCCGTACCACACACTCACCCCCACAGACGGCCCGGAGTTAAGAAGCCACACGACAAAACTCTTTGAAGATAAAGCTGGCAGCAACCCAGTGGCTAGCTGCCAATTCAGACTTTACTCACACAAAACAAAGATTAGACTGCCAGCATTCCGATAAAGCAGGCAGAGTTTCTACAATACAAGGATTAAACCAAATGCAGTCCGATAAAGCAGGCAAAGTCCAGTAACGCAGAGATCATGGAGTATTTCCAGTTTTTGCTGGTCACAAACTTATACCCTGTGGGGTGTGGTCCAGTGACTCAGCTAATCTCTGGCACACCTTCCCCTCTGCTGCGCACGCTTCTCCCTGTGCCTCTGTCGAGGGTCCAGCCAGCACTTATCTTCTTCATCGCTGTCCACCTGTGGCTGCGGGGACGTGCTTGGCTCTGAGCCTATTGTTTGGCCTTCGGTGTCCTCTGGAGGCATTGCCAGAGAGGAGGGTCCTGGAGAGGGAGGCCTTGCCAACTCCTCCCCCTCACTCTCAGAGTCTGCATCTGTCGATAGCCCAGGCTCAGGCAACGGAGCCACAACAAATCGCTGCAGTTGTTCGGTTAGTAACACCGTTGCTAAGTGAATCAGGTTTCCCCATTGACTTTGCTTGCCAGAAGGTCACCACAACCGTCATAAATACGAACCAGTGGCCAAGCATCTAAATTTTGATCACATGACCATGGGGGGAAGGCGATGCTGCAACGGTCGTTAAGTGTGAAAAACGGTCATCGGTCCCTTTTTTCAGTGCCCTTGTTAATTTCAAGGTCACTAAATGAACCGTTGCAAGTCGAGGACTTGCCACACTGCCCGAAAGGATAAACAGGGGGGGAGGAAATTGTGAGACGGAGTAACCTACTTTGCTGTGAAAAAGAATAAATAATATAGAAAAAGACATTAGGAATCGGCACAAGAGCCGAAGCGAGTGGGTGGGTCTGTATTTCATATTTGGCTGTGAAATTAGCTGTCGGAGTAATAGTATCCGAATGCCTCTGGGATTGGTTAGATTGATTCCCTGAAATGGATTCCGTGATTCTTCTACAATTTTCTTTCCTTTTGTCTTCCTGCAGAAAACGGGAAAAGGAGATGGGGCCGGAGGTTTGAAACGGCCCCTTGCAACGTTATCATTTTGTGAGCCTCGCAATTGTTGTGGACCTCTGCATTTTAGAATCAGATGCCTTCAGATCAGGGGTGACATGCTCCCGGTTCGGACCGGATCGCCCGATCCGGTAGCGATGGAGGAGAGTGGTTCGGAGAACCGGTAGCAAAAATCCCTGCCCCCCTATCCCCCATTGCCCAGCTGAGCCGCGCAATCATCAGAGGCTATTTTTTTTATTTTTAAAAGCATTTTTTCTACAACCTCTTTGGCCGAAAAAATGCTTTTAAAAGTTAAAAAAAAAGCCTCTGATGATCGCGCGGCTCAGCTGGGATCGTCAGAGGCTTTTAAAAGCATTTTTTTTACAACCGCTTCAGCCGAAGAGGTTGTAGAAAAAATGGTTTTAAAAGTTAAAAAAAAAAAAAAAACTTGGCCACGCCCATTCAGTCATATTACCCACCCACCCCACCAAGCCACGCCCACAGAACCGGTAGTAACAAATTTTACATTTCACCACTGCTTCAGAGAATAATTTGACCCCCCCCTCCTCCCTGTGGGAGCCCCTCAATTACTGGAATACTACTAACATGTCACCCCTAATTCTTCTTTTCTTTCGATTAGCCAGACCCAAATCCTATAGCCCTTCTTCATATGTTTTAGTCTCCAGGCCTTTGATCAGAGGTGGGATGCTGCCGGTTCGGCCCGGTTCGGCCCGGTTCGGGCGAATTGGTAGTTCTAATCACTGGCTGGGCCAGTGGTGAAATTCAATTTTTTTTACTACTAGTTCTGTAGGTGTGGCTTGGTGGGTATGATGTGGTGTGGTGGGCGTGGCTTGGTGGGTGTGGCAGGGGAAGGATCAGAGGTGGGTTTCAGCAGGTTCTGACCAGTTCTGGAGAACCGGTAGCGGAAATTTTGAGTAGTTTGGAGAACCGGTTGTAAAAATTCTGACTGGCCCCACCCCCATCTATTCTCGGCCTCCTGAGGCTCAGCTGATCAGGAGGGAATGGAGATTTTACAGTATCCTTCCCCTGGAGTGGGGAGGGAATGGGGATTTTACAATAGCCTTCCCCTGCCATGCCCACCAAGCCACGCCCACCAAGCCATGCCACGCCCACCAAGCCACACCCACAGAACCGGTAGTAAAAAAATATGAAACCCACTACTGGGAAGGATACTGCAAAATTCCCATTCCCTCCCCACTCTGGGGCCAGCCAGAGGTGGTATTTGCCAGTTCTCTGAACTACTCAAAATTTCCGCTACCGGTTCTCCAGAATTTGTCAGAACCTGCTGGATTTCATCCCTGGCCTTTGAACTCTGGTGCTGGAGAAGACTCCTGTGAGTGAGTCCCTTGGACTGCAAGGCGATCCAACCGGTCAGTCCTAGAGGAGATCAACCCTGACTGCTCTTGAGAAGGCCAGATCCTGAAGAGGAAACTCAAATCCTTTGGCCACCTAATGAGAAGGAAGGACTCCCTGGAGAAGAGCCTAATGCTGGGAACGATGGAGGGCCAAAGAAGAAGGGGACGGCAGAGAGCGAGGTGGCTGGATGGAGTCACTGAAGCAGTCGGCGTGAGCTTAAATGGACTCCAGAGGATGGTAGAGGACAGGGAGGCCTGGAGGAACGTTGTCCATGGGGTCGCGATGGGTCGGACACGACTTTGCAACTAACAACAAACTACTACTTCATGTGAAGCCCATCTGATGACCAATCTGATTACCGTATTCTGGAAGTCATCATGCGGTGACTGCACCACAAATCAATCTGAATTCTCCCAACAGGGAAGCTACAGGTGATCCTCGACTTACAACCATAATTGCACCCAAAATTTCCACTGCTAACCAACAGAGTTGTTAAGTGAATCCGCGCACCACCATTTCACGAGCTTTCTTACGTCACGTTTCTTAAGTGAATCGCCGCAGTTGTGAAGTTAGCAACACGGTGGTTAGGCGTTAAGTGAGCCTTGCCCCATTTTATGACCCCTCTTGGGACAGCAGTTAAGGGAAGGCGTTCAGTTATTCGCCCGGTTGTTAAGTGAATCTGGCTTCCCCGTTGGCACTGACTTGCCAGAAGGACACAAAAAGGCATCACGCAAGGTTGACTGGAGGAATTCTGGGAGATGAAGTCCACAAGTCTTCAAGCAAGGAAGGCTGGCTGAGGGAATTCTGGGAGATGAAGTCCACAAGTCTTATAATTGCCCAGGTCGGATGCTCACCCCTTTAAACGTTAGTATGCGGCTACCTAAATCTATCACTCAGCAGGTGTCTTGAGAGCATCTTTTCAGATTAGCAAATTCTATTAAAGTTTGGATGAGCCAAGGTTGTTTAATCCGATGATCAGCTGCTTCACCAAACCCTGGAAGGCTGAGAAAATAAACTTTTCCACGAGCTGAGCAAACAGGAGGTTGAACAACTAGCCGCGTGGTGCGACTGGAACAATCTGGAACTGAACACACTCAAAACCGTAGAAATGGTGGTGGACTTTAGGAGAAACTCTTCCGTACTTCCACCTCTCACAATACTAGACAACACAGCGTCGACAGTAGAGGCCTTCAAATTTCTAGGTTCTACCGTATCTCACGACCTAAAATGGACATCCAACATCAAAAATGTCATCAAAAAAGCACAACAAAGACTGTTCTTTCTGTGCCAACTCAGGAAGCTCAAACTGTCCCAGGAGCTGCTGGTCCAGTTCTACGGAGGAATTATTGAGTCTGTCATCTGCACCTCCATAACTGTCTGGTTTGGCTCTGCAACCCAACAAGACAGAGACAGACTTCAGAGGATCATTAGAAGGGCAGAAAAAGCCATGGCTACCAACCTGTCTTCCATGGAGGATCTGTATCCTGCACGAGTCAAAAAGAGGGCTGGGAAAATATCTACAGACCCCTCGCATCCTGGACATAAACCGTTTCAACTCCTACCCTCAAAACGATGCTATAGAGCACTGCACACCAGAACAACTAGACACAAAGATAGTATTTTCCCGAATGCCATCACTCTGCTCAACAAATAATTCCCTCAACACTGTCAAACTATTCACTAAGTCTGCACTACTATTAATCTTCTCATCGTTCCCACCACCCATTTCCTCCCACTTATGACAGTATGACTGTAACCTTGTTGCTTGTATCCTTACGATTTATATTGATATTGTTTCCTGATTGCTTATTTCTACCCTATGACTATCATTAAGTGTTGTACCTTATGATTCTTGATGAACATATCTTGTCTTTTTATGTACTCCGAGAGCCTATGCACCAAAGACAAATTCCTTGTGTGTCCAATCACACTTGGCCAATAAAGAATTCTATTCTATTCTATTCTATTCTATTCTATTCTATTCTATTCTATTCTATTCTATTCTATTCTATTCTATTCACTAAGTCTGCACTACTATTAATCTTCTCATTATTCCTACCACCCATCTCCTTCCACTTATGACTGTATGACTGTAATTTTGTTGCTTGTATTATTTGTACCCTATGACTATCATTAAGTGTTGTACCTTATGATTCTTGATGAACATATCTTTTCTTTTATGTACATCGAGAGCGTATGCACCAAAGACAAATTCCTTGTGTGTCCAATCACACTTGGCCAATAAAGAATTCTATTCTATTCTATTCTATTCTATTCTATTCTATTCTATTCTATTCTATTCTATTCTATTCTATTCTATTCTATTCTATTCTATTCTATTCACTAAGTCTGCACTACTATTAATCTTCTCATTATTCCTACCACCCATCTCCTTCCACTTATGACTGTATGACTGTAATTTTGTTGCTTGTATTATTTGTACCCTATGACTATCATTAAGTGTTGTACCTTATGATTCTTGATGAACATATCTTTTCTTTTATGTACATCGAGAGCGTATGCACCAAAGACAAATTCCTTGTGTGTCCAATCACACTTGGCCAATAAAGAATTCTATTCTATTCTATTCTATTCTATTCTATTCTATTCTATTCTATTCTATTCTATTCTATTCTATTCTATTCTATTCTATTCTATTCTATTCTATTCACTAAGTCTGCACTACTATTAATCTTCTCATTATTCCTACCACCCATCTCCTTCCACTTATGACTGTATGACTGTAATTTTGTTGCTTGTATTATTTGTACCCTATGACTATCATTAAGTGTTGTACCTTATGATTCTTGATGAACATATCTTTTCTTTTATGTACATCGAGAGCGTATGCACCAAAGACAAATTCCTTGTGTGTCCAATCACACTTGGCCAATAAAGAATTCTATTCTATTCTATTCTATTCTATTCTATTCTATTCTATTCTATTCTATTCTATTCTATTCTATTCTATTCTATTCTATTCACTAAGTCTGTACTACTATTAATCTTCTCATCATTCCTACCACCCATCTCCTTCCACTTATGACTGTATGACTGTAATTTTGTTACTTGTATTATTTGTACCCTATGACTATCATTAAGTGTTGTACCTTATGATTCTTGGCGAATGTATCTTTTCTTTTATGTACACTGAGAGCATATGCACCAAAGACAAATTCCTTGCGTGTCCAATCATACTTGGCCAATAAAGAATTCTATTCTATTCTATTCTAAAGATTCTACCTAATCTGAAAAAAATATATATTTTAAAAAAAACCTGACCCCTTTTTCAGAAGAAAATCGGTAACGGAGCTGTTTCAAGCACGGACAGTGTGAATTCATGAATCAACACGCTTAAAAAAAAAAAAAAACCTTGGAAGTGTGTGTGAAAAAATTAGCTGTGAAATATCTGGGCAACTTGATGACAAGTGGAGGGTGGAAGATTTTTGTAATAAGGTCACCAAAGGAGATCACACGGTCGTAAGTGTGAAAAAGGGTCGTCAGTCACTTGTCAAGTGAACCTGTCTTCCCCCTTGACTTTCCTTGTCAGAAGGTCGCAAAAGCGGATCACGTCATAAATACGAGTCCGTTGCCAAGCGTCTGAATTTTGTTCACGTGATCGCGGGGATGCGGCCACGGTCGTAAGTGTGGAAAATGGTCATAAGTCACGTTTTTCAGTGCTGTTGTAACTTTGAACGGTCACTAAATGAATCGTCGTAAATCCAGGACTACATTTTCTGTCTATAAACTGGCTTTTACTTGGAAAGTCTGAACTACAGGGAGTCCTCAACTTACAACAGTTCGTTTAGTGACCGTTCAAAGTAACAAGGGCACTGAAAAAAAGTGACTTATGACCGTTTTTCACACTTATGACCGTGCAGCATCCCTATGATCATGGGATCCAAATTCAGATGGATGGCAACTGGCATGTACTTATGACGGGGGTCCCGTTTGATGACCTTCCAACAAGCCAAGTCCAGGGGGGAAGCAGGATTCGCTTAACAACCATGTGACTCACTTAACAACTTCACTGATTAACTTAGGAACTGTGCAGTGATGGGTTTCAAATTTTTTTACTACTGATTCTGGGCGTGGCTTGGTGGGTGTGGCTTGGTGGGTGT
Organism: Pantherophis guttatus; assembly: GCF_029531705.1. The sequence goes on from NW_026844020.1 coordinate 3,648,313, forward strand.
GGCATGACTTGGTGGGCGTGGCTTGGTGGGCATGGCAGGGGAAGGTCACTGCAAAATCTCCATTCCTACCCCACTCCAGGGGAAGGATACTGCAAAATCCCGATTTCCTCCCAATCAGCTGGGACTCGGGAGGCAGAGAATAGATGGGGGTGGGGCCAGTCAGAATTTTTACTACCGGTTCTCCGAACTATTCAAAATTTCTGCTACCGGTTCTCCAGAACTGGTCAGAACCTGCTGAAACCCATTTCTGGAACTGTGGCAAGAGAAGTTGTAAAAATGGCTTACTTTTCAAGAGAAATTTTGGGCTAGAACTTAAGACTAACTTTATTGTCCCTTTAAATCAGTGGTGGAATTCGAATTTTTTTACTACCAGTTCTGTGGGCGTGGCTTGGTGGGCGTGGTGTGGCTTGGTGGGTGTGGCAGGGGGAAGATACTGCAAAATCCCCATTCCCACCCCACTCCTGGGGGAAGGATACTGCAAAATCCCCATTCCCTCCCCACTCCTGGGGGAAGGACACTGCAAAATCCCCATTCCCACCCCACTCCTAGGGGAAGGATACTGCATAATCCCCATTCCCTCCCCACTCCTGGGAGAAGGATATTGCAAAATCCCCATTCCCTCCCCACTCCAGTGGAAGGATACTGCAAAATCCCCATTCCTTCCCCACTCCTGGGGGAAGAATATTGCAAAATCTCCATTCCCACCCCACTCTGGGACCAGCCAGAGGTGGTATTTGCCAGTTCTCCGAACTATTCAAAATTTCCGCTGCCGGTTCGCCAGAACCTGTCAGAACCTGCTGGATTTCACCCCTGCTCTAAATGTACATTAATCAGCACACGTTAAAATGAAATGGGGAGATCGGATTCACTCAACAACCCTGTGACTCATTGAAACGACCGCAGCGCTTCCCTTAACAAACATGGCATGGAAATTGTAAAAATGGGGCAACGCTCAGTTAACGAATTTCTCACTCAGCAACGTAAATTCTGTGTTCGATTGCGGTCGTACGCCGAGGACCACAGTCCTTGCGTAACCTGGCCTGTGTTTAAGGATTAAACGTCGTGCTTTCAAAAATTGGGCTGTGCCATTGTTTTGATGGGATGGGTTTTCTGTGTTTGCATTGCAAAAGCAACGAACGAGCATCATTAAAATAAACGGAATATATTTGCAAAGCCGAAGCTGCAATAGAGCTGCGTCTTCGGAGAGAAAAGGAAAAAAAAAAAAACCCCAATGTACCTTATTAAGGAAAAACGTGTATCGCATCCGGCTAAATTGCAGAATCCGCCAGTGCCAAAATGCGCCCCCGAGGAAATGTGCATGTAAAAATGTCAGCGCCGTGAAAAAATGCCCACTTTGTTGGCGTGAAGGAATCAATTCACCAGGGGGCCTAAATTGTTCAAAAAAGAAAAAGAAAAGAAACAAAGGTAAGTGGTTGGCCACAACGCCACAATTTAAGGGCTGCCTGGTGTTGTTGTTGTTGTTTTTTTATGAGTATTGCCTCTGCGTCTGGATTTTTTTCACGCTCTAAGGCAGTGTTTCTCAACCTTGGAAGCTTGAAGATGGGTGGACTTCAACTCCCAGAATCCCCCAGCCAACAGCACTCAGGCAAAACGGCCATCAACGGGCACATAGAGATGGACCACATTTACACACCATTCAAAGCCGATTTAGAATAACAGAGTTGGAAGGGACCTTGGAGATCTTCTAGTCCAACCCCTGCTTAGGCAGGAAACCCTACACCACTTCAGACAAATGGTTATCCAACATCTTCTTAAAAACTTCCAGTGTTGGAGCATTTACAACTTCTGGAGGCAAGTTGTTCCACTGATTCATTGTTCCAACTGTCAGGAAATTTTTCCATAGTTCTAAGTTGCTTCTCTCCTTGATTAGTTTCCACCCATTGCTTCTTGTCCTGCCCTCGGGTGCTTTGGAGAATAGCTTGACTCCCTCTTCTTTGGGGCAGCCCCTGAGATATTGGAAGACTGCTACCATGTCTCCCCTGATCCTTCTTTTCATTAAACTAGACATACCCAGTTCCTGCAACCGTTCTTCATATGTTTTAGCCTTTAGTCCCCTAATTTAGTCACCCTGAGCCTTGGTGGCGCAGCAGACTAAAGTGCTGTTAAGTAGCACCAGCTGCCTGCAATTACTGCAAGTTCGAATCTCACCAGGCTCAAGGTTGACTCAGCCTTCCATCCTTCCGAGGTACGTAAAATGAGGACCCGGATTGTGGGGGCAATAAGCTGACTTTGTATAAAAAGAACACTGCTTAGGGGGGCCGCAAAAGCCTTACGAAGCAGGTATATACAAAAGGATGAAGGCTATTGCTTAACGCATTGTAAGCCGCCCTGAGTCTCCAGAGAAGGGCGGCATATAAATTGAACCAATAAATAAATAAAATAAACAAACAATAAATAAATAATGTGACCAAAAGTATTTTTGCTAAGAGTTTTGGATGGTCCTTGGGACCATCTGGGAAATCTGGGAGGACCGTGGACTGAATAGGACAGGAAATTTATATACCGACTCTTGGTTGAATATACCGATATATAAGCATTTAAGGTCCTGAAAAGCTGCCATATTCGATGCCTATCAATCACCAACCTTTCTATTCTACAGCAAATGCATAGGTGTTTTTATAGGTCGTCCTCGATATACGACCACAATCGAGCCCCGAAGTTCTGCCAGTAAGCGAAAACACTTGTCAAGTTAGCTTTGCCCCATTTTGCGACCTGCCTTGCCACAGTTGTTAAGCAAACCACTGCAGTTGTCAAGTTAGGAACACAATTGAATCTGGCTTCCCTGTTTGCTTCTCTTTGCTTCTCAGAAGGTCGCAAAACGGGATCGCACGACCCCTGGGAAATTGCAACCGTCATAAATACAAGACAGTGGCCAAGCATCCAAATTTCGATCGTGTGACCCTGGGCAAGCTGCGACGGTCGTAAGTATGAAAGACGGCGGTAAGTCACTTTTTTTCAGTGCTGTTGTAACTTCAAGCAGTCGCTAAACCAGGAGTCAGCAACCTGCGGCTCCGGAGCCGCATGTGGCTCTTTCACCTCTCTGCTGCGGCTCCCTGTCACTCAAAATATGCATCACCACCGCCAATGTGCGACGCGATTTATCGAGCTTTTCAACCCCTGGTAGGCCACCCATGGATAAATCCAAGAAAAGAAAAGTTTCAGAAGAAAACAGAACGTTTAATTCAACTACATATGCTAGTTTTGTGGCCGCTCAATAAATAGTCAGGCACGGGAAGAGTTTTTGTGACTCCCGGTGTTCTTTTTTCTGTGGGAAATGGGTCCAAATGGCTCTATGAGTGTTTCAGGTTACAGACCCCTGCACCAAACAAACGACTGTAAATCAAGGACTAACGGTACCTTACTCTTGGTTGAAACGTACTGATATACATGTTCCACAACTGTCAATCCCCATCTTTTCTGTTCTACAGAAATGTGTGCTTATTACATTTTTAACACCCTGGATACAGAATGAGAATGTCTCTTTTTGAGAGCTCCGAGTGAAGCATTTTTCTCACTGCTCTTACCAGCGAGAAAATGTAGGCACTGGTTACTCAGCCGTATCCCTGCCCAGAAGGGTCTCCCGAAGGATATCAATCTGATAACATCTGACAGGCGTGTGTATTTATTTCCACCTACTGGTTTTGCACAGTAATTGAAGAGAAGTCCGTGAGTGGTACAGCTGTCATTTCCCATCAAAGAATGGCTGGGATGTAAGAGCAAGCTATTTTGTTTTTCCTTTTGATTTATATCCTTCCTTCCTGACGAACGGTCCAGGTGGGTATATAATATTTCCCTTTCCAGCTTTATCCTTAATCTTCGGGGATACGTCAAAGCAGCTGGATTGGGGGGGGGGAGGTCAGCTTCGCATCCAAATGACGTAATCAAAGCTTCCCGCAATCAAGGGGTGAAATTCAGCAGGTTCTGACAGGTTCCGGAGAACCGGCAGCGGAAATTTTGAGTCGTTCGGAGAACCGGCAAATACCACCTTTGGCTGGCCCCAGAGTGGGGTGGGAATGGGGATTTTGCAGTATCCTTCCACCAGGAGTGGGGAGGGAATGGGGATTTTGCAGTATCCTTCCACCAGGAGTGGGGTGGGAATGGGGATTTTGCAGTATCCTTCCACCAGGAGTGGGGTGGGAATGGGGATTTTGCAATATCCTTCCCCGGAGTGGAGTGGGAATGGAGATTTTGCAATATCCTTCCCCCGGAGTGGGGTGGGAATGGAGATTTTGCAGTATCCTTCCACCAGGAGTGGGGTGGGAATGGGGATTTTGCAGTATCCTTCCCCAGAGTGGGGTGGGAATGGGGATTTTGCAGTATCCTTCCACCAGGAGTGGGGAGGGAATGGGGATTATATTTTTACGATGACTATGTTCACGATTTATCATTTATTGCTTGTATGTATACTGAGAGCTTATGCACCAGAGACAAATTCCTTGTGTGTCTAATCACACCTGGCCAATAAAGAATTCTAATTCTAATTATTTATCTCCCGTTTCCAGCAAAAAAACCTCCATTGTGTACAATGAGTTTGCTTTAACAACTGCCATGTCCATTTTACAACCGCTGCTGTAAAAACGTGCGTGGCCCCACGGTGACCTACTTAACGACTGGCACACCTTACAACCATAATTCCAGGCTCAATTACAGTCGTAAATTAAGGATGATCTGTAAAATGTTAGCTTCAGAATGGACACTGAATAACAAAATTAATGGAATGGTTACAGCCTAACAAAGAACTTTCAACTAGCTGAGCCATCAATTTACACAGTGACTTTTGCATGATGATGGCCGTTAATTTTTTTGCTTGGAAAACGCTTCAATTACCCTAAAAACAGTTTTATGTTTTTTAGATCTATCTATCTATCTATCTATCTATCTATCTATCTATCTATCTATCTATCATCCGTCCCTCCCTCCCTCCCTTTAACCATTCATTCTCTCACACATACCTATCCACCATCCATCCCTCCATTTACCATTCTCTCTCTCTCACCTATCCATCCATCATTTCCTCATCATCCATTTTTCTATCTATCTATCTACCCTCCCTCCTTTTAACCATTCTCTCTCTCTCACACACCTATCCATCCATCATTTCCTCATCATCCATCTATCTATCTATCCATCCCTCCCTCCCAACAAGAAAAAAGGAGAGAGAGAGGGAAGAAGGGAAGGAAGGAGAGAAAGAAAGGAAGGAAGGAAGGAAGGAAGGAAGAAAGAAAGAAAAAAGAAAGAAAGAAAGAAAGAAAGAAAGAAAAGCAACTTGGAATTGAGGAGGAATTTCCTAACAGTGAGAACAATTAACCAGTGGAACAACTTGCCACCAGAAGTACATTGGAAGTTTTTAAGAAGAGATTGGATAGCCATTTGTTTGAAAAAGATATAGAGTTTCCTGCCTGAGCAGGGGGTTGGACTAGAAGACCTCTAAGGTCCCTTCCAACTCTGTTATTCTGTTAAAAACAACAAAATGGGAGGTGCTAAGGCACATCTCGGATACGGTTGTTTTAATAGGACAATTTTTTCTGCTGCTTCATGATGAGCCATGACTATTTCTTCGTGTTTTATATTTTTTCCTGCTTTATTATTTTTAATCTACGGCATCCGAGCTCTTCAGGGCCATCAGGCAGGGGAGCAGGAAGGAGAGGAGAGATAATGAATAAAATAAAATGATATAACGGAGAAAAGGGATAAAATATCCTGCTATGCAATTGTACCGGGTATGACAAATGGATTTTTACCACCCGAAAAGTGAAGAGAAATTGGAAGACGAAGAAGGATTCAGCCCGTGCGCTACGAAAATGGTCACTTTTTTTTCTTTTTGCAATTAGTAAAATATATATACAGTATATATAAGGCAACCATCGTCCAGATGTTTCTCTCATTTTAATGATACAGCAGGACACAAAAAGAGACCCCTACAGTGAGCAAAAGCCCCACTCCGTACAGCCCTAGATAGTGGTTCAAACTTTTCCCCAACCGTTTCATTTGTTTTGAAATTTCCCAAGACAGAAAGAAAGAAAGAAAGAAAGAAAGGAAGGAAGGAAGGAAGGAAGGAAGGAAGGAAGGAAGGAAGGAAGGAAGGAAGGAAGGAAGGAAGGAAAACAGAACATGCATAACGTCCGTTAGCACAAATGAAGAGATTGGACAACCATTTTGTCTGAAGTGGTGTAAGGTTGCCTGCCTAAGCAGGGGGTTGGACTAGAAGATCTCCAAGGTCCCTTCCAACTCTGTTATTCTGTTCTGTTCTGTGTTCTGCCCCATTCCATTCCATTCCATTCCATTCCATTCCATTCCATTCCATTCCATTCTATATTTTCTATTTCATTCCATTCCATATATTCTATTCTATTCTATTCTATTCTATTCTATTCTATTCTATTCTATTCTATTCTATTCTATTCTATTCTATTCTATTCTATTCTATTCTATTCTATTCCATTCCATTCCATTCCATTCCATTCTACATTTTCTATTCCATTCCATTCCATTCTATTCTATTCTATATTTTCTATTCCATTCCATATATTCTATTCCATTCTATTCTATTCTATTCTATTCTATTCCATTCCATTCCATTCCATTCTATATTTTCTATTTCATTCCATTCCATTCCATTCCATTCCATTCCATTCCATTCTATTCTATTCTATTCTATATTTTCTATTCCATTCCATTCCATTCCATTCCATTCCATTCCACTCCACTCTACTCTACTCTACTCTATCCGAAATGGACTGATGTACTCATAAATTCCATAAATTCCTCCTTTAATGGACATGTTTGCAGTGGACAAGCCGATGGTTTTACCCTCTCCGATCCTGGTTTAGGTTGAGCGTTGTCTTATTTTAGGGGTTTTTAAAAAGAAAACTCACTTAACAAATGTCTCGCTTAGCGACAGAAATCATGGTTTCTCGATTGCGGTTGTAACTTGAGGACTTATCGTATTTGGGGCACATTGATCTTCACGAGCGGAGATTTTCTCCGGGTTCTTGATGTTCAGAAAAGAAAGAGACAGTTGGTTGCGTTCACGGAGCATTTTTTTTTTGAGTTCCCCAACTCTTTCTTCCTTTCCAGTGTCAGTTTTCCCCACCAGAGTTATCATTTTGGGATAACAGATATATTTCAGGTGGTGGCAGTTTGCAGACAAAAATTGCACAATTAGGGGAAAATTTGGCTTGGGGGCGAGTGAGAAGAAATTGGATCCTGGACAGATGACTCTACAGGTCAAAGTATTTTCTTCAAGGAGAAGAGGCAGAATAAATGGGAGATGGCCTCCTCTGATATCCTGCCCTCTGGATGAGTTAGGAGCAATTTCTCAGAATTTCTGACCCTGCAATAAGCTATCGAAAAGACCTCTGGCGACGGTAGTTTAACACGGTACGTGCAGAAGACTGATTTAAGGTGTGCGCGCAGGCGGTCCTCGACTTACGACCGTCACTTTTTTGGGAGGCCAACATTTCGGTTGCTAAGTGAGACGGTGGTTAAGTGAGTTTTGCCCCATTTTACCACCTTTCCGGACCGCGGTGGCTAAGTGGATCGCTGCGGTGGTTAGAAGTTAGAAACACGGTCGTTAAACGAATCTGTCTTCGATGTCGGCTTTGCTCGTCAGAAGGTCGCAAAAAGAGAATCCCGGGACTGCCGTCGTAAATACGAGCCAGTTGCCAAGCGTCTGAATTTTGATCACGTCACCAAGGCGATGCCACTGAATAGATTGGCCCCCCTTCTCTTCTTTGGGGCAGCCCCTCAAATACTGGAAGACTGCTATCGTGTCCCCCCCTGGTCCTTCTTTTCATTAAACTAGACCAGGGATGTTAAACTGGATTTGTTTGAGGGCCGGATCAGCATTGTAGTTCTCCTTCGTGGGCCGGCCAGTTTGGGGGACCCACAGCTGACCCCCGCATGGCCCGTTTTCGGCCTGGACGGCCTCCTGCAACACTTTGCCGGCCAAAAGAGGTTGTAGAAAAAATGCTTTTAAAAGTAAAAAAAAAAAGAGCCTCTGATGAGGTAGGCGGGGTAAGTGAGCGGCGACCGGGCCGGGGACCAGTTCGGGGGCGTGGCCAGCTAATGTTATTACCGGTTCTCCGAACTACTACAAATTTTTATTACCGGTTCTTGCGAACCGGTGTGAACCAGGAGCAACCGACCACTGGTCTCGTATCCCGCCTCCCCCTCCCCCGGCCATTCTCATGAAGACCCCTCCTCTTGAGTTATGAACGTCTCTTTTCTTCTGGATGGCTTCCCTGTCTGATGGCTCCCACGCTGACCTCCGGCAAGTCTCAGGGGAGCCCTGGACATTCTTGGCAATCGATGCGGCATTGTGGTACCCATGCCGGGTGCCTCATCCATTCATCCATCCTTCGGTGGAACTTTCATCCAGTTGGCGCTTCAAGACCATTCTTGGCAATCGATGCGGCATTGTGGTACCCATGCTGACAGTGAGAAAAAAATCCGAAGTTGCCTTCGGAAGTAGTGGGAGCTTCATCCGTTGAGACTTTCAAGAAAAGATCGGACTGCCATTTGTCAGAAATGGTATAGGGCAGTGATGGCTAACCTTTTTGCCATCGCGTGCCAGGAAGGGGGGGCGGGGGAGGTTCGCAAGCATGCATGTGCCCACACCCATAATTCTATGCGCCCCACCCTGCGCATGCATGCATGAAAGCCCCCCTCCCCGCTCCCCCTCCCTGCTCCTGGCACACAATGGCCCGGTAGGCCTGTTTTTCTTTCTCACCTGGCTCCAGATCCTCTCTATGCATCTGGGGAGGGCAAAAACAGCCTTCCCCACCCCCTCGGAGGCCCGAAACGGCCCGTTTCCCAACTTCCAGTTGGACAGGAAGTGACATTTTTTTGTTGTCCCCAGCCTCCAGAGACTCCTAGGGAGGCTGAGCTGGTGTGCCAGGTGACATGGCCCCGTGTGCCACCTGTGGCACGCGAGCCATAGGTTCGCCACCACGGGTATAGGATCTCCTGCTTGAGACGGGGGGGTGGGGGTTGGACTAGATGACCTATCAGGTCCCTTCCGACTCTGTTAATCTGTTATCTTTCAGACAAAAAAATCCCCTAGAACTGGCTTTTCATGACTTATTGAGAGGACAAGAGTGACTTTTGATCTTCTCCCTAGCTTCTGGCCTCCTCTGCTAATTGCTGCAAGTAGAGGTCTCCTCGGTCCTAACTCCGAGGTGGACCTCCCCTTCTTCTTCTTCTTCTGCGGAGACTAAATGAAAAACTCTGCCTCTTCCTTGGCAGCACCCCCAAATCAGGGGTCACCGAAAGGCAGGCCCGTTCCTTTCTCCACTGCAGGAAGGTAGCACCCACCCCTTTCCTAGAGGAATGAAATATTTTGGGAAATATTAAAAAGGCAGAATATTATGTTTTCCTGGATGAGAAATGGAGAAGCATGTTTTAAAAGATGAAGCAGCTCCCACCTTCTTGCCCCCCCCACCCTTTGTCAATGGGCCAGAGGCAGAAACTCAATCTTTGTCAATGGACCATCATCTGCAACACAATAGGACCCATCTAGCAACAGAAACTAACACAATAGGACCCTCTAGCAACAGAAACTAACACAATAGGACCCATCTAGCAACAGAAACTAACACAATAGGACCCATCTAGCAACAGGAACTCACCACATGGCACCTGGGAAGATTACATCAGCCAGCAAGGCTAGCTAAGACCCCCACCCCCTGGGAGTCTGACAACCAATCAGGATACTCTTTCGGGGTCCCAGAAAGTTCAAAGCCAGAGAGGGCATAAAACCTGGGGACTCGTAGCATTTCGGCCCCTTTTCTGTTCAGGAACTCAAAACCAGGTGATCCTGTCCACCATTAAACCATCTTTCCAAGCAGTCTCCAGGTTTCCAGTGTCTTTTTCCCACTTGGAGCAGAACCCAGAAGGATATTTTTCCTACACCACCAAGCAGGGTGGATGGAAAAGAAGCAGGCAAAACAAGCCAGACTTCCAGAAATCGGGCACCCCAAGAAGAAGAGCAGCTAATTCTGGCTTGTTTGCACCTCCAGCTCCTTTGTGTAAATACTGAAAATTATGCTTTTTCTCATTAACGTCTGTTTTGCACGGTGCTGGAATGAATCATCGGATGCAAATGGGAGAGCGAGAGAGGAGAGAGAGAGAGAGAGAGAGATTTCCATTAAGCTAACTTCTCCTGCAGTGCTTTCACGGGTTTGATGAACCGGGAATTAACCCATGCGTGACGCTGGTGTCGGTTTTAAGACTCTATAAAGCCTCCCAAGCCTTGGATCCGACTGGCCTTCATCGATTCTAGAGGGACAATATCTGGTGCAAAAAACAGGACGCAGCTGGGTGACTTTGAGCCTATCACCAGGAGACAGGGAGTTCTATCCTCTCCTTAGGTATAAAGCAGCTGGGTGACTTTGAGGCAATCACCAGGTGACAAGGAGTTCTAGTCCTCTCCTTAGGCACAAAGGATGGATGGGTGACTTTGAGGCAATCATCAGGGGACGGCAAGTTGTAGTCCTGCACTAGGCATGAAAACTGGCTGGTGAATTTAGGCCAGTCACCAGGAGACAGTGAGTTCTAGTCCAGCCTTAGGCATGAAAGCTGGCTGGTGACTTTGAGTAAATTACCAAGAGACAGTGAGTTCTAGTCCTCCCCTTAGGCACAAAGGCTGACTTGGTGACTTTGAGCCAATCACCAGGTGACAGTGAGTTCTAGTCCAGCCTTAGGCATGAGAGCCAGCTGGGTGACTTTGGACCATTCGCCCTCTTTCAGCCCAACTTCACAGGGTTGTTGTTACGGGAAAATAGGAGGAAAGCGTATTAGGTAGGTTTGCCGCTTAACTTATAAATAGGAGTCATAACTATGAGTCAGTTGCTAAGCGCTTGAATTTTGATCGGTGATGCTGCAACGGTCATAAGTGTGAAAAACAGTCATAAGTCACTTTTTTCACTGCCGTTGTGGCAGACGCATTAAAGCAATTGCTTTATGTTTAATCAATCACAGCCATGATGGAGGTGCATTTTATCCGTCCTTCTTGTTTAGATGATCTTATAGGTACCCTGCAAACTTCGCATTCGTGCATCCTATAGCAATATTTCTCAAGTCTGGGAGTTGAAGTTTCCCTGGTAGAATCAATTGATTGATCGATCAATCGATCAATCAATCAATCAATCGATCAATCAGAATAGAGCTGGAAGGGATCGGAGGCCTTCTAGTCTGACCAGGACACCCTTTACCATTTCAGACAAGTGGTTGTTCAATCTCTTCTTAAACCTCCAGTGACGAAGTGCTCACAATTTCTGGTGACAAGTAGTTCCACTGGTTAATTATCCTCAATATTAAGAAGTGAGGTGCTTAATTTCTGCTTAATTCCAGGTGGCTTCTCTCCTCGATTAGTTTCCATTCATTCTTTCTTGTTTTGTCTTCTGGTGCTTTGGAAAATAAGTTGACTCCCCCTCCCTCTTCTTTGTGGTAGCCCCTCAAATACTGGAAGATTGCTGTCATGTTCTCCCTATCTTCTTTTCTCTAGACTTTATTGTTGTTAGTTGCGATGTCGTGTCCAACCCATCGTGACCCACGGACAACGTTTTCCTCAGGCCTTCCTGTCCTCTACCATCCTCTGGAGTCCATTTAAGCTCACGCCGACTGCTTCCGTGACTCCATCCAGCCACCTCGTTCTCTGTCGTCCCCTCCTTCTTTTGCCCTCAATCGTTCCCAGCATTAGGCTCTTCTCCAGCGAGTCCTTCCTTCTCATTAGGTGGCCAAAGGATTTGAGTTCCCTCTTCAGGATCTGGTCTTCTAAAGAGCAGTCAGGGTTGATCTCCTCTAGGACTGACCGATTGGATCGCCTTGCAGTCCAAGGGACTCGCAGGAGTCTCCTCCAGCACCAGAGTTCAAAGGCCTCCATTCTTTGGACTTCTCAGCCTTTCTTACGGTCCAACTTTCACAGCCATCCATTGCAACTGGAAAACCATCGCCTTGACTATACGTCCTTGTGTAGGCAAGGTGATGTCTCTGCTTTTTTAGAATGCTGTCTAGATTTGCCATAGCTTTCCTTCCCAGGAGCAACATGTTTTAATTTCTTATTTATTTGAAAAGTTTTACAAATACATTTTCTCCCCAGTTTCCCCCCCAACCCCCCCAACCCTCCCTAACCCTCCCCTTTTCCCCCCAGGACTTCCACAAAATAAAATCCTAATCAAAAATACATTTTATGAAACTTTAAACCCCTCCACCCCCATATACCATTTATACCTTCATAAAACTCAATTAATCTATCCCTACATAATACATTCATTCAGCTAAAAGCTATCTGATATTTCCTAGTTTGATATTTATTCTGCACATAGTCTATCCACTTTTTCCACTCCCATACATAAGTCTCTTGGATGGGGGCAGATGGCAATTAAAGACATTAGAAACACTGTTGGAAGAAGGGATTAATTTAATTTGGCTACAGTATAATCAACTTCAACTGAGATGGAAGAAGATCAAAAAACTGGTATAATGATGTATGAAGAAGAATTGGTTAGACATATAAAAGAGAAAGGTCCAATGCATAAGATTTCTTGACTGTAGTCCCCATCGGCAGTGATCTTGGAGCCCAGGAAAATAAAATCTGTCACTGACCAAACTTAAATCTTTGCAACCGTTCTCCTTGTGTTTTAATCTCCAGTCCTTGAATCGTCTTAGTTGCTCTTCTTTGCACTTTTTTTCAAAGTCTCAACATCTTTTTTGTAGTATGGTGACCAAAATTGGTTGCCGTATTCCAGGTGCGGCCTTACTAAGGCTTTACAAAGAGGTACTGATACAGGTGGACTAACCCTGTCCGATAGCCCCTTTCAGAACAATAAGTGGGGCACCCTCTCAATTTTAGTTGCATTCAACAGTGGCTCCTTTTTTAATCGCCCTGCTGACATCTGATTATTTTAAAAGACTTTCTCTGACGTTAAAAAAAACCCCGCTTTTTCTGACGGCTTTTGAAAGAACCTGCGGAAAGTTTTTGTCTCAGCCTGCGCTGCTCTTGATCAAATGCAGGAATTGCAAGAAAAGTGAATAAAAATTAACCGTTGGAGGGAGGGAGGGAGCCTCCAAAGCTGGGGGTTTTGCAAGATGTCAGAAAAATCCAGCCGGGGGGAAAATGTTAACTTTGCTGGGAAAAACACACACAAAAAAGGATCAGAAATGATTTGAAAAAAAAAAAAAAAAACCACGAGACAAATTGCTTCGTAAGCAGGCAGGAAGGCAAGGGAGAAAAACTAACCTCAAAATGCAGGGGGATCCTCGACTTACGACCACAGCCGAGGCCCAAAATCTCTGTTGCTAAGCGAGACGTTTGTTAAGTGAGTTTTGCCCCATTTTACGACCTTGCTTGCCACGGTTGTTAAGTGAATCGCTGCGGTTTTATTTATCGATGTCCTGCCTTTGTTGTTTTTACAAAGAACGCAAGACAGAGAACGTACCCAATACAGCTCCCTCTTCCTATTTTCCCCAAAACATCAACCCTGTGAGGTAGACTGTGCTAGGAGAATGTGACCGGCCCAAAGTCACCAAGCCAGTTTTCATAACTAAAGCAGAACTAGAACTCCTAGTTTCCCAATGATTGGCCCAAAGCCTCTGAGCCAGCTTTCAGGCCTAAGGCGGTACTAGAACTCCCTATCTCCCGGTGATTGGTTCAAAGTCACTCAGCCAGCTTTCATATCTAAGACAGAACTAGAACTCATCATCTCCTGGTCATTGGTCCAAAGTCACCCAGATGGCTTTCATATCTAAAACAGAACTAGAACTCCTAATCTCCCAATGGTTGGCCCAAAGTCACCCAGCCTGCTTTCATGCCTAAAGCAGGACTAGACTCCCCATCTCCTGGTGACTGGCCCAAAGTCACCCAGCCTCCCTCCTTTCATGCCCAAAGCAGAACTAGAACTCACCATCTCCTGGTGACTGGCCCAAAGTCACCCAGCCAGCTTTCATGCCTTAAGCAGAACTAGAACTCACCATCTCCTGGTGACTGGCCTAAAGTCACCCAGCCTGCTTTCATGCCTAAAGCAGGACTAGAACTCCCCATCTCCTGGTGATTGGCCCAAAGTCACCCAGCCTCAATCCTTTCATGCCTAAAAGCAGAACTAGAACTCACCATCTCCTGGTGACTGGCCCAAAGTCACCAGCCAGCTTTCATGTCTAAAGTAGAACTAGAACTCACCGTCTCCCGCTTTCTAGCTTAATGCCTCAACCACTAGACCAAACAGTCTTTTTCTGTCGCCGCGGGTTCGGTCCTTTTTGAAAAGAAAGAGGCTGGGTAAATTTAGCAGCCTTCGCGGGGAGGTTAACTGGTGCAGAAGTTGTTGGAAGGAAGAAGAGCGTTAATTGCTGTGCGGGCTTCACAACAATTTGCACCTTGTTGTCGAGTCTCCTCTGTGCGCGTGTCTTCAGTTGTGCTTTACGCCTCTACAGTTTTCATATTGTATTTGCTCCTTTCCAAAACTGAGCGACCAGAGGGGCTTTCGTTAGCCTTGTCGGAAGCCCCGCCCACCCCTTCCCGCCCAAAATAAAATAAATTCCTCATTTCTTCATCTTAAAAAGAGGCAGGAGAGAATATTTTCCCAAAGGAGAAAGGGAGAAACATGTTTTTCAAGGCAGAAAGCAGCCCCCGGTTGAAAAGGCTGGTCTTTACGAATGGAGATTCGGAAAGGCTGAGCCATCCTATTCATAGACAAAACACCGTCAGCCACAAAAGAAGAAAAAGGTAAAGAAAAGAAACAAGGAAGTCCAGTTGCCTCCTGGAAAAAACTCCTTTGGGACAATGATGACCTGGACGAGTGAGAATCTCTACCGACTTTTAGCTCTACAATTTGGGATGGACACCCTTGGAATGGTGTGGGAGTAGGAATGGATTTCCAGAGGGGGAAAAATTGCAGGCTACAGGAACCATTTGCACCACTCAAGGTGATCCTGAGGAGACAGATAAACCACCAAGCAGGGGTGGGATTCAGCCGATTCAGACCAATTCGGGCGAACCGGATGGTAATTTTATATCTGGTTCGCCGAACCGGTAGTTGCAAGGACTGGCTGGCCCTCCCACCCCTCCCCTCCCCTCCCCACCAAGAGGCTCCATGTGGCCCATTTTGGATGCCAGGTAAGTGCAGGGCCCGTGCGGAGGCTCTGGGAGGGTGAAAAACGGGCCTCTCGGAAGTTCTGGAAGTCTAGAAACGGGCCTGTTTCCAGCCTCCGGAGGGCCTGCGGTGCCCGTTTTCGGCCTCCTGGAGGCTCAAGGAAAACCTCTGGAGCCTGGGGAGGGCGAAAAACAGGCCTCTCGGAAGTTCCAGAAGTCTGGAAATAGGCCCATTTCCAGCCTCTGGAGGGCCTCCGGAGCCTGGGGAGGGCAAAAACGCCCCCGTCATGGTGCAGGAGGCTGCGTAGGCCACTCCCAGAATGGCCACGCCCACCCAGCATCCAGGCAGAGAACTGATTGCTAAAATTTTTGAATCCCACCCCTGCCTCCTAGTGCTTCAGGGACCCTCTAAAAGGATGCAAATGACCAGCTGTCTGCAAGGAGTATAAATCCTTCCCTTCCCCACCATCCAGTCAGAGCTGAAGAAGCTTCTTGGATGAGAAGCGAAACATCTTCAAAAGAAAAGGCAAAGGAAGTCCAGTTGCCTTCTGAAAAAAAAGCATCTTTGGAACAACCATGACCTGGGTGGTGGAGAATCTCTACAGACCTTCATCCACATCTCCCCCCCAGGCTGGGGTTAAGAATTTACATCCCCCACCCAAATTCTAAGAACAGGACATGATTTTTAGGACATAATAGGATTAACCCACCACCATTAGAATAACAAAAGACACAAGGCTCACTACATTGCGCAACCCCCCTGGAGCATCTCAAAATCCATCCATTCCTTAAACCAAGGGGTCAGCCACCCCAGAAACATTTGCTGCCGTCACTGAAGTTTCTGGAAACCAAATAAACTTTGTGGAGAAATCTGATTTTTTAAAATTAGACTATGAGGGTTTTTTGTCCATTTAAGACCTCTTCAACAGCTAAGGCGGGGTTCATAGATGTCAGCTCCCTTAGCTTAGATGAGCTTTCTACAACTACCACCCAGTTGTCATTCTCCTACCAGAATATAGGTAGTCCTTGTTGAGTGACTACCTCGTTTAGTGACCGTTTGCAGTTACAGCGATGGTGAAAAAGGAACTTTGCAACCAATCCTTGCATTGCTAACCTCTGCAGGTCTGTAAAGCAAAGGGGAATGGAAGTCAGATCAGAAAGACAACTGAGAGGTCCTTGGTGCTCTCTGAGCTTGGTGGTTTTCTTGCAGACGTTTCTTGGCCCAACTAGGTAACATCATCAGTACTAGAAGGGAGTGGGGTTTGCAGAGAAGAGGAGGAGGAGGAAGAGGAGGAGGCAGCCTATGAGGTCTTTGGTGCTCTCTGAGCTTGGTGGGGAATGGAAGGATTTATATTCCTTGCAGTCAGCTGGTCATTTGCATTCTTTTTAGAGAGTCGTTGAGGCCACTTGGAGGTTTATCTGGCAATTGGAGGCTTATTTAGGACCCACATAAGCCTCCAAGTGGCCTCAACGATTCTCGGAGAGAGCGCTAACAACCAGATGACAGCACGGAATATAAATCCTTCCATCCTCCACCCTTCGGTCAGAACCCATGAAGCTTCTTTGGATGAGAAGCGAAACGTCTTCAAGGAAAAACAAAGCCCAGTTGTCTTTTGGGGAAAAAAATGCACCTTTGGGACAATTCCAGAAAAGGGCCTGGGGAGAGGCCTTTTCTTTCTCTTCTCCTTTGGCAAAGACTCTCTGGCCGAGCCCTGAGCCCTCCGTGTTTCTCACACCTCCGCACGTCGTGTGTGCGCCTTGCAAAATTTAATTTCCCGGTTGCCCACTCGCTTTCGTCTTTCTCAGACAAAACCGCCACGTCGCGAATTTCCAAGGCTCCACATCTTATCTTGGCCAACCACATTCGCTGCTGCTCCTCTTCACTTCCCCCAGAAGGAAGAGAGGGAGGGAGTAAGGGAGGGGGGGGGGGGGGGGGGGGCCCTCCTGATTAAAAATGGACCCTTTTTGTTGCTGCCAAAAAAACCCACGATGGAGCTCTTTTTACCCTGCTCCTTGGTGGTCCATCTGGAGCAAAGGGTCTCCAACAGTGGTGAAATCCAAATTTGTTTACTACCGGTTCTGTGGGTGTGGCATGTCTTGGTGGGTGTGGCTTGGTGGGCATAGCAGGGGAAGGATACTGCAAGATCTCCATTCCCACCCCACTCTGGGGCCAGTCAGAGGTGGTATTTGCCGGTTCTCGGAACTACTCAAAATTTCCGCTGCCGGTTCGCCAGAACCTGTTAGAACCTGCTGGATTTTACCCCTGGTCTCCAACCTTGGCAACTTTAAAACTTGTGGACTTCAACTCCCAGAATTCCTCAGCCAGCTTGGCTCACCAAGCCACGCCCACCAAGCCACGCCCTTAGAACTGGTAGTAAAAAAAAAAATTGGATTTCACTACTGAAGCAAAGTCTCTAGAATTAGTAACAGATCCTAGAGGGAATGCAACAGGATCTCTTTGGCACCATCTGTGAATGATTAGGAAATGAGTTTTAAGATACCCCCATTTTTGGTGGGGGGGTTGCCAGGTCAGTGGCCAGTCTCCCCCTAGCTCAATTTATTCCTTAAAGCAGGGATGTCCAATCTTGGCAATTTTTTGTCTCTTCTAAAAGACAAATAGGAAGGAAAGAAGGAAGGAAGGAAGGAAGGAAGAAAGGAAGGAAGGAAGGATGGATGGATGGATTATGCACCGGAGACAAATTCCTTGTGTGTGTCCAATCTCACTTGGCCAATAAAGATTTCCATTATTTTGGATTATTATTATTTTGGAAGAAAGAAGAAAGAGAGAGAGGGCAGGGAGGAAGGAAGGAAGGAGGGAGGGAGGAAAGGAAAGAAAGAAGGAATAGGAAGGAGGGAAGGAAGGAAGGAAGAAGAAAGAGAGAGGGAGGGAGGGAAAAAGAAAAGAAGGAGAAAGGGAGGGAAGGAATAGGAAGGAGGGAAGGAAGGAAAAATAAATTCTTAAATTTCTTGGATTTCAGCTGTAGACTGGCTGGGGAATTCTGGGAGTTGAGATCATAGATCTTAAAGCTGCCAAGGTTGTAGTATTTTCTTTTTCCAAGCTGGCAGTTTGGCTCAAAACTCCCAGAATTCCCTTCCAACACAAGGGTGCATTCTGGGAATCGTAAATCAACCTATCTATAGGGTTCCAGCTGCAGAACCTAAAGAGATATAGTTAGGGAGGGCAGTACCGTTACGATATTAATTAGTTTTCTAATTTGCTCATTTCTCAAACTCTTTTACTCGGAGCACAAAGTTATTTAAAAACTTAAGGCAAGCATGACAGACTAACTCAGCAGTTTCTTAGTCAGTGCAAAAAAAGAAAAAAATTAGGGTCAGCTGGAAGATTTTATTATGAAATCTAGAGAGGAGAAAAGTGAGAGATTCATTTACAGCGAGTCCTCAACTTACAACAGTTCATTTGGTGAGCCTCCAAAGTTACAACGGCACTGAAAAAAGTGACTTATGACCGTTTTTCACCCTTACGACCATGAGAGCATCCCCCCCATGGTCACATGATTTACCCTTGGCAACTGATTCATATTTATGACCGTCGCACACGATCCCCCATTCGTGAACATCTGACAAGCAAAATGAATGGGGAAACCTGATTCATTAAACAATTGTGTGACTGGTTTAACAATTGCGGTGATTCGCTTAACGACTGTGGCGAGAAAGATTATAAACGTTCTTGCAGTTTGCAAAAATGAATGTACGGTAACGGATTTACGCCCTGTGAGACATCGGGAAGCCAAAAATAAATAAATTGCTCCCTACTAAATGGACGCAGGCAAAAAACAGAAGTCTACCATCGTCAAGATGGCTTCTAAGAAAACTTTCCTTCCAGCCACGAACGCTTTGCAATTGCCGTGGAAAAAGGGCTGATAAAAGAGAATTTCCCACGGAAAAATTGTCAGTAATGCGTCTCCCCCCTGAGGGAAAATTACCGGCTCCCTTCCCAAAATGGCGAGGAACGGAAATTAGGGATGTTAGTCCTGATAGCAAACATCCCTGTGCTAGACGGTTATTGGAAGTTGGATCTTTTAAGCTTAGCTGGGAAAAGAAATTGCAGGTAGGTGGACCAGGGGCTGAATGGAAAAAAACGTGGAAAATGAACAGATCCTTCGTTGAAAATCATGAATGGGGAAAAATCTAAGAGCCTTGGTGGCGCAGCAGACTAAAGTGCTGTTAAGTAGCACCAGAGCTGCCTGCAATTATTGCGAGTTCAAATCTCACCAGGCTCAAGGTTGACTCAGCCTTCCATCCTTTCTAAGGTAGGTAAAATGAGGACCCGGATTGTGGGGGCAATAAGCTGACTTTGTATAAAATATACAAAAGTATGAAGGCTATTGCTTAACGCACTGTAAGCTGCCCTGAGTCTCCGGAGAAGGGCGGCATATAAATCGAACCAATAAATAAATAAATAAATAAATAAATAAATAAATAAATAAATAAATAAATAAATAAAATCGGGAAATTCCTTTTTTTAGAGAATTTCTGCCAACGGAAGGGGTGAGGGACCCGTTTAGAACGGCTCTGCAAATGGAGACAACAATGTGGCTCAACTCTGATGGCTTGAAGACGGGTGGACTTCAACTCCCAGAATCCTCCAGCTGGCATAGCCCCCTCGACTTCAGAAAACCCCACTCCCTTCTAGCGCTGATGATGTTACCTGGTTTGGTAGTGAAATGCCTGTAAGGAAACCTCCTAGCTCAGAGAACCCCATCACCTCCTTCTCCTGCTTCTCCTCTTCCTCCTACCTGTAAACCTCACACCCTTCTAATGCTGATGATGTTACCTAGCTGGGTAATGAAATGTCTGCAGGAAAACAAACAAGTTCAGAGAGTACCAAGGACCCCACAGTCCTCCTCCTCCTCCTCCTCCTCTTCCTCCTCCCTCTACTACTACTACCCTGTTTCCCCCCAAATAAGACACCCCCTGATAATAAGCCCAATCTGGCTTTTGAGCACGGCAATAAGGCCAAGCGCTTATTTCAGGGTTCAAAAACATATAAGACCGGGTCTTATTTTCAGGGAAACATGGTACTCTCTGCAAACCCCACTCCCTTCTAGTACTGATGATGTTACCTAGCTGGGTAACGAAATGCCTGCAAGAAAACAAGCAAGTTCAGAGAGTACCGAGGACCCCACAGTCGCCCTCCCCAGGCACACTGTCCCATCGTATTCCAAAATGGAGATGGAGAGAAGATCAAAAAACTGGTTTAATGTTCCATGAAGAAGAATTGGTTAGACAGATAAAAGAGAAAGGTCCAATGCATATTAAGAGGGTTTATAATGTTTTGTTAGAAAGAGATTCAGAAAATGAATTGGTTAAAGATTGTATGATAAAATGGACACAAAATTTTGGAGAACCAGTTATGATGGAAACTTGGGAAAAAATATGGGCTCAGAATGTTAAATTTACACAGTCGCAGAATTTGAGGGAAAATTTTTATAAAATGTTTTATAGGTGGCATTTAGATCCTAAGAAACTGTCATGCATGTATCCTAATGTTCAGCCGAAATGTTGGAGATGTGATTGTTTAGATGCTACATATTATCATATATGGTGGACATGCAAGAAAGCAAAGGCTTTTTGGATAAAAATTTGGTGGGTTATGCAAAATGTCTTGAAGAAAAAAATTCAATTTTCTCCTCAATTGTTTTTACTGGGTATAGTTAAGGATTTTTCATTGGGTGAAACAAAATTGATATTGTATATGGTGACAGCAGCGAGATTACTGATTGGTCAATATTGGAAAAGGGATGTTATGCCTACAATTCAAGAATGGACTTTGAAGGTGGCCAGTTTTGCAGAAATGGCGAAGATATCAGCATACTTAAAAGACCGGACTCAAGAGACCTATGCATGGGAGTGGAAGAAATGGATAGATTATGTGCAGAATAAATACCAAACTAGGAAGTACCAGATAGCTTTTAGCTGAATGTTGTGTAGAAATGTATAGTATGTAGGGGGTACAATAGCTTAATATTATGGAAAAAATGTATAGTACACAGGGGGGAGAATAGAGGGGTGGTAAATTTTGATATGATAAATGTGGATGGATTTCACCTTGGGGAAGTCATGGGGGGTGGGGAGGGCTTGGGGGGGTTAAGGGAGGGATGGGGAGGGGGAAAAATGGGGGGAAAATTGATGTTTGTAAAACTTTTTCAATAAAAAAAAATGGGGGGAACACAGGGTATGTGTGTGTGTGTGTGTGTGTGTCATACACTTATGAGTGGGGGGCAGGGTGCATTGAATTATGGATGTGAGCACGCGTGTGCGTGATCCCCCCCCGCACTCCCCGCTTTTGGCACACGACAGCAAAAAGGTTAGCCATCACTGCCTTAGAGGAATGCAGGCAAGAAAATCCTTGGGTGGGGGGAGGATGGGGGGGCATTTCTCCCCACCCCAAGCCCCCCGAAGCCGAGGAACTGCGGGGCCTGTGAATGTTATGCATGAATGACATTGTTAATGAAAAGGCTGGGGAAAACGGCTGAAGGGTTTTTTTATTATTATTATTATTATTATTTTTATTATTAATGCTTTCTCTTGCTCTTCCCCGCCAGGGCTCCCCCTTCCCTTCCCCTCCCCACCTTAAATTAATTTCATGGCAGTAGTAAAAACAAAACAAAACAAAGGCAAGGTCGTAACTCAGAAGAAGGAAGGAAGGAAGGAAGGAGAGGAAGCGAGGAAAGAAGGAAGGAAGGTTGATTTTAAGAGGAAGGAAGGGAAGGGAGGGAGGGATTGAGGAAGGTTGATCTTAAGATGGGAGGGAGGGAGGAAGGAAGGAAGAAAAGGAAGGAAGGGAAGAAGGGAAGGGGGAGCGGGGAAAGAAGGAAGGGAGGAAGTTAAAGAAGGAAGTAAAGAAAGAAGGGAGAGAGGGAGTGAGAAAGGAAGGGAAGGAGGGAGAAGGAAGGAAAGTTGATTTTAAAAGGGAGGAAGGGAAGGAAGGAAGGAAAGAAAGAAGAGAGGGAGGAAGAAGGAAAGTTGATTTTTAGAGGGAAAAAGGGAAGGAAGGAAGGAAAGAAGGAAGGAAGGAAAGAAGGAGAGGAAGCGAGGAAAGAAGGAAGGAAGGTTGATTTT
>NW_026844020.1:3670708-3740708 GCF_029531705.1 Pantherophis guttatus
CAACCGAATTAGCTCACGGCCTTGAGGCTCGGCTTCATTACCCCTAATGAGTTCATGAATAAAAACAGAGAGAGAATGTGCAGCGCTGCAGTTGTGTCTTGTAAAAAAAAAAAACAACGCACACACAAACACACATGCAGACACGCGGCCACGTCAAGATTTCGCTGGGGTTTCTCAGGACAACAATCTCCTTGGTCACAGAAATTGTGGTCCCGTTTCTCAACCTTGGTAGCTTGAAGATGGGGGGACTTCAACTCCCAGAATCCCCCAGCCAGTGACACTGAGACAAAACGGCCATCAATGGGCACATAGAGATGGACCACATTTTACACACCATTCAAAAGAGACAATCCAAAAGCTAAAAGATCACTGTACTTCCTGGCCAGAAATAAAATACCCACAAGAGCAGAGATTAACACGGTGTTTCTCAACCTTGGAAGCTTGAAGATGGGTGGACTTCAACTCCCAGAATCCCCCAGCCAGCAGCACTCAGGCAAAACAGCCATCAACAGGCACATAGAGATGGACCACATTTACACACCATTCAAAGAGACAATCCAAAAGCTAAAAGATCACTGTACTTCCTGGCCAGAAATAAAATACCCACAAGAGCAGAGATTAACACGGGTGTTTCTCAACCTTGGAAGCTTGAAGATGGGTGGACTTCAACTCCCAGAATCCCCCAGCCAGCGGCACTCAGACAAAACGGCCATCAACGGGCACATAGAGATGGACCACATTTACACACCTTTCAAAAGAGACAATCCAAAAGCTAAAAGATCACTACACTTCCTGGCCAGAAATAAAATACCCACAAGAGCAGAGATTAACACGGTGTTTCTCAACCTTGGAAGCTTGAAGATGGGGGGACTTCAACTCCCAGAATCCCCCAGCCGCTGGGAGTTGAAGTCAAGCTTCCAAAGTTGAGAAACTCTGCCTTAGAAGCCCTTGCAAAGGATCCTGGGAGTTGTAGTTTGCCACGATTAGCCTTCACAGGTAGTCCTTGATTTATGACCACAAGTGAGCCCAAAATTCATATCGCTAAGTGAGAAACGCGTTGGTGAGGGAAACTCACTTAGCAAATGTCTTACCTTAACAACATGAATTTCTGGGTGAATGGTGGCCGTAAGTCTACCTGTGTTATATTGTTTTTTTTTTCCTGCCTAAATGTAGAATCTTACTTTTCCCTCCGTTGAATTTAATTTTATTAGACAGGGCCCTGCGTTCATTAATTTTATTTGAATGGAGACCCGTCTTCTTATTAACAACGCTCGTCCGCTCATCCATTGTGAGGCTAATTTTGCTAAAGTTCAGACATGTTGGGGGTGCCAAATACATTTATTTTCCCTTTGCATCGTTCTGTGAGAGAGACAATGCCCGAAGATTTACAAAGAGGGAAGATTGAAGATTCAGGAACTTTTACGGAGTGGGGGAAACCATGTTCTCTTAAGATTCCCGCCATTTGTTTTTCTACCTTTCTATCGACTCAGCCTTAAATAGGGAATTACGTTTTCTATTACATAATCAATTGGGGTTAATCGACCCTCTCGGGGGGGGGGGGGGGGGGTTTGCTTCTCCTTGTTCTTCCAATTGGTCCATTTCTCCGAAAATTTAGTGCTTAATCAGATACCAAGTGCTGAGAAGACTTTGGGGGAAATGGAGCCAGGATTTTATCAAGCCCAATAACGGAGAGGATTCCCCTCATAAAGTTCTATTTATTTATTTTTTTGAAAGGACCCTTCCTGTTAATTTTAGCCAATTTCCCACAGCATTAATATTCTATTCTATTCTATTCTATTTTATTCTACTCTACTCTACTCTACTCTACTCTACTCTACTCTACTCTACTCTACTCTTTTCTTTTCTATTCCAATCCAATCCATTCCTTTCCATTCCATTCCATTCCATTCCATATTTTCTATTCCATTCCATTCCATTCCATTCCATTCCATTCCATATTTTCCATTCCATTCTATTCTATTCTATTCTATTCTATTCTATTCTATTCTATTCTATTCTATTCTATTCTATTCTATTCTGTTGGGCTGTGGGCTATTTAGCGTGATCGGAAGGAAGACCCAGTAGATCCCGGAATCTGGGATTGAGTCTCTAGTGAGAAAATGAGGTTCCTGCTTAGTGTCATGTGTGAATCAAGGCTGGGAGATTCTGTGATGACCCGGGACAAGGCACGAAGGTCACATAGCCAGCTGAGAGTTCAAACTCCCCTTTAATGCTCCAAATTTTCCCCCAAACGCTCCCACGTTCTTGGCAAATACACACACACACACACACGGCAGCCTCTGGCTGCGCCTGGTCCAGCAAAACAAGGAACAGGGAAAGGAGTCCATGAACCAAGGAACATACAACGAGTCCCCAAAGTCAGGAAGAAAGCAAGCAGTCCTGCAAACTCCAAATGTCTGCCCCGCCACACACAAAACTCTACCAATTCAGCGTTAGTTCCTGACAATGCCCCTTCCCACAGCGTCTCTTTAAAGCTCAGTCCCCAGGTGTGCCTTGTGAAGAGGGCCAGGGCACTTTCCTCCCAAGTCGTCCGGGTCGGCCTGTGCTGTTCTCACCTTCTCTCCACTCTCCATGCTTGGGGATCAGGAGGGGATGTTCCTTGCTCATCGCCTGAGCTCTGTCTCTCATGTTCACTGCTTAGCATCTCTTGGTTATCCTGCCCCCCACCCCACCCCGTTCCTCCCTCCCTACAAGCCGTCCCAATCCTGAATGGCTCTGGCCTGACTTGGCCTGCTCCTCCCCACTTTCCAACGAAGCCGCCCCCCCCCTCTGGCTCCAGCTCCGGCTTCTCTTCCTATACAGATTCAGGCTCCGATGGGGCCATGACAGATTCATTAAAAGAGTACACAAAACTCACAAGGATAGCACAAGATGAGAATGGAGCTTCTTTGTCTGTACAGCTAGTCCTCAAGTTACGACCACAACGGAGACCCCAATTTATGGCACTAAGTGAAACATTTGTTAGCTGAGTTTGCCCCATTTTTGCGACTTTTCTCACCGCCGTTGTTAAGCGAATCATTGCATTTGCCACTGTTGCTAAGCGAATCGCTGCACAATGGAGCCCCAAATTTATGTCACTGAGCAACGCATTTGTTAAGTGAGCTTGCTCCATTTTTACGACCTTTCTTGCACAGTTGTTAAATGAATCACTGCATTTGTAAAGTTAGGAAAACGGTTGTTAAGTGAATCCAGCTTCCCCATTGACTTTGCTCATCAGAAGGTCGCAAAAGGGAATCACGTCACCCCGGGTTGCTGCGACCGTCATAAGTATGAACCAGTTGCCAATCATTGCAGCATCCCCAGGATCACCTGATCAAAATCCAGACGCTTAGCAACTGACTCATATTTATGACGGTTGTTGCAGTGTCCCGCGGGGGTGGAGTGGGTGTCACATGATCCCCTTTTGCGACCTTCAGACTGGCAAAATCAACGGGGAAGCCGGATTCACTTAACAACCATGTGACTCACTTAACAAATGCAATGATTCGCTTAGCAACAGTGGCAAGCAGGAGAGGTCGTAAAACGCGGTAAACTCACTTAACGAACGGGTTGCTTAGCGGCATGAATTTGAGGCTCAATTGTGGTCGTAAGCTGAGGACCACCTGTATTTTAATAACTAAGGAAAGCATCAAAAATTAGATCATTTCTTGCCGAAACGCAACCGGTAGCAACATCTGGCTGCACATTGGAATATTGTTTTGGGGGGGAATGTGGGGGGGGGCTGCCCGTAGTATTTTAAAATGTACCTCTCCCCCCCCCTTTGTTGTCCCCAAAGGAACTTTGCTTATTAAATGCTTTGGACTCTCCTTTGCAATTGAGAAAGAGCTCTGCGGCAGCTTTGTGAAAATCGATGCCAACAATAAACAAGTCAATGAAACAATTAAAAGCCGAGCGGGAGGGCTGATGAAGAAACATCACCCCCAAAGGGCAGAAGAACGATTGGCTCCCGGATGGAGAGGGAGGGGAAGGGAAGGGAAGGGAAGGGCTTTCCACCTGCTGCCCTGAGAGAAAAGATGGATCCTAAGCTAGGAGGGGCCTGGGGAGGGAGGAGGAGGAGGGGGGCACATTTCAAAAAGGAGGGTCCCTCCGTCCCTCCCTCCATCATTTAACCCATTATATATCTCTCTTTATATCTATCTATCTATCTATCTATCTATCTATCTATCTATCTATCTGTCTGTCTGTCTGTCTGTCTATCTATCATCATCCATCTGACTCTCTGTCCGTCCATCCATCCATCCATCCATCCATTTAACCATTCTCTCTCTCGCTCACCTATCCATCCATCATTTCCTCATCATCTATCTATCTATCTATCTATCTATCTATCTATCTATCTATCTATCTATCCATCTGTCCCTCCCTCCCTCCCTTTAACCATTCTCTCTCTCTCACCTATCCATCCATCATTTCATCTATCTATCTATCTATCTATCTATCTATCTATCTATCTATCTATCATCCATCTGTCCCTCCCTCCCTCCTTTAACCATTCTCTCTCTCTCACCTATCCATCCATCATTTCATCTATCTATCTATCTATCTATCTATCTATCTATCTATCTATCTATCTATCATCCATCTGTCCCTCCCTCCCTCCCTTTAACCATTCTCTCTCTCTCACCTATCCATCCATCATTTCATCTATCTATCTATCTATCTATCTATCTATCTATCTATCTATCTATCTATCATCCATCTGTCCCTCCCTCCCTCCCTTTAACCATTCTCTCTCTCTCACCTATCCATCCATCATTTCATCTATCTATCTATCTATCTATCTATCTATCTATCTATCTATCTATCATCCATCTGTCCCTCCCTCCCTCCCTTTAACCATTCTCTCTCTCTCACCTATCCATCCATCATTTCATCTATCTATCTATCTATCTATCTATCTATCTATCTATCTATCTATCTATCATCCGTCCCTCCCTCCCTCCCTTTAACCATTCATTCTCTCACACATACCTATCCACCATCCATCCCTCCATTTACCATTCTCTCTCTCTCACCTATCCATCCATCATTTCCTCATCATCCATTTTTCTATCTATCTATCTACCCTCCCTCCTTTTAACCATTCTCTCTCTCTCACACACCTATCCATCCATCATTTCCTCATCATCCATCTATCTATCTATCCATCCCTCCCTCCCAACAAGAAAAAAGGAGAGAGAGAGGGAAGAAGGGAAGGAAGGAGAGAAAGAAAGGAAGAAGAAAGAAAGAAAGAAAGAAAGAAAGAAAGAAGAAAAAAAGAAAGAAAGAAAGAAAAGCAACTTGGAATTGAGGAGGAATTTCCTAACAGTGAGAACAATTAACCAGTGGAACAACTTGCCACCAGAAGTACATTGGAAGTTTTAAGAAGAGATTGGACAGCCATTTGTTTGAAAAAGGTATAGGGTTTCCTTCCTGAGCAGGGGGTTGGTCTAGAGGACCTCCAAGGTCCCTTCCAACTCTGTTATTCTGTTAAAAACAACAAAATGGGAGGTGCTAAGGCACATCTCGGATACGGTTGTTTTAATAGGACAATTTTTTCTGCTGCTTCATGATGAGCCATGACTATTTCTTCGTGTTTTATATTTTTTCCTGCTTTATTATTTTTAATCTACGGCATCCGAGCTCTTCAGGGCCATCAGGCAGGGGGGCAGGAAGGAGAGGAGAGATAATGAATAAAATAAAATGATATAACGGAGAAAAGGGATAAAATATCCTGCTATGCAATTGTACCGGGTATGACAAATGGATTTTTACCACCCGAAAAGTGAAGAGAAATTGGAAGACGAAGAAGGATTCAGCCCGTGCGCTACGAAAATGGTCACTTTTTTTTCTTTTTGCAATTAGTAAAATATATATACAGTATATATAAGGCAACCGTCCTCCAGATGTTTCTCTCATTTTAATGATACAGCAGGACACAAAAAGAGACCCCTACAGTGAGCAAAAGCCCCACTCCGTACAGCCCTAGATAGTGGTTCAAACTTTTCCCCAACCGTTTCATTTGTTTTGAAATTTCCCAAGACAGAAAGAAAGAAAGGAAGGAAGGAAGGAAGGAAGGAAGGAAGGAAGGAAGGAAGGAAGAAAAACAGAACATGCATAACGTCCGTTAGCACAAATGAAGAGATTGGACAACCATTTTGTCTGAAGTGGTGTAGGGTTGCCTGCCTAAGCAGGGGGTTGGACTAGAAGATCTCCAAGGTCCCTTCCAACTCTGTTATTCTGTTCTGTTCTGTGTTCTGCCCCATTCCATTCAATTCCATTCCATTCCATTCCATTCTATATTTTCTATTTCATTCCATTCCATATATTCTATTCTATTCTATTCTATTCTATTCTATTCTATTCTATTCTATTCTATTCTATTCTATTCCATTCCATTCCATTCCATTCCATTCCATTCCATTCCATTCCATTCTATATTTTCTATTTCATTCCATTCCATATATTCTATTCTATTCTATTCTATTCTATTCTATTCTATTCTATTCTATTCTATTCTATTCTATTCCATTCCATTCCATTCCATTCCATTCCATTCCATTCCATTCTATATTTTCTATTTCATTCCATTCCATATATTCTATTCTATTCTATGCTATTCTATTCTATTCTATTCTATTCTATTCTATTCTATTCTATTCTATTCTATTCTATTCTATTCCATTCCATTCCATTCCATTCCATTCTATTCTATTCTATATTTTCTATTTCATTCCATTCCATATATTCTATTCTATTCTATGCTATGCTATTCTATTCTATTCTATTCTATTCTATTCCATTCCATTCCATTCCATTCCATTCCATTCCATTCCATTCCATTCCATTCCATTCTACATTTTCTATTCCATTCCATTCCATTCCATTCCATTCTATATTTTCTATTTCATTCCATTCCATATATTCTATTCTATTCTATTCTATTCTATTCTATTCTATTCTATTCTATTCTATTCTATTCTATTCTATTCTATTCTATTCTATTCCATTCCATTCCATTCCATTCTATTCTATTCTATATTTTCTATTCCATTCCATATATTCCATTCCATTCCATTCCATTCCATTCCATTCCATTCCATTCCATTCCATTCCATTCTATTCTATTCTATTCTATTCTATTCTATTCTATTCTATATTTTCTATTCCATTCCATTCCATTCCACTCCACTCTACTCTACTCTACTCTATCCGAAATGGACTGACGTACTCATAAATTCCATAAATTCCTCCTTTAATGGACATGTTTGCAGTGGACAAGCCGATGGTTTTACCCTCTCCGATCCTGGTTTAGGTTGAGCGTTGTCTTATTTTAGGGGTTTTTAAAAAGAAAACTCACTTAACAAATGTCTCGCTTAGCGACAGAAATCATGGTTTCTCGATTGCGGTTGTAACTTGAGGACTTATCGTATTTGGGGCACATTGATCTTCACGAGCGGAGATTTTCTCCGGGTTCTTGATGTTCAGAAAAGAAAGAGACAGTTGGTTGCGTTCACGGAGCATTTTTTTTTCCGAGTTCCCCAACTCTTTCTTCCTTTCCAGTGTCAGTTTTCCCCACCAGAGTTATCATTTTGGGATAACAGATATATTTCAGGTGGTGGCAGTTTGCAGACAAAAATTGCACAATTAGGGGAAAATTTGGCTTGGGGGCGAGTGAGAAGAAATTGGATCCTGGACAGATGACTCTAGAGGTCAAAGTATTTTCTTCAAGGAGAAGAGGCAGAATAAATGGGAGATGGCCTCCTCTGATATCCTGCCCTCCGGATGAGTTAGGAGCAATTTCTCAGAATTTCTGACCCTGCAATAAGCTATCGAAAAGACCTCTGGCGACGGTAGTTTAACACGGGACGTGCAGAAGACTGATTTAAGGTGCGCGCGCAGGCGGTCCTCGACTTACGACCGTCACTTTTTTGGGAGGCCAACATTTCGGTCGCTAAGTGAGACGGTGGTTAAGTGAGTTTTGCCCCATTTTACCACCTTTCCGGACCGCGGTGGCTAAGTGGATCGCTGCGGTGGTTAGAAGTTAGAAACACGGTCGTTAAACGAATCTGTCTTCGACGTCGGCTTTGCTCGTCAGAAGGTCGCAAAAAGAGAATCCCGGGACTGCCGTCATAAATACGAGCCAGTTGCCAAGCGTCTGAATTTTGATCACGTCACCAAGGCGATGCCACTGAATAGATTGGCCCCCCTTCTCTTCTTTGGGCAGCCCCTCAAACACTGGAAGACTGCTATCGTGTCCCCCCCTGGTCCTTCTTTTCATTAAACTAGACCAGGGATGTTAAACTGGATTTGTTTGAGGGCCGGATCAGCATTGTAGTTCTCCTTCGTGGGCCGGCCAGTTTGGGGGACCCACAGCTGACCCCCGCATGGCCCGTTTTCGGCCTGGACGGCCTCCTGCAACACTTTGCCGGCCAAAAGAGGTTGTAGAAAAAATGCTTTTAAAAGTTAAAAAAAAAAGAGCCTCTGATGAGGTAGGCGGGGTAAGTGAGCGGCGACCGGGCCGGGGACCAGTTCGGGGGCGTGGCCAGCTAATGTTATTACCGGTTCTCCGAACTACTACAAATTTTTATTACCGGTTCTTGCGAACCGGTGTGAACCAGGAGCAACCGACCACTGGTCTCGTATCCCGCCTCCCCCGGCCATTCTCATGAAGACCCCTCCTCTTGAGTTGTGAACGTCTCTTTTCTTCTGGATGGCTTCTCTGTCTGTTGGCTCCCACGCTGACTTCCGGCAAGTCTCAGGGGAGCCATGGACATTCTTGGCAATCGATGGTACCCATGCCGGGTGCCTCATCCATTCATCCATCCTTCGGTGGAACTTCCATCCAGTTGGCGCTTCAAGAGCCTTGGTAGTACAGTGGTCTAAAGCACCCTGTTATTAACACCAGCTGCCTGCAATTACAGCAGGTTTGAATCTCACCAGGCTCAAGGTTGACTCAGCCTTCCATCCTTTCTAAGGTAGGTAAAATGAGGACCCAGTTTGTGGGGCCAATAAGCTGACTTTGTATAAAATATACAAAAGTATGAAGGCTATTGCTTAACTCATTGTAAGCCGCCCTGAGTCTCCGGAGAAGGGCAGCATATAAATCAAATTAAAAAAAAAGAACATTCTTGGCAATCGATGCGGCATTGTGGTACCCATGCTGACAGTGAGAGCAATCCACTGGTGGAACAGAAGTTGCCTTCGGAAGTTGTGGGAGCTTCATCACTGGAGACTTTCAAGAAAAGATTGGACTGCCATTTGTCAGAAATGGTGTAGGGTCT
Organism: Pantherophis guttatus; assembly: GCF_029531705.1. The sequence continues at coordinate 3,679,993 of NW_026844020.1, forward strand.
CCTGCTTGGGTGGGGGGGGTTGGACTAGATGACCTACAAGGTCCCTTCCGACTCTGTTAATCTGTTATCTTTCAGACAAAAAAATCCCCTAGAACTGGCTTTTCATGACTTATTGAGAGGACAAGAGTGACTTTTGATCTTCTCCCTAGCTTCTGGCCTCCTCTGCTAATTGCTGCAAGAAGAGGTCTCCTCGGTCCTAACTCCAAGGCGGACCTCCCCTTCTTCTTCTTCTTCTGCGGAGACTAAATGAAAACCTCTGCCTCTTCCTTGGCAGCACCCCCAAATCAGGGGTCACCGAAAGGCAGGCCTGTTCCTTTCTCCACTGTAGGAAGTTAGCACCCACCCCTTTCCTAGAGGAATGAAATATTTTGGGAAATATTAAAAAGGCAGAATATTATGTTTTCCTGGATGAGAAATGGAGAAGCATGTTTTAAGGATGAAGCAGCTCCCATCTTCCTGCCCCCACCCTTATGTTAATGGACCAGAGGCAGAAACTCAATCTTTGTCAATGGACCATCATCTGCAACACAATAGGACCCATCTAGCAACAGAAACTAACACAATAGGACCCATCTAGCAACAGAAACTAACACAATAGGACCCATCTAGCAACAGAAACTCAGCACCTGGCACCTGGGAAGATTACATCAGCCAGCAAGGCTAGCTAAGACCCCCACCCCCTGGGAGTCTGACAACCAATCAGGATACTCTTTCTGGGCCCCAGGAAGTTCAAAGCCAGAGAGGGCATAAAACCCGGAGACTCACTGCGTCGTGTCCCCTTTTCTGTTCAGGAACTCAAGCCATGTGATCCTGTCCACCATTAAACCATCTTTCCAAGCAGCCTCCATGTTTCCAGTGTCTTTTTCCCCACTTGGAGCAGAACCCAGAAGGATATTTCTTCCTATACCACCAAGCAGGGTGGATGGAACAGGAGCAGGCAAAGCAAGCCAGACTTCCAGAAATCGGGCACCCCAAGAAGAAGAGCAGCTAATTCTGGCTTGTTTGCACCTCCAGCTCCTTTGTGTAAATACTGAAAATTATGCTTCGGTTCTCATTAACGTCTGTTTTGCACGGTGCTGGAGATGAATCATCGGATGCAAATGGGAGAGAGAGAGAGAGAGAGAGATTTCCATTAAGCTAACTTCTCCTGCAGTGCTTTCACGGGTTTGATGAACCGGGAATTAACCCATGCGTGACGCTGGTATCGGTTTTAAGACTCTATAAAGCCTCCCAAGCCTTGGATCCGACTGGCCTTCATCGATTCTAGAGGGACAATATCTGGTGCAAAAAACAGGACGCAGCTGGGTGACTTTGAGCCTATCACCAGGAGACAGGGAGTTCTATTCCTCTCCTTAAGTATAAAGTGGCTGGGTGACTTTGAGGCAATCACCAGGTGACAGGGAGTTCTAGTCCTCTCCTTAGATATAAAGGCTGGCTGGGTGACTTTGAGGCAATCACCAGGTGACAGGGAGTTCTAGTCCTCTCCTTAGGTATAAAGTGGCTGGGTGACTGTGAGGCAATCACCAGGTGACAGGGAGTTCTAGTCCTATCCTTAGGTATAAAGTGGCTGGGTGACTTTGAGGCAATCACTAGGAGACAAGGAGTTCTAGTCCGCTCCTTAGGTATAAAGTGGCTGGGTGACTTTGAGGCAATCACCAGGTGACAAGGAGTTCTAGTCCTCTCCTTAGGTATAAAGTGGCTGGGTGACTTTGAGGCAATCACCAGGTGACAGGGAGTTCTAGTCCTCTCCTTAGGTATAAAGTGGCTGGGTGACTTTGAGGCAATCACCAGGAGACAAGGAGTTCTAGTCCTCTCCTTAAGTATAAAGTGGCTGGGTGACTTTGAGGCAATCACCAGGTGACAAGGAGTTCTAGTCCTCTCCTTAGATATAAAGGCTGGCTGGGTGACTTTGAGGCAATCACCAGGTGACAGGGAGTTCTAGTCCTCTCCTTAGGTATAAAGTGGCTGGGTGACTTTGAGGCAATCACCAGGAGACAAGGAGTTCTAGTCCTCTCCTTAGATATAAAGGCTGGCTGGGTGACTTTGAGGCAATCACCAGGTGACAAGGAGTTCTAGTCCTCTCCTTAGATATAAAGGCTGGCTGGATGACTTTGAGGCAATCACCAGGAGACAAGGAGTTCTAGTCCTCTCCTTAGATATAAAGCGGCTGGGTGACTGTGAGGCAATCACCAGGTGACAGGGAGTTCTAGTCCTCTCCTTAGATATAAAGCGGCTGGGTGACTTTGAGGCAATCACCAGGTGACAAGGAGTTCTAGTCCTCTCCTTAGGTATAAAGTGGCTGGGTGACTTTGAGGCAATCACCAGGGAACGGTGAGTTGTAGTCCTATGCTAGGCATGAAAACTGGCTGGGTGAATTTAGTGCTCTCCTTTGCACTTTTTCCAAAGTCTCAACATCTTTTTTGTAGTATGGTGGCCAAAACTGGATGCAGGTGCGGCCTTACTAAGGCTTTACAAAGAGGTACTGATACAGGTGGACTAACCCTGTCCGATAGCCCCTTTCAGAACGATAAGTGGGGCACCCTCTCAATTTTAGTTGCATTCAACGGTGGCTCCTTTTTTAGTCGCCCTGCTGACATCTGATTATTTTAAAAGACTTTCTCTGACATTAAAAAAACACCCGCTTTTTCTGACGGCTTTTGAAAGAACCTGCGGAAAGTTTTTGTCTCAGCCTGCGCCGCTCTTGATCAAATGCAGGAATTGCAAGAAAAGCGAATAAAAATTAACCGTTGGGGAGAGGGAGGGAGCATCCAAAGCTGGGGCTGTTTTGCAAGATGTCAGAAAAATCCAGCCGGGGGGAAAATGTTAACTTTGCTGGGAAAAACAACAAAAAAAAAAGGATCAGAAATGATTTTGAGAAAAAAAACCACGAGACAAATTGCTTCGTAAGCAGGCAGGAAGGCAAGGGAGAAAAACTAACCTCAAAATGCAGGGGATCCTCGACTTACGACCACAGCCGAGGCCCAAAATCTCTGTTGCTAAGCGAGACGTTGTTAAGTGAGTTTTGCCCCATTTTACGACCTTGCTTGCCACGGTTGTTAAGTGAATCGCTGCGGTTTTATTTATCGATGTCCTGCCTTTGTTGTTTTTACAAAGAACGCAAGACAGAGAACGTACCCAATACAGCTCCCTCTTCCTATTTTCCCCAAAACATCAACCCTGTGAGGTAGACTGTGCTAGGAGAATGTGACCGGCCCAAAGTCACCAAGCCAGTTTTCATAACTAAAGCAGAACTAGAACTCCTAGTTTCCCAATGATTGGCCCAAAGCCTCTGAGCCAGCTTTCAGGCCTAAGGCGGTACTAGAACTCCCTATCTCCCGGTGATTGGTTCAAAGTCACTCAGCCAGCTTTCATATCTAAGACAGAACTAGAACTCATCATCTCCTGGTCATTGGTCCAAAGTCACCCAGATGGCTTTCATATCTAAAACAGAACTAGAACTCCTAATCTCCCAATGGTTGGCCCAAAGTCACCCAGCCTGCTTTCATGCCTAAAGCAGGACTAGAACTCACCATCTCCTGGTGACTGGCCCAAAGTCACCCAGCCAGCTTTCATGCCCAAAGCAGAACTAGAACTCACCATCTCCTGGTGACTGGCCTAAAGTCACCCAGCCTCCTTTGATGCCTAAAGCAGGACTAGAACTCACCATCTCCTGGTGACTGGCCCAAAGTCACCCAGCCTGCTTTCATGCCTAAAGCAGGACTAGAACTCCCCATCTCCTGGTGACTGGCCCAAAGTCACCCAGCCTCCCTCCTTTCATGCCCAAAGCAGAACTAGAACTCACCATCTCCTGGTGACTGGCCCAAAGTCACCCAGCCAGCTTTCATGCCTTAAGCAGAACTAGAACTCACCATCTCCTGGTGACTGGCCTAAAGTCACCCAGCCTGCTTTCATGCCTAAAGCAGGACTAGAACTCCCCATCTCCTGGTGATTGGCCCAAAGTCACCCAGCCTCCCTCCTTTCATGCCTAAAGCAGAACTAGAACTCACCATCTCCTGGTGACTGGCCCAAAGTCACCAGCCAGCTTTCATGTCTAAAGTAGAACTAGAACTCACCGTCTCCCGCTTTCTAGCTTAATGCCTCAACCACTAGACCAAACAGTCTTTTTCTGTCGCCGCGGGTTCGGTCCTTTTCGAAAAGAAAGAGGCTGGGTAAATTTAGCAGCCTTCGCGGGGAGGTTAACTGGTGCAGAAGTTGTTGGAAGGAAGAAGAGCGTTAATTGCTGTGCGGGCTTCACAACAATTTGCACCTTGTTGTCGAGTTTCCTCTGTGCGCGTGTCTTCAGTTGTGCTTTACGCCTCTACAGTTTTCATATTCTATTTGCTCCTTTCCAAAGCTGAGCGACCAGAGGGGCTTTCGTTAGCCTTGTCGGAAGCCCCGCCCATCCCTTCCCGCCCAAAATAAAATAAATTCCTCATTTCTTCATCTTAAAAAGAGGCAGGAGAGAATATTTTCCCAAAGGAGAAAGGGAGAAACATGTTTTTCAAGGCAGAAAGCAGCTCCCGGTTGAAAAGGCTGGTCATTAGGAATGGAGACTCGGAAAGGCTGAGCCATCCTATTCATAGACAAACACCGTCAGCCACAAAAGAAGAAAAAGGTAAAGAAAAGAAACAAGGAAGTCCCGTTGCCTCCTGAAAAAAAAGCTCCTTTGGGACAACCATGACCTGGACGAGTGAGAATCTCTACCGACTTTTAGCTCTCTACAATTTGGGATGGACACCCTTGGAATGGTGTGGGAGTAGGAATGGATTTCCAGAGGGGGAAAAAAATGCAGGCTATAGGAACCAGGAGCACCACTCAAGGTGATCCTGAGGAGACAGATAAACCACTGTTGTGGCTCCGTTACCTGAGCCTGTGTCATCGGCAGGAGAGGACTCCGAGAGTGAAGGAGAGGAGTTGGCAAGGCCTCCCTCTCCAGGACCCTCCTCTCTGGCAATGCCTTCGGTGTCCGCCGAAGGGCAAGAGATAGGGCCAGGGCCAAGCACGTCCACGCAGCCATAGATGGACAGTGATGAGGGTAATGAGTCTTGGCTGGATCCACGCCAGCGTCACAGAGATAAGCGCGCGCAACAGAAGAAAAGGCGTGCCCGAGATTAGGCTGAGTCACTGGACCACACCCCACAGGGTATAAAAGGGAGCGTGGTGGCCAGTCAAACCTTGTGACGAACAAAGCTGAAAGCTTCCACGCCATTCTGCATTGTCGGACTTTTGCTATAGACTTTGCTGGATTATCTCTGGACTTGATTGACTCCGTAATTATTGAGCTGTTTCTTTTGATGTACCAGAAGTGGGGAGAAGTTATCTCTCCTCTTCGTAAGTAATAAACTCTTGGCAGGCAGCCATTAGGTTGTTGCCAAGTTCCGTTATAAGGAAAAGGATTTTGCCAGCTGGTTTGGTCTTTAACTCTTAAATGTCTGTTGGTGTGTGTGCGTGTGGTTGGGGACAGAACACCACCAAGCAGGAGTGGGATTCAGCTGGTTCAGACCAATTTGGGCGAACCGGATGGTAATTTTACATCTGGTTCGCCGAACCGGTAGTTGCAGGGAGTCGCTAACAACCAGATGACAGCACGGAATATAAATCCTTCCATCCTCCACCCTTCGGTCAGAACCCATGAAGCTTCTTTGGATGAGAAGTGAAACGTCTTCAAGGAAAAACAAAGTCCAGTTGTCTTTTGGGGAAAAAAATGCACCTTTGGGACAATTCCAGAAAAGGGCCTGGAGAGAGAGAGAGAGGCCTTTTCTTTCTCTTCTCCTTTGGCAAAGACTCTCTGGCCGAGCCCTGAGCCCTCCGTGCTCCTCACACCTCCGCACGTCGTGTGTGCGCCTTGCAAAATTTAATTTCCCGGTTGCCCACTCGCTTTCGTCTTTCTCAGACTGACAAAAACGCCACGTCCCGAATTTCCAAGGCTCCACATCTTATCTTAGCCAACCACATTCGCTGCTGCTCCTCTTCACTTCCCCCAGGAGGAACCCACTTCTCCTCCCCAGCAGGAAGGGAGTAAGGGAGTAAGGGAGGGAGGGAGGAAGGGGCCCTCCTGATTAAAAATGGACCCTTTTGCTGCTGCCAAAAAACCCCACGATGGAGCTCTTTTTACCCTGCTCCTTGGTGGTCCATCTGGAGCAAAGGGTCTCCAACAGTGGTGAAATCCAAATTTGTTTACTACCGGTTCTGTGGGTGTGGCATGTCTTGGTGGGTGTGGCTTGGTGGGCATGGCAGGGGAAGGATACTGCCAAATCTCCATTCCCACCCCACTCCACGGGAAGGATGCTGCAAAATCTCCATTCCCACCCCACTCTGGGGCCAGTCAGAGGTGGTATTTGCCGGTTCTCGGAACTACTCAAAATTTCCGCTGCCGGTTCGCCAGAACCTGTTAGAACCTGCTGGATTTCACCCCGGTCTCCAACCTTGGCAACTTTAAGACTTGTGGACTTCAACTCCCAGAATTCCTCAGCCAGCTTGGCCCACCAAGCCACGCCCACCAAGCCACGCCACAGAACTGGTAGTAAAAAAAAAAATTGGATTTCACTACTGAAGCAAAGTCTCTAGAATTAGTAACAGATCCTAGAGGGAATGCAATAGGATCTCTTTGGCACCATCTGTGAATGATTAGGAAATGAGTTTTAAGATACCGTCATTTTTGGGGGTATCTTAAGTCTCCCCTAGCTCAATTTATTCCTTAAAGCAGGGATGTCCAACCTTGGCAATTTTTTGTCTCTTCTAAAAGGCAAATAGGAAGGAAGGAAGGAAGGAAGGAAGGAAGGAAGGAAGGAAGGAAGGAAGGAAGGAAGGAAGGAAGGAAGGATGGATGGATTATGCACCGGAGACAAATTCCTTGTGTGTGTCCAATCTCACTTGGCCAATAAAGATTTCCATTATTTTGGATTATTATTATTTTGGAAGAAAGAAGAAAGAGAGAGAGGGCAGGGAGGAAGGAAGGAAGGAGGGAGGGAGGGAGGAAAGGAAAGAAGGAAGGAATAGGAAGGAGGGAAGGAAGGAAGGTAGAAGAAAGAGAGAGGGAGGGAGGAAAAAAGAAAAAAAGAGAAAGGGAGGGAAGGAAGGAAGGAATAGGAGGGAGGGAAGGAAGGAAAAATAAATTCTTAAATTTCTTGGATTTCAGCTGTAGACTGGCTGGGGAATTCTGGGAGTTGAGACCATAGAGGTCTTAAAACTGCCAAGGTTGGATATCCTTACCTTTAAAGTATTTTCTTTTTCCAAGCTGGCAGTTTGGCTCAAAACTCCCAGAATTCCCTTCCAACACAAGGGTGCATTCTGGGAATTGTAAATCAACCTATCTATAGGGTTCCAGCTGCAGAACCTAAAGAGATATAGTTAGAGAGGGCAGTACCGTTACGATATTAATTAGTTTTCTAATTTGCTCATTTCTCAAACTCTTTTACTCGGAGCACAAAGTTATTTAAAAACTTAAGGCAAGCATGACAGACTAACTCAGCAGTTTCTTAGTCAGTGCAAAAAAAGAAAAAAAATTAGGGTCAGCTGGAAGATTTTATTATGAAATCTAGAGAGGAGAAAAGTGAGAGATTCATTTACAGCGAGTCCTCAACTTACAACAGTTCATTTGGTGAGCCTCCAAAGTTACAACGGCACTGAAAAAAGTGACTTATGACCGTTTTTCACCCTTACGACCATGAGAGCATCCCCCCCATGGTCACATGATTTACCCTTGGCAACTGATTCGTATTTATGACGGTCGCACGTGAGCCCCCATTCGTGAACTTCTGACAAGCAAAATGAACGGGGAAACCTGATTCATTTAATAACCGTGTGACTGGTTTAACAATTGCGGTGATTCGCTTAACGACTGTGGCGAGAAAGATTATAAACGTTCTTGCAGTTTGCAAAAATGAATGTACGGTAACGGATTTACACCCTGTGAGACATCGGGAAGCCAAAAATAAATAAATTGCTCCCTACTAAATGGACGCAGGCAAAAAACAGAAGTCTAACATCGTCAAAATGGCTTCTAAGAAAACTTTCCTTCCAGACACAAACGCTTTGCAATTGCCGTGGAAAAAGGGCTGATAAAAGAGAATTTCCCACGGAAAAATTGTCAGTAATGCGTCTCCCCCCTGAGGGAAAATTACCGGCTCCCTTCCCAAAATGGCGAGGAACGGAAATTAGGGATGTTAGTCCTGATAGCAAACATCCCTGTGCTAGACGGTTATTGGAAGTTGGATCTTTTAAGCTTAGCTGGGAAAAGAAATTGCAGGTAGGTGGACCAGGGGCTGAATGGAAAAAAAACGTGGAAAATGAACAGATCCTTCGTTGAAAATCATGAATGGGGAAAAAATCTAAGAGCCTTGGTGGCGCAGCAGGCTAAAGTGCTGTTAAGTAGCACCAGAGCTGCCTGCAATTATTGCGAGTTCAAATCTCACCAGGCTCAAGGTTGACTCAGCCTTCCATCCTTTCGAGGTAGGTAAAATGAGGACCCGGATTGTGGGGCAATAAGCTGACTTTGTATAAAATATACAAAAGTATGAAGGCTATTGCTTAACGCATTGTAAGCTGCCCTGAGTCTCCGGAGAAGGGCGGCATATAAATCGAACCAATAAATAAATAAATAAATAAATAAATAAATAAATAAATAAATTCGGGAAATTCCTTTTTTAGAGAATTTCTGCCAACGGAAGGGCGAGGGACCCGTTTAGAATGGCTCTGCAAATGAAGACAACAATGTGGCTCAACTCTGATGGCTTGAAGACGGGTGGACTTCAACTCCAGAATCCTCCAGCTGGCATAGCCCCCTCGACTTCAGAAAACCCCACTCCCTTCTAGCGCTGATGATGTTACCTGGTTTGGTAATGAAATGCCTGTAAGGAAACCTCCTAGCTCAGAGAACACCATCACCTCCTGCTCCTGCTCCTCCTCTTCCTCCTACCTGTACACCTCACACCCTTCTAATGCTGATGATATTACCTAGCTGGGTAATGAAATGTCTGCAGGAAAACAAACAAGTTCAGAGAGTACCAAGGACCCCACAGTCCTCCTCCTCCTCCTCTTCCTCCTCCCTCTACTACTACTACCCTGTTTCCCCCCAAATAAGACACCCCCTGATAATAAGCCCAATTGGGCTTTTGAGCACGGCAATAAGGCCAAGCGCTTATTTCAGGGTTCAAAAACATATAAGACCGGGTCTTATTTTCAGGGAAACACGGTACTCTCTGCAAACCCCACTCCCTTCTAGTACTGATGATGTTACCTAGCTGGGTAACGAAATGCCTGCAAGAAAACAAGCAAGTTCAGAGAGTATCGAGGACCCCACAGTCGCCCTCCGCAGGCACACTGTCCCATCGTATTCCAAAATGGGGGGAACACAGGGTGTGTGTGTGTGTGTGTGTGTGATACACTTATGAGTGGGGGGCAGGGCGCATTGAATTATGGATGTGAGCACGCGTGTGCGTGACCCCCCCCCGCACTCCCCGCTTTTGGCACACGACAGCAAAAAGGTTAGCCATCACTGCCTTAGAGGAATGCAGGCAAGAAAATCCTTGGGTGGGGGCATGATGGGGGGGCATTCCTCCCCGCCCCAAGCCCCCCGAAGCCGAGGAACTGCGGGGCCTGTGAATGTTATGCATGAATGACATTGTTAATGAAAAGGCTGGGGAAAACGGCTGAAGGGTTTTTTTATTATTATTATTATTATTATTTTTATTATTAATGCTTTCTCTTGCTCTTCCCCGCCAGGGCTCCCCCTTCCCTTCCCCTCCCCACCTTAAATTAATTTCATGGCAGTAGTTAAAAACAAAACAAAACAAAGGCAAGGTCGTAACTCAGAAGAAGGAAGGAAGGAAGGAAGGAGAGGAAGCGAGGAAAGAAGGAAGGAAGGTTGATTTTAAGAGGAAGGAAGGGAGGGAGGGAGGGAGGGAGGTTGATCTTAAAATGGGAGGGAGGGAGGAAGGAAGAAAAGGAAGGAAGGGAAGAAGGGAAGGGGGAGCGGGGAAAGAAGGAAGGGAGGAAGTTAAAGAAGGAAGTAAAGAAAGAAGGGAGAGAGGGAGTGAGAAAGGAAGGGAAGGAGGGAAGGAGGGAGAAGGAAGGAAAGTTGATTTTAAAAGGGAGGAAGGGAAGGAAGGAAGGAAAGAAAGAAGAGAGGGAGGAAGAAGGAAGGTTGATCTTTAGAGGGAAAAAGGGAAGGGGGGAAGGAAGGAAAGAAGGAAGGAAGGAAGGAAAGGAGGAAGACTACCTCTTTGGAACAAAGACTTTGCAACAAATATCTGTGACCAGCAAGCAAATCTGAAATAAAATCTTACTCCGTTAGTTGAGAGGTGGCTGCTAGTGCTGCTGTCACTGGAAAGTCCCCAGGGAAAGGGGGGGGGGGAAAGCAAATTTAATTTTCTTGGCAAACCTGCTGATTCTCCTCCTAAAGAATCACAAAAACAACCCAACTCAGACGAACATCGAGGCAGCAGCTGGGCTTGGCAAGGGAGGAAGGAAGGAAGGAAGACCTCAAACTGCCCGGTTAGCCACAGCGTAGGAATTACAAGGTAGTCCTCGAGTTACGACTATAATTATTGAACCAACATTTTTGCTGCAAACCAACAAAGTTGTAAAGCGAATTTTGTCCCATTTTACCTTTCTTGCCAGAGTTATATTCAATGAATTGTGGTTATAAGCTGAGGACTACCTATGCCCTTAGCTATCAATAGTCCTCGATTTACGGCCACAATCGAGCCCATAATTTATGTTGGTAAGTGAGACGTTTGTTAAGGGAGTTTTGCCCGATTTTACGACTTTTCTAGCCACGGTTGTTAAGCGAACCACCGCAGGGGTTAAGGTAGTAACACGGCCATTAAGTGGCTTCCCCATTGACTTTGATTGTCACAAAAGGGGGTCACAAAAGGGGACCATCATAAATATGAATCGTTTGCCAAGCGTTTGAATTTTGATCACACGGCCATGCGGATGTTACCATGGACGATAAGTGTGAACAACGGTCATAAGTCACATTTTGCGGGCCGTTGTAACTTCGAACGGTCACTAAATGAACCGTTGTAAGTCGAGGACTGCCTGTAGACTCATATCGGAGCCTTGCTGAGGTTAATATTCCAGAACTCCCTGTAAGTTTCTAGAGCAGTGTTTCTCAACCTTGGCCGCTGGACGATGTGTGGACTTCAACTCCCAGAATTCCCAGCCAGCTGGCTGGGGAATTCTGGGAGTTGAAGTCCACACATCGTCCAGCGGCCAAGGTTGAGAAACACTGCTCTAGAGATCTACAGGTAGTCCTTGATTTACATACATTTGCTTAGTGCTTGTTCCGAGTTATGACATCGTTGAAAAAAAGTAGCAAGAGGTCCTCGCACTTACGACCATGTTGTAAATCAAGAGGCCCAGGCTTTTGCTCTCTGTGCGAAGATGTTTTTCTCGCTCTTGCAGAGAGCTTTATTTTTTATACAGTTTTACACCAGAGCATGAAAAGGGAAGGACAGTAACAGTGTCCTAATTGGTAGAAACTATTCACACCCGTCTCAAGATGCCACCCTCTGAATGAGTGAGGTGAGATGAATAATCCAGATCAGAGCCAAAATGAGATCATAGGCATGAGCTGCTCTTAGCCTGGCACTATGACCTTTGACCTACCTCTACACGACCATCGCAATATTCCCTGTGATTGAGTGGGCAGAAAATCAGCTTGGCATAATATTGGGGCCAGATTCCTATTTTTTAATGCAGGAGACGGTCTTAAAATGGAAGTATAAAATTGAAAATTTTTTTTCTTATAGGATGATGGGACCAGGAACTTGGAAAACAATCTGGAACTTTTGTCATTGGATATGCTGACTGCAGGCAGAATTCCTGCTGGGCAAAAAATCGAAAGTTATATTAACCCTCCCAATGGAAGAACGGGTGGAAAAATTTGATGGAGCTCGCAGAGATGGCCAAATTAACTGTTTTAATCAAAGAAAAAAAAGAAATTATTCTGCTTTTACTTGGGAACCGCTTCCAGACAGCAAAATATATATATATGAAATTTTGATTTTGGGATCCGCTAATTACAGGGGAGTCCTTGACTTGCAAGCAGTTTAGTGGCTGTGTGAGAGAGAGAGAGGAAAGAGAAGAAAGAAAGAAAGAAAAAGGAAAGAAAAGAAAGAGAAAGAAGAAGAAAGAAAGAAGAAGAAAAGAGAAGAAAGAAAGCGAAAAGAAAAGGAAAAAAGGAAAGAAAGAAAGAAAGAAAAAGAAGAGAACAGAAAAAGAAAGAAGAAAGTAAGAATGAACAAAGAAAGAAAGGAAAGAAAGACAAAGAAAAAGAGAGAGGGAAGAGAAGAAAGAAAAAGAGAGAAAAGAAAGAAGAAAGAAAAAGAAGAAGAGAGAAAAAGAAAGAGAAGAAGAAAGAAGAGAGAATAAAAAGAAGAAGTAAAAGGATAGAAGAAGAAGGAAAGAAGACAAGAAAAAGAAACAGAAAAAGATAGAAAGAAGAGAGAAAAGAAAAAGAAAGAAAGAAAGAAAAGGAAGAAAAAGGAAAGAGAGAAGCAAAGAGAAAGAGAGATAAAGAAAAGAGAAAAGAAAGACGGCCGTAGGAGAATAAATAAAGAAAAGAAAAAGAGAAATAAAGAGAGGAACATAGACAATAGGGGGAAGAAAAGGAAAGAAAGAATAGAGAAAGAGAGAAAGATTAAAAGAGAATGAATTAAAAGAGAGGAACAGAGAAATAGATCAAAGAGGGACAGAGAAAAGTAGAAAGTAAAGAAAAGGAATGAGAGTGAGATACACGAAAGAAACGAAAGAGAGAAAGTGAGAAGGGAAATGAGAGAAGCAGAGAACCGTGAGAAATCAAGGAAATATACTTTATTTTAATTGTGTTAGAAATTGTTTAGGGAAATCATTTCCCCAAGTAAGGGTTATCTCAGCGGACTAAGCCTCTAATAAATTAGGCTTATATTATTTAAATTACCACTAATATTATTATTATTTTCATCTACACAATATAACCAGCACCCTTTGGGCTAATTACAAGGCTCTGCAAAACCATTGGAAACAGAAGCCAACAAACAGGAAACAAACGAGGCCCATTTAAAAAACAATGGAGACAGTGTTTAAACCACAAAATCATTATCCTGCTATAAACCACGGCTATTTCCAGAACGGAAAAGCTCTAACAACTATAAAAACCTGCCTGGCAGATTAGGAATGAGGGTGGTGGGGCAGACGAGGGCAGGGGGGCACCAAAAATCATTGGAAAAATTGCTGACTAGATCTCCTAGGAGGATCTGGCAGGGGGATCTACAACAGGAATTGTTGTTGGAGAGATTGACGGGAACATTAAGACGATGTTTCTCCATCTACTCGGCTAATTAACGATAGGCGGACTTCAACTCCCCAGAATTGCCAATCAGCAAGCTTGGACTTCAACTCCCAGAATTGCCCAATCAGCAAAGCTTGGACTTCTTCATCTCCCAGAATTGCCCAATTAACAGCTTGGACTTCAACTTCCAGAATTCCCCAATCTGCAAGCTTGGACTTCAACTCCCAGAATTGCCCAGTTAACAAGCTTGGACTTCAACTCCCAGGAATTCCCCACAATTAACAAGCTTGGACTTCAACTCCAGAATTCCCCAATTAACAGCTTGGACTTCAACTCCCAGAATTCCCCAATCTGCAAGCTTGGACTTCAACTCCCAGAATTCCCCAATCAGCAATCTTGGACTTCAACTCCCAGAAATTCCCCAATCAGCTTCTTGGACTTCAACTCCAGAATTCCCCAATTAGCAATCTTGGACTTCAACCTCCCCAGAATTCCCCAATCAGCAATCTTGGACTTAACTCCCAGATTCCCCATCAGCAAAGCTTGGACTTCAACTCCAGAATTGTCAGCAGGAAGCTTTAAGATGGACAGACTTCAGCTCCAGGAATTCCCTAACCGACAAGCTTAAAACGCAATGGACTTCAACTCCCAGATTCCTCAGCCACACGCTTTAGGAGGGCCAGGCTGGCTGGGAATTCTGGGGAGTTGAAATCGACGTATTTTAAACAATCTGAGGTTGAGAAAATACTGATCTAATGTCTTGAATGGGGCATAGAAACAGACAAAAAAGAAGGTATTTACACAACAAGTGATCCCATTGAAAAAAATTGGCTGCCCATAGCTGTTTCCATAGGGTCGGAAGGCTTCAGGGTAAGGTCTGTACAGAATTAGCATCTCCTCTTTACACTTATGAATAAATAACGCCTTTTTCAGGGGTGAAATCCGGCAGGTTCTGACAGGTTAGGGAGAAACTGGTAGCGGAAATTTTGAAATAGTTCGGAGAACCGGCAAAATACCACTATGGCTGGCCCCAGAGTGGGGTGGGAATGGGAGATTTTGCAATATCCTTCCCCCAGGAGTGGGGAGGGAATGGGGATTTTGCAGTACCCTTCCCTGCCACGCACACCAAGCCCACCAAGCCACGCCACAGAACCGGTAGTAAAAAAAATTGGATTTCACCACTGGTCTACATACAATTCAGAAGAGACGATCGAAAGCTAAAAGACCACAATACCTCCTAGCCAGCAATCTGAACACAGATAAGCGAGGATTGATACCAGACAAACAATCGAGCAGAAAAAAAACCCCACTGCCAAGAACATTCCCACCAAAACTGACAGGGCAAGCCACGTGTATACAAGCAGATAGAAAACCCCACTCCCTTCTAGCACTGATGGGTTACCTAATTGGGTAATGAAAATGTCGGCAACAAAATATCAGAGAGCGCCAAGGACCTCACGTTCTCTCTCCTCCTCCTCCTCCCTCCCTGACGACACTGATTCCGACTCCCAAATCCCACTCCCTTTTAGCACTGATGCTGTAACATGGCTCGGTAATGAAACGTCTTCCAACAAAATCACCAAGCTCAGAGAGCAGCAAGGACCCTCACAATTTTCATCCCCCTCCCCCTCTCCACAAACCCCATTCCTTTCTAGCACTGATGTTGTTACCTAGTTGGGTCAAGAAACGTCTGCAAGGATCGGGTTGTTACCCACTACGATGATGGGAATTAATAATCCTGATGAAACCCACAATTATTATTATATGGATATAATTATAATGTCACTCGGGTGGTTGTTTTTACTTTTATACATATAAGAAGATATTTACTACTGATGGGGGCAGATATGATTGAAGATCTTGAATAAACTGTTTGCACCAGCAAGCTATGTTACCCGATTATGGATGTTGGTTCTACCAATCCAGTGGAAAGACCTCAAAGAAGATACTATATGGATTATAAATTTAAAGTCATTGTCTTTTCTTTTTTTTCATTTAGATATAATGGGAAAATATAGACATATATTTTTAAGTAGTGTGGCAGTGAATCAAAGATATTAAGAAATGTTGTGTATGGTAATTTTGCATGATAGTGGGTGAATAAGCTAGTTAGTAGACTGATTAGTCTAAAGAAAAGGGATTTTTAAGTGATATATTTAGGGGAGTGGAGGAAATGGATAGAGTGGAATAAATGTTGAACTAGATTTTATGGGGAAGGCCGCTTTGAAATGTTTATAGTAATATATATAGAAGATTAAATGTTAAAGTAGGACTTATCGTATAGTTTTAAAGTGGAGAAGTTATTCTATAATGTCATAGTATAATGTCTTTTTTTTTTTCTTTCTTTTCTCTTTTCTGAAATGTATGGATAAAGGGGGATGTTATAATATTAATAATATTTTTAGTAAGTAAAGGTCAATATCTAGAGGAGGGAGTAAGTAATCTGTTATCAATTAGGTTTTTTTTTTGTTATGAAGAAGTCACAGGGGGGGATGGGTTGGGAGGGGTGGTTAGGGAGGGGGAGGGAGAGGGGGAAAAAAAAAGGGGGGAAAATTGGTATTTGAAAATTTTTCAATTAAAAAAAAAAAAAAAGAAACGTCTGCAAGAAAACCACCAAGCTCAGAGAGCACGAGGACCCCACAGTTCTCCGCTCCTCCTCCTCCTCCTCCTCCTCCTCACCTCCTCCTCCTCTCCTCTCCTCCTCCTCTCCTCCTCCTCCTCTCCTCGAAAAGGTTGAAGTCTCCACTCAACACCAGGTGTGTTTTGCCAATATATCCCACACTGCAGGTTTGTTGTTGTTGTGGTTGTTTTTAGCAAGATGGACATTCTACAAAGGCAATACTACAGCTCTTTAGCTGGGCTTCTTGAGAACTATTCAATTATGCCGGAAGCATTCCAATGATTTGACTGTCAATGTCGTCGAAAAACTGAGGACTAGAAACTTGCTTCGCAAAAGATAAACCTTGCAAAAATAGCCTGGCCACCCAGCGTTACTACCAATCCATACTAGGTTTGCCTTTGAGATCCTTCAATCCACTAGAGGTAGTCCTCAACTTACACACAGTTCATTTAGTGACCACTCAAATTTAGAACGATACTGGGAAAAAAAAGCGACTCACGACCATTTTTTTCACACTTACGACCGTCGCAACATCCCCATGGTATTATGATCAAGATTCAGACACTTGGGCCACGGTCTCATATTTACGACGGTCGCAGTATCCGGGAAGGGGTGGTGGTGTCACGTGATCCCCTTTTGCGACCTTCTGACGAGCCAAGTCCGTGGGGAAAGCTAGACTCACGTAACGACGGTGTTCCTTCTCAACAGCAATGATTCACTTAACAACCGCGGCAAGAAGAAAGAATGAACTGCCCCGGAAATACGTAAGATCTCCGACCTCCGGGTGTTTCGCTGCGCACTGAAGACCCTGTTGTTCCGCCAGGCGGGCTATCAACATAATAATTTTAAAATTGAGGTATTTTAAATTTTGGGGGTTTTAAACTGGCCAAATCTATTTAATTATTATTTTAAATTTTAATCATTGTTGTGTCTTGTGTTTTTAAATTGGCTGTACACCGCCCTGAGTCCTTCGGAGAAGGGCGGTATAGAAATAAAATTATTATTATTATTATTATTATTAAAGGTTGCAAAACGGGGCAAAAGAACAAATGTCTCGCTTAACAACAGGAATGTTGGAACCATTCGTAGATGGTCGTAGATCGAGGATCACGGAATGTCTCCAGCCCCGTCGTCGTGTTGTGAAGACACAATTTGTAGGGCGTGAGGTGTGCTAGATCCATTTACATAAAAAGAAAGGTAAACAGGCGGTACGTGTGTTTCCACTCGATATTTTTTTTTAAAAGAAAGCACTTTCCACTCTTCTGAGATTTAAAAAAAAAAACAGCTTTTGCATTAAGTATGTAAATTAAAAATGCATCTCGGACAAGAACAAATAAAATAAGCCAGGAGGAAAAAAAATAAAATAAAGAGAGACGTTAAATAAGTGCATATTTTTAAGCAGCGTTTTCTCTGAATAAAAGAATTAGAAAAGAGGGGAAATGCCAGCAGGTAACACATTCGAAGCATCTCATAAATGAAAATATTGCTCCCTCTGTTTTCTTCTGTTATTAAATTAGAGATTAAAAAAAAATAGGAAAGACTTGGCAATAGATAAAATGGATATATATATATATATCTTCTCTTTGTGCAAACTTTTGTGTGTTCAGCTGCTGGCAGGTTGAAAATGGGAAAGAGGCGGGCCAAAGATCCTTCCTGCTTTTCTTGCAAAGAACGGTCGTAAAACGGGCAAATGTTGCGCAGAACAAACGTTTCGCTTAGCTGTGGAAATCTGGGGCTCAACGATGGCCATAAATTGAGGACTACCTGTAGTTACAAAGTGGGAAGAGACGGGCAAAAGATCGCTTCTCGTTTTTTTCTTCTTTCGGAAAATTCGAAAGAAAGTGGGTCTTCCACTTACAACGGTTCACTTACTGACCATTTCGGAGTTACGACGGCATGGGGGGAAAAGCGACTTAGGACTTACGACCGTTGCTGAATCCCCGTGGCCGCATGATCAAAATTCAGACGCTCAGCCACTGACTCCTATTTACGATGGGAGTCACGCGATCTGCTTTACGACGTCTGACAAGGGGGAAAAGCCCGATTCGCTTAATGACTGTGTGACTCGTTTAACAGCCGAGGCGAGAACGACCGTCAAATGGGACAAAGGCACAAGACATTCGTTTCGCCGAGCCACGGAAATTTTGGGCTCGGCGATGGTCATAAGTCGAGGACTACTTGTCGTTACGAGATGTCTACACCACATTCCAACATGAATGCACATAAAAATTGCGGATAAAACCATCCTGTTCTACATGGCAGTGCATGTTATCCAGCGAACAGTAGGACCAGTCCTCGAGTTACGACCACAACAAGGTGATTTCTAAGTGGGTCAGGCCTGATTTTTTTTGGCCACAGTTGTTGAGTCAGCTTGCCAAGTTTCGGAATTTTGATTACGAGATGCCGCAGAGGTCGTAAGTGTGAAAAATGGGTGCCGGTTCCTTTTTTTCGGTGCCGTTGTTAACTTTGAACGGTCACTAAATGAATGGATGTAAGTCGAGGACTACCTGTATAGGGGGAGGAACAATCCAGCCATGCTGGCTGGGGAATTCTGGGAGTTGAAGTCCAAACCTCTTCGAGGGGTTGAGGTTGGAAATGACCGGTCCGGATTATAAACATTCGAAGCGCCTCGCTTAGCGGAATCTTGAAATCTCACTTAATGTCGAGCTTCTCCGTTTGCCAAAATAGTAAAGTCAACGGAGGCATATGGTCGCCGGGGATTTGGGCTGCCAATAAAGCCGGATTTCCTACACGTAAACTCCAACGGGCAGTTTTTTGCAACCCGATCAAGGCCTGCTTTTATACTCAGTCTGAGCGGTTTTACTACAGCTGTTAATGAGATAATCTACATTTCAGCCTTAAATTTACACAACCGGCATCTGGCATTGTTGGAACTGCGATCAGTGTTGGCTTTGATGGAATCAGTTTGCAGGGCTGATGGCTTTCTCACTCATGATATTCCTATCCTCTTCCTCCTCCTTTTCTTCTCCTTTTCTTCCTTTTCCTCCTCCTCTCATCCTTCTCCTTTCCTCCCATCCTTCTCCTCCTCCTTCTCCTCCTCCCTCTCTTCCACCTCGCCTCTTCCTCGTCCTCCTCATTCCTCCTCTCCTCCTCCTCTTCCTTTCCATCCTTCTCTTCCCCTTCCTCCACCTCTCTTCCTCCTCCCTTCACCTCTTCTCTTCCTCCTCTCCCTCTTCCTCTTCCTTTCCATCCTTCTCCTCCTCTTCCCCTTCCTCCACCTCTCTCTTCCACCTCTCCTCTTCCTCATCCCCTCCTCTCCTCCTCCTCTTCCTTTCCATCCTTCTCCTCCTCTTCCCGTTCCTCCACCTCTCTTCCTCCTCCCTTCACCTCTTCTCCTCCTCCTCCTCTCCCTCTTCCTCCCCTCCTCCTCTCTACCTCTCCTCTTCCTCATCCCCTCCTCTCCTCTTCCTCCTCCTTTTTCTTCTCCTTTTCTTCCTTCTCTTCCCCCTCTCATCCTTCTCCTTCCTCCTCTCCTCTTCCTCCTTTCCTCCCATCCTTCTCCTCCACTTCCTCCTCCCTCCACCTCCTCTCCTCTTCCTCTCCCTCTCCCTCCCCTCCTCCTCTCTACCTCTCCTCTTCCTCATCCCCTCCTCTCCTCTTCCTCCTCCTTTTTCTTCTCCTTTTCTTCCTTTTCCTCCTCCTCTTCCCCCTCTCATCCTTCTCCTCCCTCCTCTCCTCTTCCTTCCTCCCATCCTTCTCCTCCACTTCCTCCTCCCTCCACCTCTTCTCCTCCTCCTCTCCCTCTCCCTCCCCTCCTCCTCTCTTCCACCTCTCCTCTTCCTCATCCCCTCCTCTCCTCCTCCTCTTCCTCTCCATCCTTCTCCTCTTCCCCTTGCTCCACCTCTCTTCCTCCTCCCCTCTCTTCCTCCTCCTCTTCCTTTCCATCCTTCTCCTCCTCTTCCCCTTCCTCCACCTCTCTTCCTCCTCCTCCTCCTCTTCCTCCCCTCCTCCTCTCTTTACCTCTCCTCCTCCTCTTCCTCATCCCCTCCTCTCCTCTTCCTCCCAAACAATGGATGGAAACTAATCAAGCTGAGAAGCAACCTGGGACTAAGGAGGAATTCCCTGCCAGTGAGAACAATTAACCAGTGGAACAGCTTGCCACCAGAAGTTGTGAATGCTCCAATGCTGGAAGTTTTTAAGAAGAGGCTGGACAGCCATTTGTCTAAAATGGTGTAGACTCTCCACCTTGGACAGTGGGGTGGACTAGATGACCTCCAAGTTCCCTTCCAACTCTGTTATTCTATGTTCAACCTATTCTCCAAAGCAGAGTAAGAAGCAATGCATGGAAAAGGAGTCAAAGAGAGATCTAACCTAGAATTTAGGAGAAAATTCTTAACAATTAACCAGTGGAACAGCTGGCCACCAGAAGTTGTGAATATTCCAAGCACTGGGAGGCTTTTAAGAAGAGACTGGACAGCCATTTGTCTGAAATGGTGTAGGGCAGTGTTTTTCAACTTTGGGAGCTTGAAGATGGTGGACTTCAACTCCCAGAATCCCTCAGCCAGCGCTGTTGGCTGGGGATTCTGGGAGTTGAAGTCCACCCATCTTCAAGCTTCCAAGGTTGAGAAACACTGTGTTAATCTCTGCTCTTGTGGGTATTTTATTTCTGGCCAGGAAGTGCAGTGATCTTTTAGCTTTTGGATTGTCTCTTTTGAATGGTGTGTAAATGTGGTCCATCTCTATGTGCCCGTTGATGGCCGTTTTGCCTGAGTGCCGCTGGCTGGGGGATTCTGGGAGTTGAAGTCCCCCCATCTTCAAGCTTCCAAGGTTGAGAAACACTGTGTAGGGTCTCCCCTTGAACAGGGGGTTGGACTAGATGACCTCCAAGGTCCCTTCCAACAAAGTCATTCTGTTGATATTTATTGAGCCGGAAAGCCATTCAAGAGCCCAAACAATGGTTTCTTCTGGGGGCGGGGCGGGGGAGGGCTTGAGAACATAAAACCTGGCGAAGGGGCAGGCCTGGATTATGGACCCCCCTCCCCTCCCTCTCCATTCTTTCTGCAGGAAGAAAGCCAGAAAGTTCATTTTTAAAGGAGAAGCGTGGGGGCTACCCAAACAGGCTTCTCAACGAGCCCACAGACCCTAATCTGTCGTCGGATGCAGGAGCCACCTTGGCGGTCCAGAACTGCCTGGCCTCCATGTATATTGACCCCCAACTCACTGATGGAGGGGGTGCTTCTGTGCCAGACACCCCCCTCCCCGTCACCAGCTGCTCTCGATAAATCAAGGATAAAATAGAGGTCTTTTTAGAGCCTCTTTAGCAACCGGCATTCCCCTAAGGTTTTTTTTTAGGAAGATGGATGGTACAGTTCCAGGCTGATTGTAGGTAACAAAGGACCACCTGGGGAGGCAGAAGCCGAGATGGGGAAAAGAGAAGGAAGAACGATGGGATAATAATTTGGTCTGGTGGTGAAGGCATCAGGCTGGAAGACAGGAGACAGTGAGTTCTAGTTTCCCCCTTAGCATGAAAGCCAACTGGGTGACTTTGGGCCAGTCAACCAGGAGACGGTGAGTTCTAGTCCCGCCTTAGCTAAGAAAGCCGCTGGGTGACTTTGGGCCAATCACCAGGAGACGGTGAGTTCTAGTCCCGCCTTATCATGAAAGCCAACTGGGTGACTTTGGGCCAGTCAACCAGGAGACGGTGAGTTCTAGTCCCACCTTAGGCACAAAAGCCGGCTGAATGATTGTGGGCCGATCACCAGGAGACGGTGAGTTCTAGTCCCACCTTAGGCACAAAAGCCGGCTGAATGATTGTGGGCCAATCACCAGGAGACGGTGAGTTCTAGTCCCACCTTAGGCACAAAAGCCGGCTGAATGATTGTGGGCCAATCACCAGGAGACTGGAAGTTCTAGTCCCGCCTTAGGCATGAAAGTCGGCTAGGGCCAATCACCAGGAGATGGTGAGTTCTAGTCCCGCCTTAGGCATGAAAGCTGGCTGGGTGACTTTGGGCCAATCACCAGGAGACGGTGAATTCTAGTCCTACTTTAGGGACAAAAGCCAGCTGAATGACTGTGGACCAATCACCAGGAGACTGGGAGTTCTAATCCCGCCTTAGGCATGAAAGCTGTCTGGGTGGCTTTGGGCCAATCCCTAGGAGATAGTGAGTTCTAGTCCCACCTTTGGCACAAAAGAGAGCTGGCTGACTTTGGCCAGTCAGTCCCTCTCTCTCTCTCTCTGCAAAGGGTTGTTGCAAAGGGTTGTTGTAAGGAAAATAGGAGGAGGAAGGAGCCTTAGATTGAGTAATCGATTTATAAAAGGCAGGCTAAAATAAAATACGTAATAAAATTAAATTAAAAACCTAGGCAAAGTATGACAGTTAAGGCTTACCAAGTGGCCCACAGAGGCAGAGCAGGGCACAAAGAAGTCTTGAGTTCAGATCTTCCCATGACACAGTCTGTGAATGTTGCTGTGCCCACTCCCACAGATGCCTATTGGGAATAAACCTATTGGTTTAATTTTATAGTCTTGGTGGAAGAAATACTGAGATTTCTAAAAGTGGGGCGTTTTCGGAAGGCGGTTGGCCGATGGGAATGTGTCCAAGAGAAAGAAAATACAATTAAGATAAGAATGCTGGCAGGAAAAATACAGAAAGATTGACTGGAGGTATCAGGAAAGATGATTTTTTAGGCTTTTTGATGAGGCAGAAATGGTCCAGAATGGCTCCAGAAGACAGGAAAAGGGGCAATGGGATTAAATTGCAAGGAAGATTTTTTTTTTCCCAGGCAGGAAGGATAATTTCCTAATGGTAAGAAGAATGATTTAAGAATGGAATAGACTGCCTTAGATCCATGGTTGCCCCACTTTTAAGCATCTTTTAAGACGTGTGGACTTCAACTCCCAGAATTCCTCAGCCAGCATGTTGTTGTTTTTTTATAGTTATTTTTTTTAATTTTTTCAAACATAAACATAAAATATAAATTTCAAGAACGAAGTCTCGATCCGGTCATAGATAGGTACAATGCTTACATTTCTTTAACAAGCGCCATTCACAATTTTTTTTTAAAAAATTTGATTTATATGCCGCCCTTCTCCGGAGACTCAGGGCGGCTTACAATGCGTTAAGCAATAGCCTTCATATTTTTGTATATTTATACAAAGTCAGCTTATTGCCCCCACAATCTGGGTCCTCAATTTACCTACCTTAGCAAGGATGGAAGGCTGAGTCAACCTTGAGCCTTGGCGAGATTCGAACTTACAGTAATTGCAGACAGCTGGTGTTAATCAGTCTGCTGAGCCACCAGGCTCTTTCCCATTACATCTTTTAAAAGTAAAAATCAAAACGTAAGAAGAATTTTTTTTTAAACATAGATTCTAGCATCTTAAACAATTCTATTATATCACCACAATTTAGTTTCCAGATAAACTTAACTCATTTTTATATCCATGTATCAATCCAAATTATATCTGTTTCTTCTCCAAATTGTCTTGGGTACATCTTTTAACATCAATATCAAAATATAGATTTTAACAATATTCTAACCTCGTAGTCTAATTATTTACCTTACAATTTTATCACCACGAATCTTGATTTCAAATTCAATACAACTCTATTTTTATTTCAGTTTATTTTACAGGCTGCCTTAGATCCATGCTTGCCCCACTTTTAAGCATCTTTTAAGATGGGTGGATCTCGACTCCCAGAATCCCCCAGCCAGCATATTTTAAGACACTTTAAGTCAGTGTGCTTTTAAATGAGTGGACTTCAACTCCCAGAATCCCCCAGTCAGCATGCTTTTAAGACATGTGGACTTCAATTCCCAGAATTCCCCAGCCAGCATGTTTTAAGACACTTTAAGTCAGTGTGCTTTTAAATGAGTGGACCTCAATTCCCAGAATTCCCCAGCCAGCATGTTTTAGAACAGGGTCTCCAACCTTGGCAACTTTAAGACGTGTGGACTTCAACTCCCAGAATTCCTCAGCCAGTGAGGAATTCTGGGAGTTGAAGTCCACACGTCTTAAAGTTGCCAAGCTTGGAGACCCCTGTTTTAGAAGGTGTGGACTTCAACTACCAGAATTCCCTAGTCAAATATGCGGCTTTCAACCCCCGGAATTCCTCAGCCAGATGCTAGTTAGGAATTCTGGGAGTTGAAGTCCACCCGTCTTAAAGGGGCCGAGATCGTAAATCCCTGCCTTGAGGAACCGATAGTAAATGGAACAATTAGTCAGATGGACGCAATCTGAGATCTCCTGACGATATTGTTTCAGCTCTGGGTTTTATAACGTTGACCGAACGTCAACAGCTGGGAGGAGGGAGGCGGGCAAATGTTTCCCCCCCAGCTGTTGACTTCCTCTGGAGTTCACCAAGATGCTCATTTTGTCCGGGCCCTCAATCACCGATGTCTGTTAGGCGGGTGATAAGAGTGACAGATACAGTCCTTGAAGTGCTGAAGTCGGAGGGAGGAAGGTTTCTCTCTTCTCTACCCCCTTCGATCCTTTCCCATGGGTGGGTGGGTGATGGTAGGCAGGGGTAAGGGGTGGGAATTGTTGGAGCCCCTCCAGACCCAATTTCAAGAATTAAGTTTCTGTCATTTGCAATCAATTGTCTACCTGCCTGCTTCCTTCCTCCCTCCCTTCCTGTCTCTCCCCTCCTCTCCCCTCTCCTTCCTTCCTTCTCTTCTTTCCTCTCTTCCTCCATTCTGCTCTCTCCAGGATCCTTCCTTCCTTTCTTTTCCTTCATTCCTTCCATCCTTTCTTTCCTTCCTTCCTATCTTCCCTCCCTCCCTGTCTCTCCTTCCTCCCTTCCTCCTTCCTGTCTCTCCCCCTCTCCTTCCTTTCTTCCTTCTTTCTTAACTTCCTTCCTTCCTGTCTCTCCCTTTTCTTTCTTTCCTTCTTTCCCTCCCTTCCCCCTCTCCCTTCCTGTCTCTCCCCTCACCTTCCTTCCTTCTCTCCGTTCTGGTCTCTCCAGTTTCCTTCCTTCCTTCCTTCCTATCTTCTCTCCCTTCCTCCCTGTCTCTCCTTCCTTCCTTCCTCTTTCCTGTTTCTCCCATCCCCTCTCCTTCCTTCCTTCTTTACCTTCCTTCCTTCCTGTCTCTCCCCTTTCCTTCCTTCTTTTCCTCCCTTCCCCCTCTCCCTTCCTGTCTCTCCCCTCTCCTTCCTTCCCTCTCTTCCTCCATTCTGCTCTCGCTAGTCTCCTCCTTCCTTCTCTCCTTCCCTCCCTCCCTGTCTCTCGTTCCTCCCTTCCTCCTTCCCTCCTTCTGCCCCCCTCTCCCCTCCCCTTCCTTCCTTCTTTCCTTCCACCCTCCCTCCCTCCTGCTCTCTCCCTTCCCCTTCCTTCTTTCCTTCCTCTCTCCTATTCCCTCTCCTCCTTTCCTTCTTTCCCTCCCTTCCCTCTCTACTTTCCTGACTCTCCCCTTTCCTTCCTTCCTTCCTTCCTTCCCTCCCTCCCTCCCTCCCTCCCTCTCTCCTTTCCTGATTGGATTACAGACTTCTTAAAGGAGGCTTTATTTATTTATTTGTTTGTTTGTTTGTTCATTCCTTTCATTTGTACAGCTGCCCAGGTCCCTGGATTGAGACCGGCAGCTCTGCAAATTGAATGAATGAGTCAATAAATAAAAGACAAGAGCTCTAAGTAGGAGATTCCACACACACCCGCCCCCCCATCCCTCCCTCCCTCTCCATACGAGGCATCCGGCTGCCTCTTTCCCCAAATGGGCATCTATAATAAATCGAAGCTTAATACAGACGGCCTGTCAGGATGATCTGCAGCCTTGATGGAATTGTCAAGACAAAAGCAGCCGCTCTCCGGGCTGAAGGGTGAAGAGGACTCCGGGGTAGAGGAGGCTGGACCGGAGCCTGCCTGGATGGCTGCAATTCAGCCACCGGGAAGAGCTTTCACGAGACCCCTTGAGCTCCGTTTATCTCCAAATAATTTTCTCCTTCTGCCAAGGTCTTTTTCCCCCCTTCTTCTTCCCTTAAACCAGTGTTTCTCAACCTTGGTAGCTTGAAGATGGTGGACTTCAACTCCCAGAATCCCCCAGCCAGCAGCACTCAGACAAAACGGCCATCAACGGGCACATAGAGATGGACCACATTTACACACCATTCAAAAGAGACCATCCAAAAGCTAAAAGATCACTGCACTTCCTGGCCAGAAATAAAATACCCAGAAGAGCAGAGATTAACACAGTGTTTCTCAACCTTGGTAGCTTGAAGATGGGGGGACTTCAACTCCCAGAATCCCCCAGCCAGCGGCACTCAGGCAAAACGGCCATCAACGGGCACATAGAGATGGACCACATTTACACACCATTCAAAAGAGACGATCAAAAAGCTAAAAGATCATTGCACTTCCTGGCCAGAAATAAAATACCCACAAGAGCAGAGATTAACACGGTGTTTCTCAACCTTGGTAGCTTGAAGATGGGTGGACTTCAACTCCCAGAATCCCCCAGCCAGGTAGATATAGTGGTTGGTATATACCATAGAGAGGTAGGTAGGTAGGTAGGTACATAGACATGTAGGTAGGTAGAGGTACATACCGTAAGGTAGGTAGGTAGGTAGGTACATAGACAGGTAAATAGACATGTAGATAGGTAGGTAGGTACATACCATAGATAGCTGCTTAGGTACATAGGTAGGTAGGTAGGTGAATGAGTGGATGGATGGGTAGGTAGGTAGGTAAATAGGTAATAGGTAAATAGGTAGGTACATACAGCAGATAGGTAGGTAGGTAGGTAGGTATGTAAGTACATAGACATGTAGGTAGGTAGGTGGATGAGTGGATGGGTGGGTAGATAGGTAGGTAAATAGGTTAGATAGGTACATACAGTAGATAGGTAGGTAGGTAAGTACATAGATATATAGGTAAGTAGGTGGATGAGTTGGTGGATGGGTGGGTAGGTAGGTACATAGGTAGATAGGTCAATAGGTCAATAGGTAAATAGGTAGGTACATACAGTAGATAAGTAGGTAGGCAGGCATGTTATGTAAGTACATAGACATGTAGGTAGGTAGGTGGATGAGTGGATGGGTGGGTAGATAGGTAGGTAGGAAATAGGTAAATAGATAGATAGGTACATACAGTAGATAGGTAGGTAGGTAAGTACATAGATATATAGGTAACTAGGTGGATAAGTTGGTGGGTGGGTAGGTAGGTAGATACGTCGGTAGGTAGATAGATAGGTAAATAGGTAAATAGGTAGGTACATACAGTAAATAGGTAGGCAGGTAGGTATGTAAGTACATAGAAATGTAGGTAGGTAGGTAGGTGGATGAGTGGATGGGTGGGTAGATAGGTAGGTAGGTAAATAGATAGGTAAATAGGTAATAGGCAGATAGGTAGGTATATACTGTAGCTAGATAGGTAAGTAGGTAAATAGACATATAGGTAAGTAGGTGGATGAGTGGGTGGGTGGGTAGATAGATAGATAGATAAGTAAATAGGTAGGTACATAAACACACAAACTTCTTACTGACCCCCTGCTGAGCACAGGCTCTGCAGACCATGATGGTTTGCTTTCACCATGGCTTATGAAACAAACCACAGTCTTCAGCTTTGCACCGCCGGCTAAGCCATGGGTCACGTTTTACCAACCATGAAATCTGGCTACCTAAGGCTCTTAAAACCTCCAATAAACCCCGGTTCAGCTTAGCAGATTCTGCAAGGCCTTGTTTGCAGCCAAAACCGTTCTAAAAAGCGCCCTTGAGCTTATTCTGCCGTAATTTCCTTTGCAGACTTCCCAACCGGGTGAAATCTCGGTTTAAGTGCAGCTGTTTGGATCTGCCGGAGACCCATCAACGGGTTTTAAGAGCTCCTGAAGGAGCGATAGGAACATCTCTGGTGCCATCAGTTGGTGAGAGTCCATATCACAACACCGACAAATCGACAAACCCTGAAATATATCTCCATGTTTCTAATCTTCACTTAATGCTTTTAAATCTCTGTGGGTCACTCCCAAGACCTATGCTGACAACTTTCTTGAAATATGGGCAATTTCTCAGCCTCAGCTATTTTAAGATGGGTGGACTTCAACTCCCAGAATTCCCCAGCCAGCATGTTTTAAGATGCATGGACTTCAACTCCCAGAATTCCCCAGCCAGCATGCTTTATTTAAGATGAGTGGACTTCAACTCCCAGAATTCCCCAGCCAGCATGTTTTAAGATGCATGGACTTTAACTCCCAGAATTCCCCAGCCAGCATCCTTTAAGATGAGTGGACTTCAACTCCCAGAATTCCCCAGCCAGCATGTTTTAAGATGCATGGACTTTAACTCCCAGAATTTCCCAGTCAGCAAGTTTTAAGATGGGTGGACTTCAACTCCCAGAATTCCCCAGCCAACATGTTTTAAGATGGGTGGACTTCAACTCCAGAATTCCCCAGCCAACATGTTTTAAGATGCGTGGACTTCAACTCCCAGAATTCCCCAGCCAACATGTTTTAAGATGGGTGGACTTCAACTCCCAGAATTCCCCAGCCAACATGTTTTAAGATGCATGGACTTCAACTCCCAGAATTCCCTAGCCAGCATCCTTTAAAACGTGTAGATTTCAACTCCCGGAATTCCTCAGTTAGGATGCTGGTTGGGGAATTCTGGGACTTGAAATCCACCCATCTTAAAGTGACTCAGATTGAGGAAAACTGCTACAGAATTTCTTTTTCTATATTTCCTAGCTGATCTTGAATGCTAAACAGGATTAGCATGTTAGATCACTGGCAACCAGGAGATTCCCGAATCTAAGTGAAATTTGGATCAGGGGAAGCTTGATTCAATGGACTTTGCACACAATTTCTGTATTGTCATCATCATTACACATGTGACATCAACGCAAAATGTCCTAGGAGACAGATGGTTGAGAAGGATGGACCAATTCTTCCCTTCAGTTCCTAAAAGCCAAATTTTCCCATATCAGCAAATTGTTTCCATCTTATTGCCCGGAAAATTATGTGGCTACGTCCCTAATGTTCATCTGGACATGAAGCATAATTTATTCTCTTTGGGAATATTCTGTTATCTGATCCTTTGAAGGCAAATGATGGTAGCAACTCTAAATGCAGGAAGAGATAGTGGTAATATTACAGAGTGTCTTTGCAAATATATATATATTTGCAAAGACACTCTGTAATATTACCACTATCTCTTCCTGCATTTTGAGTTGCTACCATCATTTGTCTATATTGTCTATATAAAATTCAATATATATATATTGAATTTTGCACACTGATTTGGTCACCTCTGGAAGGAAATCCTCCAAGCCACAGGATGTTAAAAGCAGATGTGTAATTCTTCGGGACACAGAAGGCATTCTGGGTGCTGAACCAAAATCCAGAGGCATATTTAGAGACGGTCAGTAGCTAAGCAAGGAATGAAAACCAGAATAGAGGCAAGTCCCCCAAACTGGAATTAAAGAGAAACTTCCTAACAGTGAGAAGAATTAAGGGATTAAGTAAATTAATTAATTAAAAGAATTAAGGGAGAAGAATTAATTAAGAATTAAAGAATTAAATTAATAACCTCCAGAAGTTGTGAATGCTCCAACACTGGAGGTTTTCAAGAAGAGGTTGGACAGCCATTTGTCTGAAGTGGTAGACGGTCTCCTGCTTGAGTAGGGGGCTGGACTAGATGACCTCCAAGGTCCCTTGCATCAGGTCTACTCTGATGAAACTTTCAGCCGTCCCGCTCTCTTGCCTTCTCTAGAAGAGGCCGTATTAATTCCACAAAAACCGTCGATTTCATACACCAGGTTTTATACACACAATCCATTCCCATCAGAAGAACAGAACGGGAGAAGAAGAAGAGAATAACGACGTTGGAAGGGACCTTGAAGGTCTTCTAGTCCATCCCCCTCCTCAGGAAGGAGACCCTCTACCCACTTCAGACAAATGGCGGATCTAGTCTCTTCTTAAAAACCTCCAATAATGAAGCACCCGCAAGTTCTGGTGGCAGGTCGTTCCGCTGATTCATTGTCCTCACTGTCGGGAAGTTCCTCCTTCATTCCAGGTGGCTTCTCTCTTTGGTTAGTTTCCATCCGTTGCTTCTTGTCTGGCCTTCTGGGGCTTGGGAGGATTGGTGGACCCTTTCTTGCATTGACTTGGTTGAGTAGCCAAGGCCAAGAAGTTTGCCAGGGGAGGCAAACATCCTCAGGTGGGTTGGACTAGATGACCTCCAAGGTCCCTTCCAACTCTATAACTCTCTAATATCTGGCTTGTGCCATCTTCTCAATTGAAAACACTGGATAAGTTTAGCCAAGGGAAGAGTCGTCAGATTTGAAACCGGAATAGAATTGGCTCAGGAGGTGAGGGGGCTGCTCCCAGTTTGGACACTGGGGGTGGGGGGTGTCTGGGGGGTGTGCCCCAGCTGCCCAGCCCCAGCCGTTACAAAAAAGGCTGGTGAACTTTTAGGATTGTCTTGAGGATTGCTCCAAATTTGTGCTATTGTTGTCCTCGGCTTACAACAATTCATTTAGCGACCGTTCGAATGGCACTGAAAAGAGTGACTTATGACCGTTTTTTCACATTCACGACCGTTGCCGTGTTTCCCCGCGGTCACATGATTCAAATTCAGACGCCTGGCAATGGATTCGTATTTACGACGGTCGCAGCGTCCCTTTTTTGAGACCTCCCGACAAGCAAAGTTCAAGATTCGTTTTAACAACCGTCGGACTAACGTAACAACTCCCGGGATTCCCTTAACCACGGTGGCAAGAGAGGTCGTAAAATGGGTCGCAAAACTCACTCGCTCGGCAAACGTTTCGCTTAGCGACCGAAATGTGGGTCTCCGTTGTGGTCGTAACTCGAGGGCTACCTTTCCATTCACGATGCCATCAACAACATTTTTCAGGGGACTTATACTGAATTAACGCGGGCACGAATTCTCTTCCAATCCACTGTACTTGTTAATTTTACTGCTATTCTCATTTTAGCACCCGTTTTCTATCAATCTGGGATTGTCTGTATGGGTTGGACTACATGTCCCATCCTCCCCACTCCAAGCTGAGCGGGGACGGGAGTCGTAGGTCTAATATGTCGAAGGATGCCAGGCCACTCTTAGGGGAAGAGGCAACCTCTCTGCCATCTCTGGATCGCTTCCTCTGCCTGCTGGGGATAGTGGTGGCCTACCTCGCAAGTTTGTCGTGTGGCTACCCCAAAGGCTGGGCCAGATCCTCATCCTTCGGTAGTGCAACCCTTGAGGATCTGCACAAGGGAAATTCTAATGCAAAGTGTGTGTGTGTGTGTGTATGTTTGTTAGAAGGTTGGACTGGGAAAAGCCCGAGTTCGAATCTCAACTCTATCCCATAATCCCCCAATGATCAGATGAAAAGGCAGGTATTAAAAAAAACATTGACTTACACCCAACTTAACAGATGCTCTTTTATTTCTCTGGATGCAACCCATATTCAGTGACCATCCCAGGTTCTCAAGTCCCATCATCCACTGCCTTCATTCCATCTCTTTTACTGGTCCTGAATCGGAGAGGCCACATTTCAGTGACCATCCCAGGCTCCCCAATCCCATCATCCACTGCCTCCATTCCAGCTCTGTAACTGGTTCTGAATTGGAGAGGCCATGTCTCAGCGAACATCCCAGGCTCCCCAATCCCATCATCCACTGCCTCCATTCCATCTCTGTTACTGGTCCTGAATCGGAGAGGCCACATTTCAGTGACCATCCCAGGCTCCCCAATCCCATCATCCACTGCCTCCATTCCAGCTCTGTAACTGGTTCTGAATTGGAGAGGCCATGTCTCAGCGAACATCCCAGGCTCCCCAATCCCATCATCCACTGCCTCCATTCCAGCTCTGTTACTGGTCCTGAATAGAAGAGGCCACATTTCAGTGACCATCCCAGGCTCCCATCATCCACTCACTGCCTTAATTCCAAATATATTACTGGTCCCGAATCGGAGCCGCCACATTTCAGTGACTATCCCAGGCTCCCAGGTCCCATCATCCACTGCCTTCGTTCCAACTCCGTTACCGGTTCTGAATCGGTGAGGCCACCATGAAGCCGGTCAACTCCCACACAAACAACTCCACTGAGAAACCTTGAAAAAAAAAAATCTGGACAATGTACTGCAAATAATCTGGATATTTCTTGAAAACTGCCCCGTTTCCAAAGAGACTTCACCAGGTCGCAGGAGCCTGCCCTTCCAGCCTTCTCTTACACCTCTTAGTAAAAACTCTGCTTACTAAGGCCCACACACAAGGCTTTTTTTCCCCTTACACAACCCTGGTGTCACACACCTGCCCACTTCTTGGAAAACCTGGTGGACAGGAATGGATTTCCCACCCAGCCACTTGCTCCCTTCTCTTTTCCCTTCTCTCCTTCCAATTGCTCTTCTTACAAGTGTGAGTAACTTGCACAAAAAACAAACAAACCAAATAATAATAATAAAAAAAAACAGAGGAAAAAGAAACCCCAGACAGGTTTAAAATATATATATATATATATAAATTCAATGCATGCAGTTCTAACATTTTATTTTATTTTATTTTTCCAAGAAGGGCTCACGGCTCCTTCGAAAGCATCAAGGAAAGGGCACCATTCAGGCAGCCTGGCGTTTCCAGCCTTGGTGGTGATTGTGGTTTGGGGGGAAAAGGAGATTTAACCAAAAATAAAAAATAAAAAGACAACACAACTGCACAATTCTCCAACCGAGCGCGAGCTAAGCAATCCGAATCAACTCGCTTCCACAACCCGCACAGAATTGGAAGCTCCGAATCAAGGCTAAATTTGGCCAACCCAGTTGGAAGAAAGCGGGGAAGCTTGAGCTTCAAAAAGAAAAAGAAAATGAAATAAAAGCAATAAATAAATAAATAAATAAAAAACAACAACCATGTTTCCATCCAAAGGGGTTTTAGGATTTGGGCTTAAAAAAAAAAAAAAAAAAAGCTGAAGGGGATCCGGTCTCCGAGAGCTCCAATTCGAAACGCACGCATACAAAACACGCGTCTGGGTAGGCATTCCCACAAACACACAAACCAGCTTTTGGCTTAGAAAGCACCCCCCACCACCGCTCCCGATCCTGTGTGCCACTATAAATCTGCTCAGCTGGCTGAAAAGAGAACCGAGCCTGCCTCCTTGGGTAGATCTCTTCCAGATCGACCTCCCCAACCCCTTCCCAACCCAAGCCGCGGTGATCTGGCTTCCTCGGGGTATCCAAAAGCTAGGAGAGTGGGGTGTGTGTGTGTGTGTGCAAGCAAGATCCGGGGGCGCCTTCTGACAAACGCTTGACCCCAATTAACCTGGGGAAGGAGGGGGAGGGGGGGGAAAGAAAAGACACATCCGTGCAGCCCACCCACCCCCCCGAAACGTCGGGAAAGAGGAACCCTGCCTCCCGAGACACGGGTCTTCCTCCAGGCAGATCCAGAGAAGCCGCAGCAGCCGCTCGCCTCTGCCAAATTGCCAACCAGCATCTTTTTTCTCTCTCTCTCTCTCCCTCTCCCGCATCCCCACGACCCTCCTGCCAAAACGCCCACCTGGCCGACTTCGCCTCCCACCTGGCCGCCCTTCCCTGAAACTTCGCCCGGGTTTTTTTGAGGGGAGGGGAGGGGGGGGCTCAAGCAAGGCAGACGAAGTCCTTAATAGGCGCGGGATGGCTGGGGGAAGGGGAAAAGGTTGGATTTTGGGGAAGGGGCGGCTGCCCATCACTCACCTGTCAGGATGAGGGTGAAAATATACACGATCCTCGTCATTTCGGCTGCTCCTCCCGGGCTTTCTTCTTTGCCAAAAAT
The DNA here is from genome assembly GCF_029531705.1 of Pantherophis guttatus. Next base: position 3,713,582 of record NW_026844020.1, read on the forward strand.
TAATAATATAATAATAATAATGGGGAGGGGGATAAGGGGGTCTGGGGTGGGGGAGGTCTGGGGGAAAAGGAGCCGATCCGGAGCGCTGCGCCTCTTCCTCCTCCTCCTTTCAGTCCCAGGTCGATAAGAAGCCCCCGCGGCCGGTGCTGATGCTGCTGGGGAGCCCACCTTGGTCCTCCGGATGGGGAAGCATCGCTGCCGCCTCGGGCACCTGCCAAGCAAGGTGTGCTCGGGGGTCTCCTTGCCTTGCTGGCGGGAGAAACTTGCAGGCAAAGTGCGCTTCGGTGGGTGGGTGGGGGGAGCTTGGAGGCGCCCCCTCGGCCCCTGGGCCAGGGGAGCTGCGGGGGTCGGGCTCCCCCCAGGACACCCCGCCCCCCCACTGGTTGGAAGCAAGAGCCAAAAGCTGGAGTTTTTTTTTTTTGAGGGGGTTGGGGGGGCTTTTCTTCCCGGCTGGTAAACGTGCCCGGTCCTGTCCTCGCCAAAGGCTCCGCAGGCGCGCCTCCCTGCGCTCGTTCGCTGGCTCGCCTGGGCAAGGATGGGAAGGGCTGGAGCGGCTCTTAAAGGAACAGGCGCGGCCCCATCGGTGGAGGCAGCCTTCCTCCTCCTCTTCCTCCTCCTCCTCCTCCTCCTCCTTCTGCTTCTTCTGCTTCTTCTCTCCTCCTCCTCCTCCTCTTCTCCTCCTTCTTCTCCTCCTCCTCCTTCTCCTCCTCCTCTTCTCCTCTTCGTCCTCCTCCTCTCCTCCTCCTCCTCCCCTCCTCCTCCTCCTCCTCCTCCTCCTCCTTTTCCTCCTCCTCTTCCCTCTGCTTCTTCTGCTTCTGCTTCTTCTCTCCTCCTCCTCCTCCTCCTCTTCCTCCTCTTTCTCCTCCTCTTCTCTCTGCTTCTGCTTCTTCTCTCCTCCTCCTCCTCCTCCTCCTCTTCTCCTCCTCCCCCTCCTCCTTCTCTTCCTCCTCCCCCTCCTCCTCTTCCTCTTCCTCTTTCTCTTCCTCCTTTTCCTCCTCTTCCCTCTGCTTCCTCTGCTTCTGCTTCTTCTCTCCTCCTCCTCCTCCTCCTCTTCTTCTTCTCCTCCTCCTCCTCCTTCTCTTCCTCCTCCTCCTCCTCCTCTTCCTCTTCCTCTTTCTCTTCCTCCTTTTCCTCCTCTTCCCTCTGCTTCTTCTGCTTCTGCTTCTTCTCTCCTCCTCCTCCTCCTCCTCTTCTTCTTCTCCTCCTCCTCCTCCTTCTCTTCCTCCTCCTCCTCCTCTTTCTCTTCCTCTTTCTCTTCCTCCTTTTCCTCCTCTTCCCTCTGCTTCTTCTGCTTCTGCTTCTTCTCTCCTCCTCCTCCTCTCCTCTTCTTCTCCTCCTCCTCCTCCTCCTTCTCTTCCTCCTCCTCCTCCTCCTCTTCCTCTTCCTCTTTCTCTTCCTCCTTTTCCTCCTCTTCCCTCTGCTTCTTCTGCTTCTGCTTCTTCTCTCCTCCTCCTCCTCCTCCTCCTCCTTCTTCTTCTCCTCCTCCTCCTCCTTCTCTTCCTCCTCCTCCTCCTCTTCCTCTTCCTCTTTCTCTTCCTCCTTTTCCTCCTCTTCCCTCTGCTTCTTCTGCTTCTGCTTCTTCTCTCCTCCTCCTCCTCTCCTCTTCCTCCTCCTCCTCCACTTAGGGAGCGGCTGATGGGTCCCTTCCCCCCAGCCAAGAAAGTGGCCAGGCTGGGGAAGAAAAAGGGGATTGGGTGGGTGGGTGGTGGGCTTGGCTTCTTTGGTCACCACTACCCTACCCCAAGCTTTCTTTCCGGCTACCCCACCAGAGCAGATTGTCTCGAGGAGACCCCCATGAACGACTCCCACCTCTCACCCCCCCCAGCCTCAATTCGCAGCCCGAGGCGGTTGCCAAACTTAGCAGTCGCTTGCCCCCCCCCGCCGGCCAGCTGGCTGGCAAAATAGAGGAGGGGATCATCAGCCAGATCTTCGCTTTAGGTGGGGGTGTGGGGTGGGGTGTGGGTGGGGGGGGGTGGGGGGATCCCAATCCTGCTGCAAAAAATTAAAATGAATGAATGAATAAATAAATAAATTGAATGACTGACTGACTGACTGACTGAATGAATAAATGAATGAATGAATGAATAAATAAAAGAATGAATGAATGAATGAATGAATGAATCAATAAATCAATAAATCAATAAATCAATAAATCAATAAATCAATAAATCAATAAATCAATGAATGAATGAATGAATGAATGAATGAATGAATCAATCAATCAATCAATCAATCAGTCATTGCAGGCTGGGGCTTTTGTGACACAGGGTATAAGCCCTGGTTAAGCTGGATGATGGCTTAAGTAAACCAATCTAGGTTTCTGTTGACAGGCACAATCAGAAGCTAACCCTGTTAGCTGCCTTTGAACCTCAAACTCGATGGATGAGTTGGTTGGTTGGGAGCCTGGTTTGAGATGGCTCAAAAACCTTGTGTGGGATTCGGGTGTAGGTTGGGCTGTTGGGCTGGGGGGAAAAAAAATCAGGATCGGAATAGAGCTGGAAGGGACCTTGGAGGTCATCTAGTCCAACCCCCTGCTCGAGTGGGAGACCCTCTACCGTTTCAGACAAATGGTTGTCCAGTCTCTTCTGGAAAACCTCCAGGGATGGAGCACCCACAACTTCTGGTGGCAAGCAGTTCCACTGGCAAAGGCTCTATCTAGTGAAAAGAAGGACTAGGGGTGACCTGATAGCAGTCTCCCAATATTTGAGGGGCTGCCCCAAAGAAGAGGGGGTCCACCTGTTCTCCAAAGCCCCTGAAGGCAGGAGAAGAAGCAACGGATGGAAACTCATCAAGGAGAGAACTAAGAAGGAATTTCCTGACAATTAGAACAATTAACCAGCGGAACTGCTTGCTACCAGGAGTCGTGGGTGCTCCAACACTGGAGGCTTTCAAGAAGGGACTGGAACAGCCATTTAACTGAAATGGTATAAGGTCTCCTGCTCGAGCAGGGGGTTGGACTAGATGATCTCCAAGCTCCCTTCCACCACGGTTATTCTATATTCTGTGCTCTAATTGAGGAGATGACAACCTCTTTTGCAGGTCGTGTCCTCTACTTTTGTGACCACGGTGGAGGCCGGCGTTTCCGTTGCTAAGCGAGGCAGTCGTTCAGGGAGTTTTTGCTCCATTTTACGACCTTCCTTGCCACCGTCGTTAGGCGAATCACGATCGTCGTTATTTTAGTCACCCGGTTGTTAAGTGAATCTGGCTTCCCTCCTTGACTTTGCTTGTCAGAAAGTGGCATTAAAGGGATCATCACGTGATCCCTGGGACAGTGCAACTGTCGTAAGTACATGCCAGTTGCCAAGTGTGCAACGGTTGTGGAAAATGGCCCTAAGTCGCATTTTACAGTGCCGTTGTAACTTCACAACAGTCACTAAACGAACGGTCGTAAATCGAGGACTACCAATAATTCTTTTTTTTTTAATCCTACGTCACTGTCACGAAACCATGTCTCGGGGTGTGGGGTCTGTGTGTCTCGTACTGGCTGTGACTGATGGGACCTGGAGTCCTGGGAGTTTAGAGCTGACTCTGGGACTACCCGGAAGGGGAGAGGCAAGGAGGAAGGAGCTGTTGAGTAGTTGGGGGAAGAGATGACCCAGCCCAGGCTGGGTGTAAGGTAGTAGTAAAAAAATCCAGCTCACCTGGATTTACGTCTGTTGTAAGTAGAGACGGAGGAGAACTTGGAGGGCTGCTGCTCACAAAAGTTTTTGCCTTTTAATAATAATTTGTTAGGGAGTAGGTGGGAAATGCACTCTCAAAGGTTTTATTTTATTTATTACTGCCATAGACAATTGGGTCTCTTCCTAGAACGATCCAATCCCTGCTGCCTCCTCAACTGGCCTACCTCGCAGGGATGGCCACGATAAGCAACTGGCCCTCCCTAGATATGAGGCTGGCTGTGGGTGAAAGAGAAGAGGTCTTTCCTCTCCTCGCTTCCCCTCTTTCTTTTTCTTTCTTCTCTTCCTCCTTTTTCTCCTCCTCCTCTTTCTTTTTCTCTTTCTTCTCTTCCTCGTCCTCCTCCTTTTTCTCTTTAACTCCTCCTCCTCCTTTTTCTCTTTTCCTCCTCCTCCTCCTCTTTCTTTTTCTCTTTCTTTCCTGTTCCTCCTTTTTCTCCTCCTCTTCTTCCTCTTTCTTCTTTTCCTCCCTTTCCTCCTCCTCTGTTTTCTCTTTCTTCTCCTCTTCCTCCTTTTTCTTCTCCTTCTCCTCTTCTTCCTCCTTTCTCATCTTTCTTTTTCTCTGCTCCTCTTCTTACCTTTACTCTTCCTCCTCTTCCTCCTCTTTTTTCTCCTCCTCCTCCTCTCTTTTTTCTTTCTTATCTTCCTCCTTTTTCTCCTCCTCCTCCTCCTTTCTCATCTCTTTTTCTCTTCTCCTCTCCTTCTCTTTACTCTTCCTCCTCCTCCTCCTTTCTCCTCCTCTTCCTTTTTTTCTCTTTCTTATCCTCCTCCTCCTCCTTTCTCATCTTTCTTTTTCTCTTCTCCTCTTCTTCCCTTTATTCTTCCTCTTCCTCTTTTTTCTCCTCCTCCTTTCTTTTTCTCTTTCTTATCTTCCTCCTTTTTCTCCTCCTCTTCCTCCTCCCCCTCCTCCTTTCTCCTCTTTCTTTTTCTCTTCTCCTCTTCTTCCCTTTACTCTTCTTCCTCCTCCTCCTTTTTTCCTCCTCCTCCTTTCTTTTTCTCTTTCTTATCTTCTTCCTTTTCCTCCTCCTCCTCTTCCTCCTCCTCCTCCTTTCTCATATCTTTTTCTCTTCTCCTTTCCTTCTCTTTATCTTCCTCCTCCTCCTCCTTTCTCATCTCTTTTTCTCTTCTCCTCTTCTTCCTTTTACTCTTCTTCTTCCTCCTCCTCCTTTTTTCCTCCTCCTCCTTTCTTTTTCTCTTTCTTATCTTCCTCCTTTCTCTCCGCCTCTTCCTCCTCCTCCTCCTTTCCCCTCTTTCTTTTTCTCTTCTCCTCTTCTTCCTTTTCCTCCTCCTTCTCCTCCCCCCTTTCCCAGCAGACGCAGGATCTGTTTTGGGGACCCACAAACACCGTTTCAGACAATCACACCCAGCAACTGGGCCCACAACGGTGTGGCTTTGCACAACCATTATCTGATTGAACGGTTGTGTGTGAATTATTCTGGCCCTCCCTCTTACCGCCTTCGCAGGGACTCTCAGCCGCTTAGAAGGAGCACACTCGGCATTCATACGCCACTAAAAACCCAATGCAAAATCTAACCTAGGAGTAAAAACTGAAAGCCTCAATTGTATCCGTGAAATTACCCATAAAAGCCCTCTAAGAGCTCTTGTTTTGACTGCCTGCCTAAACTCAGTTATCGGCTGGCTTGGGAAATTGCAAAGGGGAGGAAGGGCTTCCGGAAACACAGGGTGCTTTTGCTCCCCCCCCTCACTTTTACACCTGGACGGAGTGGAGGGAGCTGGACTCTCGGCATCCCCAACTTAAGATTTATGTCCTGGATAAGTTGGCTTGACGAACTTGTTTCTCAAACTTGGCTGCTTGAAGAAGGGTGGACTTCGACTCCCAGAATTCCCCAGCCAGCAGCTAGCTGGGGAATTCTGGGAGCTGTAGTCCACCCATGGGGCTGGGGAATTCTGGGAGTTTTAGTCTATCCATGGGGCTGGGGAATTCTGGGAGTTGTAGTCCACCCATGGGGCTGGGGAATTCTGGGAGTTGAAGTCCATCCATGGGGCTGGGGAATTCTGGGAGTTGAAGTCCATCAAGCTGGCTGGGGAATTATGGGAGTTGAAGTCCATCAAGCTGGCTGGGGAATTATGGGAGTTGAAGTCCACCATTGGGGTTAGGGAATTCTGGGAGTTGAAGTCCATCCATGGGGCTGGGGAATTCTGGGAGTTAAACTCCATCCATGGGGCTGGGGAATTCTGGGAGTTGTAGTCCATCCATGGGGCTGGGGAATTCTGGGAGTTGAAGTCCACCCATCTTAAAGCATGCTGGCTGGGGGATTTTGGGAGCTGAAGTCCACACCTGTTCAAGTGGTCAAACGTAAGAAACACTGTACAGGCAATCCTCGATTTACGATCACAATTGAGTTCCCAAATTTCTGTTGCTAAGTGAGACAGTTGCTAAGGGAGCTTTGCCCCATGCTACGACGTTTCTTGCCATTGTTGCTAAATGAATCCCTGCAGTTATGAAGTGACTGACATGGTCGCTAAGTAAATCTGCCTTCCCGATTGATATTGCTTGTCAGAAGGTCACAGAAGGGGTTCTCGTGATCTTCAACCGTCATAAGTCCATGCCAGTGGCCAAGCGTCTAAATTTTGATCTCGTGACCATGCGGATGCTGCAACCGTCATAAGTGTAAAAACCGGTCGTAAGTCGCTTTTTTCGTGCCGTTGCGTAACCTCGAACAAATGGTTGCAAGTCGAGGACTGTATTGTGAATTCTTGCAACGCCTTGTGACCTTCGGAGAAGCAAAGTCATTGGAGAAGCCAGATTCGCCTAACAACGGTTTTACCAACTTATCGACTGCAGCCATTCGCTTCCCAACGGTGGCAAGAACGGTCGTAAAATGGGGCAAAACTCATTTCACGACCGTCTCGCTCAGCAGTGGAAAGCCAGATTCACTTAACAACCGGGGACTAACTTAACGACGATCGTGATTCACCTAACGACGGTGGCAAGGAAGGTCGTAAAATGGAGCAAAACCTCCCTGAACAACTGCCTCACTTAGCAACGGAAACGCTGGCCTCCACCGTGGTCACAAAAGTAGAGGACACGACCTGCAAAAAGAGCTTCACAGCCTCATCTCCTCAATTAGAGCATAGAATATAGAATAACCGTGGTGAAAGGGACTTTGGAGATCATCTAGTCCAACCCCCTGCTCGAGCAGGAGACTTTATACCATTTCAGTTAAATGGCTGTTCCAGTCCCTTCTTGAAAGCCTCCAGTGATGGAGCACCCACGACTCCAGGTGGCAAGCAGTTCCACTGGTTAATTGTTCTAATTGTCAGGAAATTCCTTCTTAGTTCCAGGTTGCTTCTCTCCTTGATGAGTTTCCATCCGTTGCTTCTTCTCCTGCCTTCAGGGGCTTTGGAGAATAGCTTGACTCCCTCTTCTTTGGGGCAGCCCCTCAAATATTGGAAGACTGCTATCATGTCACCCCTAGTCCTTCTTTTCACTAGATAGAGCCTTTTCCAGTGGAACTGCTTGCCACCAGAAGTTGTGGGTGCTGGAGTTTTCCAGAAGAGACTGGACAACCATTTGTCTGAAACGGTAGAGGGTTTCCTGCTCGAGCAGGGGGTTGGACTAGATGACCTCCAAGGTCCCTTCCAGCTCTATTCCGATCCTGATTTTTTCTCCCCCCAGCCCAACAGCCCAACCTACACCCGAATCCCACACAAAACCTCCAGTCCACCCACGACTCCTGGTGGCAAGCTGTTCCACTGATTAATTGTTCGAAGTGTCAGCTTGTCCTGGGGCAGATTTAAACCCCGAGGCACCAAAGGACCTGTGACATCTTGGAGAAAAAATATGGGCATGATATGGGAAGCCCATTTTTATCCGAAAAGTCTAGCTTTAACAGGAGCCAATTCTGTTCTGAACCGTTCCCCTGCTGCTGAGCTGGCTTTGGGAAGACAGCTGTGAAAAATGCTTCATTCTGATATTCTGGGGTTTTTTTTTTATTTTTTCCCCCTCCAACAAAGTTGGTTTCTTTTTTTTGTGCTACCAGGGGAAAGTCGGGTTAAATGTCAAAACAAGCCGGGATCCGGAGCCACCCCAAAGGAGCGATTTGCTCTCTTGCACCCTTCCCAGGTGCACAAGGCTCAGCCTGGGACCAAAATCGAAGCCGAATTAAATGCGTATCGGCTCGTGGGTGGCATTTTCGCTTGCGGCTCCCAGCTTCTCTTAGCAGGTATTGATTCTATAGAGTTACTTGGGAGGAAGAGCTGAGAGGCTGGTTTTTGCAAGGGAAGGGAGAGGAAGAGGAAGAGGAAGAGGAAGGGGAAAGAGAAGGGATAAATGAAGGGAAGGAAGGAAGGAAGGGAGGGAGGAAGGAACGGAGGAAGGAAAGAAGGAAGGAAGAAGAAAGGGGAAAGGAACAGGATGAAGAAGGGAAAAAGAAAGGGAAGGGAAGGGAGGGAGGAAGGAAGGAAGGGGAGAAAGAAGTGGAGAAAAAGAGGAAGCGAAAGAAGAAGGAATAGAAGAGGTGGAGGGAACGGGAAGGGCAAGGAGGGAATGGAAGGAGGGAGGGAGGAGGAAGGAAGGTACAGAGGGAAGGATGGAGGGAGGAAGGGAGGGAGGGAGGAATAAGAAAGGGGAAAGGAAGAGGATGAAGAAGGGAAAGAGAAAGGGGAGGGAGGGAGGAAGGAAAGGGAGAAAGAAGTGGAGAAAAAAGGAAGTGAAAGAGGAAGGAACAGAAGAAGGTGGAAGGAAAGGGAAGGGCAAGGAGGAATGGAGGGAGGGAGGAGGAAGGAAGGTATGGAGGGAAGGATTGAGAAAGGAAGGAAGGAAGAAGAAAGGAGGAAGGAAGAGGATGAAGAAGGGAAAAAGAAAGGAAGGGAGGGAGGGAGGAAGGAAGGAAGGGGAAAAAGAAGTGGAAAAAGAAGGAAGTGAAGGAGGAAGGAACAGAAGAAGGTGGAAGGAAAGGGAAGGGCAAGGAGGGAATGGAGGGAGGGAGGGAGGAGGAAGGAAGGTACAGAGGGAAGGATGAAGAAGGACGGGAAGGGAAAGGAGGAAGGAAAGAAGGAAGGAAGGAAGAAAGGGGAGAAACAAAGAGAAGAAGAGGAAGTGAAAGAGGTAGGAGAAGGAAGAAGGGAGGAAGGAGAAGGGAAGAGGAAGAGAGGTTGCCAGTTGCCAAGTGTCCAATGTTTATCATGTGACCACAGGAATGCTGCAACAGTCATAAGTGTGAAAAACGGTCATCGGTCACATTTTTCAGTGCCGCTGTAACTTCGAACGGTCACTAAACCAACAGTTGTAAGTCGAGGACTCCCTGCATTCTATCATAAGAGGATGATGCCTATAAAACAACAACAACAACAAACCACTTCCTTTGGGACGGTCTGTGCTAATTACACCCAGGTGGTTTTTCTCACCTTTGTATATTCCTGCTTTTGCTCTGCATTTCCTCTGCCTTTTATTCCCCTCCTTTTTTGGGGACCGGTTAGCGTTTTGATCTTCGCTGACGTTTAATAAATAAACGTCAAGCTGCATCTCGGCCAGCGGAGTTGAGTGGCCTCCGTGTTCGCTCTGATTTGGATGGAGGGATTGACGGGCGTGTCCTGATATTAAACTGAAATTACTCACAATAATTCCATGACCACAGGGTTGTTAGTGGGTGGGGATGAGAGGAGAGAGCAGTGTGCACCCCTCCCATGAATTCCTCTATAACAGGGGTCTGCAAACGTGGCCACTTTAAGACTTGTGGACTTCAACTCCCAGAATTCCCCAGCCAGCGCATGCTGGCTGGGGAATTCTGGGAGTTGAAATCCACAAGTTGCAAAAAAAAAAAGGGATCACATTACCCCAGGACACTGCAACGTCATAATATGAGGCAGTTGCCGAGTGTCTCAATAACGTCGAATGATCACCAGATGAGCTGTTGTAAGCCGATGTCGGAATTCATGGTTGGAATGTATCTTGGTGCAACAACTATTCAGCCAGCAGATGGCAGTGTTTACAAATTTGGATCTGTGGTATATACTCTGCGCTCTTTTGTGTAGAGTTTCCTGTTAGGGATACCATAGTTGAGCAGTAAAGCACATGGTGACGGTTCTCTTGGCTTGCTCTATATGGTGCTGTATATAAACAGAATTTCTAATAGTCAGGGACTATTCGATTGGGAAGTGTCTTATGAGCCCTCCAGGTGCTGAGTTCCTAAATTCATAATTTTAAATCCCACGGACCACTAATATGATCTGCCTAATGACCGGATGGGTGGGCGTGGCTAGGTGGGCATGTGACTGGGTGGGCATGGTCAACTCAATGTCACTCATGTCGAGGGGCACCTCGACAGTCTCTACTCACCCCTCCCCTCCCAGACACTCCCCACCTCCCCGCCCGGACTCCTTAGAGCCCCAAGAGGAAGCAGTTGTTGGAGCTAAGCAGCCACCACGAGAAAGAGTTGGCAAAACAGCTCAGTTCAAATTGGATGTGACCGAGAAGGAGGCTCAGCAGAAGCACCTCACTGAGGACTAGGAGCATAGGCTTTCCAAGCAGAGGGAAGACCTGCGGGAGTGCAAGGCCAGGTACCGGCGCCTGGAGGCTCAGCAAGATGAAATAGTCAGCCAGTTCCAGGCCATGATGCAGTCCCACCGGAACGAGGCCCTCCGGCTCTTCGCCACCAGCGGCTCTTCCCTCCAGCCTTTGCCCAAAGCCCCCCACCAGGAGGCCGAAGCAGACCCCGAGTCTGAATTCCTGCCCCCCTCCGACCCACACAAGAAGACCCCGAAGGGGGAGACTCTCTGCAGCAACACAAACGTTCATTGCACGTATCCATCCCAGGGGCCGTAGTTTGAGGACCCCCTGATTTAGTGCAATATTTAAAAAAAAATCCTTCCATCTCTATTCCGATTGAACGGCAGGAAAATGCTTTCAAATCCTCTCTGGATCCACTTCTTATCGCTGGCGAGACTCTTCCTGGATGGTTCCATTTGGAACCGCAAAGAGAGCCGTTTGAAGGACCCCGTCAACCTAACGGAAACAAAAACCTTCTCTGGCACTCCAGAAAAATAAAAATAAAAATCAGCGCTTGGCAATTTCTCCCTTTCTCCTTCATCGCTTCTCCTTCACAGGCAGGCTTTTGAAAGAGGCTTTGTCCCGTGCTGTGCCCCCTCCCCAAAAATCCTGGGTTTGTTTCCCACCCGCCCCCACCCCTCAACCCAAGCCTTTGTTCGAATTCTGGAAAGGAAATAGGCTTTGGGGGTTTCTTGGGAGAGAGTTCGGATTCTGGACAAGGGAGGGGGTGCGTTTTTCTGCCAGGCCCCAAGAGAGAGTGTTGGCGGATGGCTTCTCCTTTTCTTGGGCGAGCAGCTCTTCCGAAGGAGGGGCTGCCAAAGTGACATTCAATCTCCAGGCGAGTTTAAAACAAACATCTTTAAGTGAAAAAAAGTTAACTCCAAGAGGGCACCAAGAAGAAGGTCAAAGAAGATCTTTTCTCTCTCTTTCATCTATCTATCCAACCATCCATTAGCCATTGTCTGTCTTTCTGTCCATCTATCCCTCCATGCATCCATACACCATCTACCCATTATCTCTCTCTCCCTCTCTCTCCCCCTCCCTCCCACATTTACCCTCTGTCTCTATCATCTGTCTCTATGGTATCCATCCATCCATCCATCCATCCATCCATCCATCCATCCATTATCCATTGTCTGTCTGTCTCTCTGTGTCTATCATCTCTCTCTCTCTCTCATTTCCATCTATCTATATATGTATGTATGTATGTATGTATCTATCTATCTATCTATCTATCTATCTATCTATCTATCTATCTATCTATCTATCTCTAACTATCATTCTATCTATCTATCATCTATCTATCCTTTCTTTCTTTCTATCTCTATCCATCTATCATCTATATATTTTCCTTCTTATCTATATATCTCTATCTATCTATCTATCTATCTATATCTATCTATCTATCTATCTTCTATCTGTCTGTCTGTCTATCTATCCTTTCTTTCTATCTCTATCTATCTATCTATCTATCTATCTATCTATCTTCCTTCTTATCTATCTATCTATCTATCTATCTATCTATCTATCTATCTATCATCATCATCTGTCTATCTATCTATCTATCTATCTATCTATCTATCTATCTATCTATCTATCTATCTTCCTTCTATCTATCTATCTATCTATCTATCTATCTATCTATCTTCCTTCTTATCTATCTATCTATCTATCTATCTATCTATCTATCTATCTATCATCATCTATCTTCCTATCTATCTATCTATCTATCTATCTATCTATCTATCTATCTTCCTTCTTATTTATCTATCTAGCTATCTATCTTCCTTCTTATCTATCTATCTTCCTTCTTATCTATCTATCTATCCATCCATCCATCCATCCATCCCTCCATCCCTCCATCATCTATCTAGTCTATCTGAATGTTGGAAGTATGAAAATCCAAAAGTAAGAACAAGAAAAGAACAAAATAAAATACAGACTGATACCACTTCTGCCCTCCTTTCCATCTTACTCTTTCCCCATCCTTTACTTTTCTCCTTCCTCTTCCTTTTAATCCCTTCCGAGTCCCCCAATCCATAAACCGTCAATCCAGCCTTTTCTTCCTCCCACCGAAAGTCCATATCAGCTTTCTGGTCTTTCAGAAAAAACCTTTGTCCTCATTTCCTTGGCCGAAGGTCAAAGGACTCCTCAAATGCCCCGGAGGCCTCGGAGGGCAGAAAAAACAGAGGCCTCTTTGGTAGGTGGGGAAGGCCTCTGAGCTTGGCCGAGTTGGATCTTGGCCAAGTTGATCCCGGAGCGAACGTGGTTTGGCCAGAGGTGGCGATGGCCGGAACCCAGCGCGACACTTAGCAGGCCACTGAGTGAGCCCAACTGTCATTCCTCATTCCGGAAACCGTTTGAAGAGGACGAAGCAATCTGGACAAGAAGTCAATAACGGTGTTGATGGAGGAACTACACAGACTTGGCAGGCAGCCGCCGGGAGATTTATTCCACAAAAAAAGGGGCAGCGAGAGTTGGCGACGGAAAGGTTGCCCAGGGACGGCTTCACAGGGCTCTGGATGGGCTTCAGTGAGAATCTGCACACAGACAGGCGTCAAGGTTTCGGCTAAATCAGGGGTGTCAAACTCAGCGCCTGGGGGCCGGATTTGGCCCACGGGGTGCTTAGATCTGGCCCGCGGAGCTGCCTTGAAAACAGCAAAGGACCGGCCCGTGGTGCCTCACCGAAGTGGTATTCAGCCGGTTCGTATCGGTTTGAGCAAACTGGTAGCAGAGATTGCCGGTGGGACTGCCCCCCGCCCCGGCTCTATGCCGTCCTATTTAGGCACGGTTTTGAGGCTGAGCGCGTGCATGGAAGGTGTGCGCGCGCAGCGAACCGATAGCAACAAAATGTGAAATCTTCCGCTGGTGCCTCGGCCGGCAAAAACGGAGCTCGGGGAGGGGGGCGACGGCCTCCTGAAGCACTCTGCTAGCGAAAACAGAGCTCGTGGCAGAGCACTTGGGCCACAGGTGCCCCCCCCCAACACGAGTGATGTCCAGCTGGCCACACACATCCTGGCCATGCCCCCCCACTCTCCCAAAGTCAAACGCAACCCTGATTGAAATTGAGTTTGACACCCCTGGGCTGAATAAAATGGGAGAGAGACTTTCCGTAAATCTGACTGTTCTTATTCTTGTTCCCTGGGGGGGGGAGGCGGAACCCTTGACACACAGGTTCTCCTCGACCTACAACAGCTTCATTTTGTGACCGTTTGAAGTCACAACATCACTGGGGGAAAAGGGACTTACAACCAGTGGTGGGTTGCCCCCCGGTTTGGACCGGTTCGCAAGTACCGATAGTAAAACTGGCAGGAGATCCCCCCTCACCGCCCTGGATGTCGTCATCAGCGATCTGCGCATGCAGAAGCGCGATCCCATTGCGAACGGGTGGTAAAGGTAAGTAGAACCCACCCCTGCTTACGACCATTGGTCACACTTAACAACCGCAACGATGCTCGGCCACTGACTCACATTTATGACGGTTGCAGCATCCCGGTGGGGTGTGTGTGTGTGTGTGTTCCGCGATCCCCTCTGGCGTCCTTCCAACCAGCCAAGTCAGTGGGGAAGCCAGATTCACTTTATTGTGTAGTGGACACAACACGCTTCACAACCGTGTTGCCTTGCGGTGATTCCCTTAACAAACGTGGCAAGGAAGATCGAAAAACGGGGCAGAAGTCGCTTAACGAATGTCTCCCTTAGTGACATCCATTCCGGGCGCCGTTGCGGTCGTACGTCGAGGACTACCCGTCTACCCTTCCTTCTTTCCGCAGTTGTGAATTCCACCCCTCCTTTTTCCACCCCCCCTTAACCAAAAAACAAGACCTCAGCAAGGCAGGATCCAATTTATTACGCCTAATCTTGAAAGCCCAACCTTGAGTCACTCAACCGTTTCTTCCGTGGGAAATGTGATTTAGGCCGAAAGGAAAGGCGAAGTTCCCGCTAAAGTCAGCAAAGATGCAGGTGATAATGCCGAGAACGGAGGCCCAGAGACAAAAGTTCTGACAGAACAGATTTTTTTTTTTCTCCTCGTGCTCCATGGCAGAGGCCTGGCACCCCTGTGAGTTATTATTTCGAGGGTTTTTTTTTTTTTTGAAAGAACCGCCCTCAATAGCGAACGACGAGGGCTGTGAGACTTGGGGTGTCCGTTCTTCGCAGAGGACGATTCAACGACTCTACGTTACAGCCGTTGCACTTACGAAAATTGAGAGGTACCAGCAGTTCATTGGGGAACTGTTCGAAGATACGGCACTGAAAAATGTGATTTATGACCGAGGTTTTTTTTTTTTCAAGCAACCCTGTGGTCACGTGATCAAATAGAATAAAATAGAAATAGATGACGGATAGGATGGGATGGGATGGGATGGGATGGGATGGGATGGGATGGGATGGGATGGGATGGGATGGGATGGAATAGAATAGAATAGAATAGAATAGAATAGAATAGAATAGAATAGAATAGAATAAGAGTAGAGTAGAGTAGAGTAGAGTAGAGTAGAGTACAGAATAAAATAGAATAGAATAGAACAGAACAGAACAAGAGTAGAGTAGAGTAGAGTAGAGTAGAACAGAACAGAACAGAACAGAAAGAACAGAAGAAGAGTAGAGTAGTGTAGAGTAGAGTAGAGTAGAGTAGAATAGAACAGAACAGAATATTGCTGAGCACATTGTAAGCCGCCCTGAGTCTTCGGAGAAGGGCGGCATATAAATCAAATTAAAAAAAAAAAAAGAAGTAGAGTAGAGTAGAGTAGAGTAGAGTAGAATAGAATAGAATAGAATAGAATAGAATAGAATAGAATAGAATAGAATAAGAGTAGAGTAGAGTAGAGTAGAGTAGAACAGAATAAAATAGAATAGAACAGAACAGAACAGAACAGAAGAAGAGTAGAGTAGAGTAGTGTAGTGTAGAGTAGAGTAGAACAGATCAGAACAGAATAGAAGAAGAGTAGAGTAGAGTAGAATAGAATAGAATAGAATAAAATAGAACAGAACAGAACAGAACAGAACAGAACAGAACAGAACAGGAGTAGAGTAGAGTAGAGTAGAGTAGAACAGAACAGAACAGAACAGAACAGAACAAGAGTAGAGTAGAGTAGAGTAGAACAGAACAGAACAGAACAGAAGAAGAGTAGAGTAGTGTAGTGTAGAGTAGAGTAGAACAGATCAGAACAGAATAGAAGAAGAGTAGAGTAGAGTAGAATAGAACAGAACAGAATAGAAGAAGAGTAGAGTAGAGTAGAATAGAATAGAATAAAATAGAATAGAATAGAACAGAACAGAACAGAACAAGAGTAGAGTAGAGTAGAGTAGAGTAGAACAGAACAGAACAGAACAAGAGTAGAGTAGAGTAGAGAAGAACAGAACAGAACAGAACAAGAGTAGAGTAGAGTAGAGTAGAGTAGTAGAGTAGAGTAGAGTAGAGTAGAGTAGAGTAGAGTAGAGTAGAGTAGAGTAGAGTAGAATAGAATAACAGAGTTGGAAGGGACCTTGGAGGTCTTCTAGTCCATTCCCCTGGTCAGGCAGGAAACCCTATACCACTTCAGACAAATGGTTGTCCAATCTCTTCTTAAAAACCTCCAATGTTGGAGTTTCCACAACTTCTGGAGGCAAGGAGTCCCACTGGTTAATTGTTCTCACTGTCAGGAAGTTTCTCCTTTGTTCTAGGTTGATTCTCTCCTTGATTAGTTTCCACCCGTTGCTTCTTGTCCTGCCTTCAGGGGCTTTGGAGAATAGCTTGACTCCCTCTTCTTTGGGGCAGCCCCTGAGATATTGGAAGACTGCTCTCATGTCTCCCCTGGTCCTTCTTTTCATCAAACTAGCCAGGCCCAGTTCCTGCAACCGTTCTTCATATGTTTTAGCCTCCAGTCCCCTAATCCTCTTCGTTGCTCTTCTCTGCACTCTTTCTAGGCTCTCAACATCTTTTTTACATCGTGGTGACCAAAACTGGATGCAATATTTCAAATGACAAGCAAATTCAATGCGAAAACCAGATTCATTTAACAACCGTGTTACTAACGGAACTAGGACCATGCTTCACTTAACAACGGGGGCAAGAAAGGTCTTAAAATGGGGCAAAACTCATTTAATAAACTGTCTGGCTTAGCAACAGAAATTTGGGGGTCAGTTTTGGCCATAAGTTGTGGACTATCTGTACGTCAATACCTTATAAACTCTTCGATATTTGAGAAGAACTTGAAGCTAAAGAATTGGAAGCTGGGATTTCACATTGTTGGGTGAATAATAATAATAATAATAATAATAATAATAATAATAATAATAATAATAATAATAATAATAATAATAATAATTGGAGCCCTTGTAACTGGAGCCCTTGGAGCAATACCCAAAGGGATACCCGCTATTTAGAAATTCTAAATTTGCCGGACTTGAACATTTTGACTCTACAAAAAACCACCTTACTCGGAACAGCTTACATCCTCCGACGATACCTTAACAGTTCCTAGGTCCTTGGTTAGGACTCGAGCTGCTGAGCTATTAACCAGCCTCAAAGGCTGTGAATCTCACTAAAGATTAACTAATAATAATAATAATAATAATAATAATAATAATAATAATAATAATAATTTTGACTCTAGAAAAAAACCACCTTACTCGGAACAGCTTACATCCTCCGACGATACCTTAACAGTTCCTAGGTCCTTGGTTAGGACTCCAGCTGCTGAGCTATTAACCGGCCTCAAAGGCTGTGAATCTCACTAAAGATTAAATAATAATAATAATAATAATAATAATAATAATAATAATATAATAATAACCACCTTACTCAGAACAGCTTACATCCTCCGACGATACCTTAACAGTTCCTAGGTCCTTGGTTAGGACTCGAGCTGATGAGCTATTAACCAGCCTCAAAGGCTGTGAATCTCACTAAAGATTAATTAATAATAATAATAATAATAATAATAATAATAATAATAATCCATAAACACTACGATCTAATGCCATGAAAACAAACATACAAAAATCCACTGACAATCCAAACTGCCGACTTTGCAACGACAAAGTTGAAACTCTTTCACATTTAGTATGTGAATGCAGCAAAATCACACAAACTGATTACAAAGTTAGATACGACTGAGTTGCTAAATTAATCCACTGGTCATTATGTAAAAAATACGACCGACCTATATCTGAAAAGTCATGGGAACATAAAGTGGAAAAAGTTGTTGAAAATGAGACGGTGAAGATCTTGTGGGACTTTCGAATACAGACGGATTGTCATTTGGAACACAACACGCCAGATTATCACAGTTGTCGAAAACCGAAATGTACAATTTATTGACATCGTGGTACCAGGAGATGCCAGAGTCGAAGAAAAAGAACTGGAAAAAAATCACGAAATATTGCAATCTGGCCATCGAAATTACACGGCTATGGATGAAACATGTCACAGTGATACCCATTGTCATCGGGGCACTTGGTACCATGTCCAAGAATTTTATAAGATACATCAGCAAATTGCAGCTTCCTGCAATAACACCAGCGGAACTGCAAAAAATTGCGCTACTTGGAACATCTTAAGAAGGTACTTGGTTGATACCTAGGACAGCAATTCGTATCAACCATTTAGCACCAGTCAATGGTATTTGTGATGCATTTTTGAATGTTCAGTTGACTTGAGTTTCATGTTTAATGAATAAAGTAAATAATAATAATAATAATAATAATAATAATAATAATAATAATAATAATAATAATAATAAATCGTATATTTTAAGAAGATACTTGATTGATATCTAGGACGCTGGCAGCAACCCGTATCAACCATTAGCACCAGTCAATGGTATTTGTGATGCATTTTTGAATGTTCAGTTGACTGAGTTTCATATTTAATGAATAAAGATAATAATAATAATAATTTCAGTTGACTGAGTTTCATGTTTAATGAATGAAGGATATAATAATAGTAATAATAGTAATTTTATGCTTCCCAGGTGTTTCTTTTTAATTTTGGGAACATTTCGTTCCAATATTCTGCACATAAAACCGGTCTCTTTGGATACTTTGATAGATTCTGGGGGGATTTCTTTGCACAAAGTGGATCCTTCCTCTTTGGTGATGGGTTCCAGGCGGTCAGGAGCCGGTTGATTGTTCAATTCGTCAGGTGAAATTCCTGACATGGTGCTAAGCATTATTTGAGGCAAATTGTTGCCAAACAATGCACGTGGCCGAAAGCCATCGCTGGAGTGACCGCATTAAAAGCTGGCAATTTTTAGGGAGATAATTAATTCCTTTGACATTTCCAGGAATTTCTCAGTACGAGAGAGTCACATATTTAATCTCTGACCAGCAGCTTGAAAAATTGGCTCTGAAGGGACAAAGGGAAGCCACTATCTGCACCGGCTGAGCTACAGGTGAAGGGGCCACGCAATCGTCTTTCGCTTTTTCCAAGCTGCCTCCCTCCTTCCCTCCTTCCTTCTTTTTTTCCCTCCCTCCCTCCTTTCTTCTTTTTTCCCTTCCTCCCTCCCTCCTTCTCACTCACTTTCTCTCCTTCCTTCCTTCCTTCCTTCCTTCCTTCCTTCCTTCCTTCCCATGTTTCTATTCTTCCTCTCTCCTTCTTCCTCTCCATTCCCTTCCTTCCTATTTCCTTCCTGACATCCTCCCTCTTCGTCCTTCCTTTATCCCTTCTCCTTTCCTTTCCTTTCCTTTCCTTTCCTTTCCTTTCCTTTCCTTTCCTTCCTTTCCTTCCTTCCTTCCTGTTTTCTACCTTCCCTCCTTCCCATTTCCTTCCTCTCTCTTTCCTCTATCTCCATTTTGCTCCTTCCTTCCTCTCCATTTCTTTCCTTCCCGCCTTCCAATTTCCTTCCTGCCTCCTTCTTTTCTCTCCTCCCTCTGTCTCCATTTACTTCCTCTTCCTTCCTTCCTTCCTCCTTCCTTCCTTCCTTCCTTCCTTCCTTCTTTCTTTCTTTCTTTCTTTCTTTCTTTCTTTCTTCTTCTTCCTTCCTTCCTTCCTTCCTTCCTTCCTTCCTTCCTTCCTTTCTTTCTTTCCTCCCTCCCTCCCTCCCTCCCTTCGCTCCCCTCCCTCCCTCTCCATTCGTTTCCTTGCTTCCCTCCCTCCCTCCCTCCTTTTGCACAGGAGCTGAGCCTGGCCTGGCGCCCCTCCGCAGCCCCTCGGGATTTCAATCTGCTGCTGTCTGGGTGATTGATGCCAGGAGTTCTGCATGGAGAAGCTTTCCCTGCTGGCAACTCCAGGTGAGCAGCTTCGCTCCGGAGCCTGGAGGCTGGGATTGCACCTCCCAGAATTCTCAGGTCTCTCCAGCAGGTTCCTATTGCTGCAAAATCTGCTGGTAATTTTGCTACCTTCGCATCAATCTACGCTAGTTGTTTTGGAAATGGTTTGTTTTGGCCTTCTTGCTAGGGCTGAGAGGGGAGCTTTGGTCCAAAGTCACCCAGCTGGCTTTCATGGCTGAGGCGGGACTAGAACTCACCGTCTCCTGGTTTCTACCTTAAGATGAGTGGAGTTCAACTCCCAGAATTCTGCTGGCTGGCATCTGCCTCTCTGCACATTTGGAGGTCATATTCAGTTTCTCTCAATCTTTGTAACTTTAGGACATGACTGGCTGGGGAATTCTGGGAGTTGGTCCACACATCTTAAAATTGCCCAGATTGAGATACATGAAAGAATGAAAGAAAAAAACCACCACTTTTTTTTTTTAAAAAAATTGATTTATATGCCGCCCTTCTCTGGAGACTCAGGGCGGCTTACAATGCGTTAAGCAATAGCCTTCATCCTTTTGTATATTTTATACAAAGTCAGTTTATTGCCCCCACAAACTGGGTCCTCATTTCACCTACCTTAGAAAGGATGGAAGGCTGAGTCAACCTTGGGCCTTGGAGAGATTCGAACCAGCAGTAATTGCAGATGTTAATAACAGTGTTTAGTCCGCTGTACTATCAAGGCTCTTTTGAAATTATGATGGCTGCCCCCAGGGGTGAAATCTACTTAACTTCCTCACCGGTTTGGAAGTGCATGCGCCACACACACACGTGTGTCACATATGTGCGCAGACCTTCTGCGCATGTGCAAAACCTTCTGTACATGCACTGACACCCACTTCGCTCCGTCATCGCTACCGGATCGCCAAACCGCCCGGCACGATCGCTACCGAATCGCCCAATCCGGTCCGAACCAGGAGGATTTCACCCCTGGGCTCCCCCATGGAAGGAATCAAAGCTAACTCTTTCTCTCTTTCCCAACAATATATAACCACCAATTAAAAAGATAGAAATGCTATCGAGATATAGATGCCTAATTTCTCATCTTTCAAATGAATCCTGACAGTCTCTCTTCCAAATTCATTCCCTTTTGTGAATGAAAGAGAGGGAAATAGAAATAGAAAGAAAACGAGGGAAAGAGAGAAAGTGAGTGAGTGAGAGAGACAAAGACAGAAAGAAAGAAAGAAATAGAAAGAAAAAGAGAGAAAGGAAGTGGAAGAAAGAGAAAGAAACAGAAATAGTGAGAGAAAGAAAGAAAGGGAAAAATAGAAACAGAAAGAAAAAGGAAAGGAAAGAAAGAAAGAAAAGAGAGAGAGGAAAGAAAGAAAGAGAAAGAAAGAGAAAAAAGAAAGAAAGAAAAGAGGGACAGAAAGAAATAGAGAAAGAAAGAAAAAGAAAGAAAAAACAAAAGAAAAAGAGACAGAAATATAGAGAAAGAGTGAAAGAAAGCAAAAAAGAGAGAAAGAGACAGAGACAGAAAGAGAAATAAAAAAGAAAAAGAGAAAGAAGGAAAGAACAAAAGAGAGAGGGAGAAATAGCTTATTTATTTGTTATTAAATTAATATGCATCCATCTCGACTAGAGGCACTCCAGGTGGCTTACAACAAGGATAAGCAACCGAATAATATTACAATAAACAGTTGCCCAACTCATCCGCTGGACCGTGTAGTCTCGGGACTCGAACCTTTGAGCTTCAGTGGGCTGAGAAAATGCTCCAGGACTGAGCCCTGGTCCTTCTCCATTGTCCAGAAGGGGCGTCCAGCTGCCCGCTGGTGCCAACGGAGGCACAGATGGCTCCGGTTGGCATTTGGGTCTCACTTCCGAGCAACCTGCCGGCTGTGAGAGACAATGAGCCAAGTTTGGGTCTGTCAAGCCCGTTTGCAAAAGGAGGAGGTGTCAGATTTTTATCCTTACACTCCATTATTCATGCACCGGGTCTCGGAAACACGGCGCTGGGCAGGATCCGAAACCGAGACTTAACAGCTGCAAACTCTCAAGTTTGCGTCAAAGACGCACAGAACACTTGCCGGGAGTTGAAGATTTCCTCCGAGGCAAAAATCTTCTCCTTGGTGACATTTTGCTTCCGTGGAGGTGACAGCCGGATTCGGGTGTCTCTGTGTACGTTTGTGTGTGTCTTTGTGTGTGTGATCCACGTCTTGTGCCTATGGAAGAATGGGGTAGGGGTACCAATGATTGATTTTTTTTCCAGGGTGCCAAAAGAAGCTGTTGTAATAAATGGTGTTGTGGCCCGTCAGCGGCCTGTGTGGCTGGTGGCTGATTCGGACAGCGAGGAGGCTGGTATGGTGCTGCGCCAGCAGCCTGTGCAGCTGGCACTCGAGTCGGACAATGAGGAGGCTGGAGAAGATGTGGTGCCAGAGGCGAGGATTCAGCCACGGCCTTCAGAACCTCCAGAAGCTCCTTCAAGTGAAGAGGATGAAGAGGATGAGCCTCTTCTCGATGCACGGGTGCGCAGAGCTGCCAAAAGGCAGGAGTGGCTCCTCAGGAGGAGGTCTCCTTGAGAGTAACGCTTGGGGCTAATTGGCCACTCCCTTAGCCTATTTAAGGAGGAACACCAACTGAAGCAATTTGCAGGGAACAACTTTAGTTCCCTCTACTTCGCGTCTGGATTCTCTGCAAATTGCTTCTGGGCTTTCTGCCAACTTTAGTAAGATTGTGATTACTTTATTTTTGGATTCTTGTAGGCTGTTAAGAAAGTTTATTAACAGCCTTTGTTTCTGATAAAGATTGAGTTGTTTTAGTAAATTAAGTTTTGTACAAACTTTGTGTGTGCTGTATTCTTTGGGGTCCGTAGCTGGGGCAGAACAAATGGTGTTATTGGTTAGGTTTATATTTTGCTTTTCCTTTGAGCATGCAAGTTAGCATAATAGCACGCGCAGTGCTGCCATTCTGCACTGAACAACAACCCTGTGAGGGAGGCTGGATCAAGCACGACTAGCTTCCATCAATGAGGGTGAATTAAGGTAAGTGCATGCATGCAGGTGTATAACTTATTTATGTTAATTTATTTAAAGCCCAGCTTTGTTATTTTTGTAAACAGCTCAAAGCGGCAAATATATCTATTGCGCCCTTCCTCGACCAGTTTTCTTCACAACTACCCTGTGAGGTAGGTTGGGCCAATCACCCACCCAGCCAGCTTTCATGCCTAAGGTGGGACTAGAACTCACTGTCTCCCCATCTTTGGCCCAAGTCATCCAGCTGGTCTTCAGATCTGGAACTCACCATATCCTGGTGATTGGTCCAAAGTCACACAGCCATTTTCATGCCTAATTCAGACAAGAACTTCTAGTCTCTTGGTGATTGGGTCAAAATCATCCAACCGTCTTTCATGGTGAAAGCGGGACTAGAACTCACCATCTCCTGGTGATTGGCCCAAAGTCACTCAGCTATCTTTCACACTTAAGGCGGCACTAGAACTCACAGTCTCCTGGTTTCTAGCCTGGTGTTGTGACCTAGGCTTACTGAGTCATTTCAAGTCACAATTATTCCCAAAGTAACCTATTTTATTGTAACAGCCGAGAATTACGTTCATTCCCAGCTGAGTCTCAATTAGTTGCAAAAAAAAGTCCTTCGGAAGAAGTCCTTCGGGATAATCACCAACCTTTATCTTCTTTGACACCCTGCCAAAGGCCTTACTTGGCAAAGCCCCACGAAGTTCAGAAACAAAGAAGAGACGCCGACTGAAACAGAGTTAGCAATGTTGCTTTCCTGCAAAAGGCCCCAAGTGCCTTTGTTTCTCTTTTAAGCCTTCTGGGAGGGGCCAATCATCTCCTGGCCTTACTCCTGAGTTGTCCTTTTTGCTTCAGCTGCTCTTGCCATCAGGCAACTCTTTGCATGTATGCACTAGGAACAGTTGGATAAGGGCTGTTTTTTTTTTTTTCATTTCTCTCTTTTGGATCTGCATGAAAAATTCTCAGTAAAAAAAAAGTTTCAGGAAGCTTAGCCGATAGATTTTGTGGTTTAATTCGTTGACGGTTTGTTTTTTGCTTTGTAGTTACTGGGGGGGGGTGTGTGGGAATAAATTTATGCTTTTTTATTTTTCAAAATGTCACAAAGTAAACAAGTCACTCAAAAGAGTTGGTGACACTGCGCTAGCTGGCCTCAAAAAAGTCAAGTGATCTTGGAGAGGAGACCACAAGGAGATCATAAGTCAAGAGTTGAAGAAACTCCGTCGAAGGAAGCAACGGCCCAACGCTTCTCTACTGTTGCCAAGGAGATTACGTCCGTGGATCTATATTAAACGTGAAGTGGTTTTTATTTTTATCCTAATCGGGAGCAACGTTTCACTGACACAGGTTAACCTTGAAAGAGATCATGAAACTCAGACTAAATTAGTAGCGGGATGAGAGACCACAAGGGAATCACAAGACTGGAGGCTAAAATAAGAAGTTGAAAAACATGTCCAGAAGCAGCAAGAAATGGAAAACGGTTTCAATATTTATGCCAAGGAAACTTGGAGAGGCAGTTTGGTATAATGGTTAAACTGCTAGGAAGTAGGAATTGCTAGGCTTGGAAGCGGGCTGGGTGACTTTGGGCCAATCACCAGGAGACGGTGAGTTCTAGTGCCCCCGCCTTAGGAATGGAAGTTAGCTAGGATGACTTTGGGCCAAATACCAGGAGACGGTGAGTTCTAGTCCTGCCTTAGGCATGTGAACTGACTGGGTGACTTTGGGTCAATCACCAGGAGATGGTGAGTTCTAGTCCTGCCTTAGGCATGTGAACTGACTGGGTGACTTTGGGTCAATCACCAGGAGACGGTGAGTTCTAGTCCTGCCTTAGGCATGTGAACTGACTGGGTGACTTTGGGTCAATCACCAGGAGACGGTGAGTTCTAGTCCTGCCTTAGGCATGTGAACTGACTGGGTGACTTTGGGTCAATCACCAGGAGATGGTGAGTTCTAGTGCCCCCGCCTTAGGAATGGAAGTCGGCTAGGATGACTTTGGGCCAATCACCAGGAGACGGTGAGTTCTAGTCCCACCTTAGACATGAAAGTCGACTGGATGACTTTGGCCAATCATTCTCTCTTTCTCAGTCCAACCCACTTCACAGGATTGTTGTCGGGAAAAAAATAGGAGGAGGAAGGAATATGTCTATTTGCCACCTTCTAAAGTAACAAAGGTGGGATCAAATCAAACAAACAGACAAACAAACAAACAAACCAACAAACCACAAAAATAAAAGTGAGATAAAAATCAGAGAAATAAACAAATACCCTGTTTCCCCCAAAATAAGACATCCCCTGATAATAAGCCCAATTGGGCTTTTGAGCACATGGCAATAAGGCCAAGCGCTTATTTCAGGGTTCAAAAAAATATAAGTCAGGGTCTTATTTTCAGGGAAACACGGTAGGTAGGTAAGTAGGTAGGTAGATGATAGATAGATAGATAGATAGATAGATAGATAGATAGATACAAAGATAGAGATAGATAGATAGATAGATAGATACAAAGATAGAGATAGATAGATAGATAGATAGATACAAAGATAGAGATAGATAGATAGATAGATACAAAGATAGAGATAGATAGATAGATAGATAGATAGATAGATAGATACAAAGATAGAGATAGATAGATAGATACAAAGATAGAGATAGATAGATAGATAGATAGATAGATAGATAGATAGATAGATAAACAGATGATCTATATGTATGTATAAATTAGATAGATAGATAGATGGATGATGTATATGTATGTATGTATGTATAGATTAAATAGATAGATAGACAGACAGACAGACAGACAGACAGACAGACAGATAGATATCCTTGTTTCCCCCAAAAGAAGACACCCCCTGATAATAAGCCCAATCAGGCTTTTGAGCACATGGCAATAAGGCCAAGCGCTTATTTCAGGGTTCAAAACAATATAAGACAGGGTCTTATTTTTGGGGAAACACGGTAAATTAAGGAGGCCAAACGAACAAAATAATAACCGTGTTCCCAACCTGAACAAATTTAAGTGGCATGGACTTCAACTCCCAGAATTCCCTAGCTAATCATGCTGGCTGGGGAATTCTGGGAGTTGATGTTCACCCATCTTAAAGTTCCTGAGATTGAGAAACACTGCAATAGAGCATTTGGGGGGGGAAAACCCAGAGATGCAGCATTTTAGGAATGTGGTTTATTTTTTACTTTTATGACATTATCATACACAGGTCTCAGTTCTCCGAGGTACATTTTGCCTCCAATTTTCTTTTCCCCCTTCCCCCAGCTTTATCAACATTTCTTTGTGACTCCTAGTGTTTTATGACTCAGCCAAGAGGATTTATTGTTCCCTGAGTCCCCGAGAAGATAATTCAGGGAGGGGTTTGGGGGTTTGTAGGAGCCAACACAATATATTCTTTTTCTTATATAGTGTCTGTTTGGGTGTGTTTCAGAGGGTATTCAGCCGGTTCGGACCGATTCACCTGAACCGGTAGTGGAGATCGCCGGTGGGCTTGGCCACTCGCCCTGGCGCTATGCCGTCCTATTTAACCACGTGTTCGTGGCCAGGCGCATGTCGAAGCAAAGCACATGCACGAACCGGTGGTAACAATATCTGAAACCCACCTCTGGTGTGTTTGCGTGTGGGTGTGAGCGCATTTCCTCCTAACCTTGGTGTGGCAGTCACGACGGTACTTTTTTCAACTTTGAATCAGGGGTGAAATCCAGCAGGTTCTGACAGGTTCTGGAGAACCGGTAGCGGAAATTTTGAATAGTTCGGAGAACCGGTAGTGGAAATTTTGAGTAGTTCGGAGAACCGGTAGCGGAAATTTTGAGTAGTTCGGAGAACCGGTAGCGGAAATTTTGAGTAGTTTGGAGAACCGATAGCGGAAATTTTGAGTAGTTCGGAGAACCGTAGTGGAAATTTTGAGTAGTTCGGAGAACCGTAGCGGAAATTTTGAGTAATTCGGAGAACCGGTAGCGGAAATTTTGAGTAGTTCGGAGAACCGGTAGCGGAAATTTTGAGTAGTTCGGAGAACCGGTAGCGGAAATTTTGAGTAGTTCGGAAAACCGGTAGCGGAAATTTTGAGTAGTTCGGAGAACTGGTAGTGGAAATTTTGAGTAGTTCGGAGAACCGGTAGTGGAAATTTTGGTAGTTCGGAGAACTGGCAGATACCACCTCTGGCTGGCCCCAGAGTGGGGTGGGAATGGAGATTTTGCAGTATCCTTCCCCTGCCATGCCAGCAAGCCACGCCCACCAAACACACCACGCCCACCAAGCCACGCCCACAGAACCGGTAGTAAAAAAAAATTGGATTTCACCACTGCTTTGAATGGTTACTATACAAGTGTCGTATGGCGAGGACTACTTTTAAATCAAATTCCGAGAAGGAAAGGCACGAAACTTTGGTACCAGTGCTGGAGAAACCTACCTGCCAATCTCTTTTCGATGTTTTATTCCTTTTTAATTGGTGAGCTGTAACAAACGGCGACGACAGCAGCAAAATATACTGCTGATTATGCAATATAAAAGTGCCCATATTTTACCGCGAGAGGATGGCGATTAAATATTATTTGGAAATAAATAGCACCGTTAAAGATGCAAATTGCGTTCCCGAAGAGCTGGGACTTGTTATTTTATTTTATTGCTGATCATTGTTAAAATCCAAGTAATCTACAACAACAGGAATCAAGCTGGTATAAATCAAAACAGGAGATGGAAGATTGACAGTTTTGCCAATCCGAGCTGTGGAAGATTTATC
>NW_026844020.1:3745708-3753208 GCF_029531705.1 Pantherophis guttatus
GGAGATAAGTGCTGGCTGGACCCTCGACAGCGGTGCAGGGAGAAGTGTGCGCAGCAGAGGGGAAGGCGTGCCAGAGATTAGCTGAGTCACTGGACCACACCCCACAGGGTATAAATGTGGGTGTGGTGGCCGGTTCAGTTTGTGACGAGCAAAAACTAGAAATAATCCATGATCTCTGCGTTACTGGACTTCTGCCTGCCTTGTCAGACTGCATTTGGACTAATCCTTGTATTGCTGAAACTTTGCCTGCTTTATCGGAATGCTTGCAGTCTAATCTTTGTTTTGTGTGAGTAAAGTCTGAATTGGCAGCTAGCCACTGGGTTGCTGCCAGCTTTATCTTCAAAGACTTTGTCATGTGGCTTATTAACTCTGGGCCATCTGTGGGGGTGCATGTGTGGGACGGGGACAGAACAAGTCCCTCTCTGTGGGAGCGTACTGGCCGTGGGAGGCTATCGGCGGCAGAAGGCGGTCCCGTTAAAAGACACGATCTTACACAGGAACAGGCATCTCTATCACAAAGCCCCAAAGCATGTATAAAAATCCACCTATTCTCAATCCCATTTTGTCAGCCACCCCAGAAACATGTTGCTGTCACTGAAGTTTCTGGTTACCAAATAAACAGAGACTTCCTTTCCTGCAGCCTGCCTCCATTTTATTTCCAGTGTCTTTCTCCTAGATTGGAACCGAATTGGATTTTTCTTCCAACAAGGGTCTGGCATAGAGAAGAGAGACACTGAGTTTGTCAATCAGAAAGGTTGGCAGTTCGGCGGTTCGAATCCCTAGTACTGGTCTTCTGTGTGAGCAGGGGGTTGGACTAGATGGCCTCCAAGTTCCCTTCCAACTCTGTTACTCTTACTGATGTAGTCCTTTACGAAGAAAGAAATACACAAAGAAATAAATAAAACAACCCAGGCTTATTGTTGCTTAATATTTAGCACAATACTCATGCAAACAAAGCCAGCAACATGAGACAAAGAGTAATTTTTGATTTATGGAAGATTCCAGCGCACAAATATTAAAATGTTGCATTTCAGCTGGTAAGATAGCCCTGTTCTTCCCTTTGAAAAGTCTCAAATGTTGGTATATCTCTTTTATTGTAAAGGTTTGATTGATAAATTAATCGATTATGGGATTTTATTGTATTTATTTGGCGGATTCTGTTGTTTGCCTTAATGCTTGAATAAATATTGAATTGGGTGGAATGCATTTCGCTCCTATTTATTTTAGCCAGTTGGGAAGAACCTGGGACACTGCAACCGTCATAAGTACATGCCAGTTGCCAAGCCTCTAAATTTTGATCATGTGACCTTGGGGAGGCCGCGACGGTTGTAAGTGCAAGGACCACCTGTGAATCACTTTTGAACGGTCGCTAAACAAATGATTGTAAGTCAAGGACTACCTGCATTTACAAGGAATGTCTGATCCAGATTAATTTGGAGCAGGTAGTCCTCAACAATATAAGCAATATTAAAATAAAATAAAATAAAATAATAAATAAATAAATAAAATAAAATAATAAAATAAAGTAAAATAAAATAAGATATGATATGATATGATATGATATGATATGATATGAAATGAAATGAAATGAAATGAAATGAAATGAAATAAAATA
The DNA here is from genome assembly GCF_029531705.1 of Pantherophis guttatus. Next base: position 3,747,324 of record NW_026844020.1, read on the forward strand.
AAATAAAATAGCCAAGATTGAGAAATACTGGACTTGATCACAACTGAAACTAAGTGCAAACAAAGCAAAAATGTTCTTTGTAATTCATTATAGATAGTCCTCGACCGATGGACCATAATTCAGCCCAGCATTTTGGTCATAAGTCATTACAATTGTTAAGCGAGGAAGCCATGTGATTGCTTCGCACAACGACTGCAATCCCAGATCTCCCAATTGCGGTCGTTAAGTGACCACGCAGGTCATTAAGCAGAGCACGTGGTGCTTCGGGGCGGGGGGGCGGGCGGGGGAGAGCCCAGTCCAGCCCAGAATTTATTTCCTAACCATGTAGTAATCTATAAATAAAGTTTATAGGATCCACGCATGAATTGCAAAATGTATTATTCGATAAATAAAGTTTATAGGATCCACACCTGAATTGCAAAATGTATTATTCGATAAATAGTTTATAGGATCCACACATGAATTGCAACATGTATTATTCTATAAATAAAGTTTATAGGATCCACGCATGAATTGCAACATGTATTATTCTATAAATAAAGTTTATAGGATCCACGCCTGAATTGCAAAATGTATTATTCGATAAATAAAGTTTATAGGATCCACACCTGAATTGCAAAATGTATTATTCGATAAATAAAGTTTACAGGATCCACGCATGAATTGCAAAAGGTATTATTCTATAAATAGAGTTTATAGGATCCACACCTGAATTGCAAAATGTATTATTCGATAAATAAAGTTTATAGGATCCATGCATGAATTGCAAAATGTATTATTCGATAAATAAAGTTTATAGGATTCACACCTGAACTGCAAAATTGAAAGGTGTTTTCAGGGATACATAAAAAGGAAATGACTTTGCGGCTTACGTTTTGATGGTTCATAAGTTATAGAAACGCCCTTCAGAAGTTGTTGGGTGTTGAGGATTTTCAAAAAGAGATCGGACAGCTGTTTATCAGGAACGGTATAAGGTTTCCTTTTTGAGCAGGGGGTTGGACTAGAAGACCTCCGAGGTCCCTCCCTTTCCAGCTCAGTTCTTCTTCTGTATTCTGACCTGTGCTAGTCATAAAACACCACACCGAATCCAGGCACACCGACAGATCTGGAAGTGCACATTTGAAATGGTTCACGAGAGGCAGCGTTTGTGAGGTTAGCGAGACAGAGAAAGACAGCAGAGGTGCAGAGGAGTTCAAAGGAGTAAGAACTGGGACATCTATTTCCACGGTGTGGAAAAATGCGGCAGGCGAGAATTCTAGATCGTTCCGCTGGGCTGAGAGCTAAATGCATTTCTTCCCTCGACGGGACCACAAGCCCAGCTAGTCCTCGATGTACGGCCACAATTCAGCCCAGAATTTATACGGCTCAGTGGGATGTTTGTTCAGTGAGCTCTGGCCCCGTGTTACAACTTTTCTTGCGGCCACAGTTGCTAAGCGAATCCCTGCAGCCATTCCGTTCCTAACACACAGGGGTGAAATCCAGCAGGTTCTGACAGGTTCCGACGAACCGGTAGCGGAAATTTTGAGTAGTTCGGAGAACCGGCAAATGCCACCTCTGGCTGGCCCCACAGTGGGGTGGGAATGGAGATTTTGCAATATCCTTTCCCCAGGAGTGGGGAGGGAATGGAGATTTTGCAGTATCCTTCCCCCAGGAGTGGGGTGGGAATGGAGATTTTGCAATATCCTTCCCCTGCCACGCCCACCAGGCCACGCCCACAGAACCGGTAGGGAAAAAAAATTGGATTTCACCCCTGCTAACACAGTTGTTAAGCAGAATCCGGCTTCCCGCCTTGACTTGGCCGGTTGGAAGGTCGCAAAAGTGGATCACATGACCCCGGGACGCTTCAACCGTCATAAAGATGAACCCGTTGCCAAGGGTCTGAATTTGGATCGCGTTTTACAGGTGAAAAACATCCATACGTCGCTTTTTCCCCATCGTAACTTTGAACGGTCCCTAAATGAACCGTCATAAGTCGAGGACTTCCTGTGTTTTATTATTTTTTTTCCTGCCTCGGTGGCCTCAGCTTCGATGTTTCGAGCATTGCAGCAATGCAGTTGGCGAAGGACTTTGTGTGCCAAATTGGGCATTTATTGAAGTCGGCCAGCTTGGCACCCTGCCCGGATTTTACGCCTGTTATCTTTGCTGCTCTATTGCTAATAAAAGCAGATGTTTGTTTTTCTTTCTTCGCCTATTTGGGTGCAAACAACGTTTCTTTGATTCCTTAATGATGGAGAAAGTCAGTCTGGGCAATGAGAAGATTTACCGCCAAACTGTAGCGCCGATGACCGATACAGTTCGTTTAGTGACCGTTCAAAGTTACAACAGGGATTTATGACCGTTTTTTGGGGCCTTGATACTATCCCCGGGATTGTGTGATCAGACTTCAGAGGCTTGGGAAGAGGTTCATATTTAGGATTCCCAAGGTCACGTGATCCCTTTTTGCGACCTTCTCCCGAACAAAGTCAACGGGGAAGCCGGATCCACTTAACAACCGATTCCAATGATTCGCTTAACAACGGTGGCAAGAAAAGGTCATAAAGAAAGGGGGCAAAACGCACTTAACAAATGTCTCACTTAACAACTGAAATGTTGGGCTCAATTTTGGCGGTAAGTGGAGGACGACCTTCTTCATCATCATCGTCATCATTTAATGACCCCGTAATTCCTTGCGGGGTGGAGTCTGGGCAACTGAATGGAGCTAGCAGAGCATTTTAATGGCCGGATGCCTTTCCTGTCACCAATGCGGAGTTTTGTTCAGCAGATATATATTCTCAGTGTGCCCAGAGAGAGAAATATCTGCCTCTACCTAGGATCGAACTCCTGATTGTGAGGCGAGAGCGCCACCTCTAGGCCACTGCAAAAAAAAAAATCTTTCTGGCAGATTTGTGTGCCTTGCAAAGGGACAATGTTTCCTTCGTTAGGGTGTGAGTTTGTGTAGTTGGGAATAATCCTTACAGCTGGGCCTTATCCTTAATGCTTTATCATCTATGGCTAGTCCTCCACTTATAACCAGCCACTTAGTGACTGTTTGAAGTTACGACGGGCTGCCCAAACGCTAGCTATGACCCTGTTTCAAAGTTCCGATGTTGGGCATCTCCACCAAGGCCATGTGACCGAAATTTACAACCGTTTTATTGAAAATTGAGGTTGACTTCTGGTTTCGGGAGGCGGGGGAAAGTCCCACAGGGAACCATGGTTTCATTTAACGACCGCCATTTTTGCTTAGGGACCACCGTGTTGGTCTAACAAATGGGGCATTTGCTGAAGGATCACTGCCGTGGTGACCTGATTTACGACAGTCATGACTTATGACTGTGATTGCTAGGCTCAATTACAGTCGTAACTCGAGAACTACTTATATTTAGATCAGCGTTTTTCAAATTTGGCTACCGGAAAGTGTCTGGACCATTTCTCAGAATTCCCCAGCCAGCATGGCGAAATCATGATGGTGAATGTACCTAATACTTCTTCTTCCTCCTCTTTTTCCCCACACAATAACCTTGTGAGGTGGGTTGGGTTGAGAGAGAGAGAGAGAGAGAGAGAGACAGAGAGAGAGAGAGACAGAGAGAGACACAGAGAGACAGAGAGACAGAGACAGAGAGAGAGAGACAGAGAGACAGAGACAGAGAGACAGAGAGAGACAGAGAGAGAGAGAGAGAGAGACAGAGAGAGAGAGAGACAGAGACAGAGAGACAGAGACACACACACAGAGAGAGAGAGAGACAGAGACAGAGACAGAGAGAGAGAGAGAGAGAGAGAGACAGAGAGAGAGAGACAGAGAGACAGAGAGAGAGAGAGAGAGACAGAGAGAGACAGAGAGAGAGAGAGAGAGAGACAGAGAGAGAGAGAGACAGAGACAGAGAGACAGAGACACACACACACAGAGAGAGAGAGACAGAGACAGAGACAGAGAGAGAGAGAGAGAGAGAGAGACAGAGAGAGAGAGACAGAGAGACAGAGAGAGAGAGAGAGAGACAGAGAGAGACAGAGAGAGAGAGAGAGAGAGAGAGAGAGAGAGAGAGAGAGAGAGAGAGAGAGAGAGAGAGAGAGAGACTGGCCCAAAGTCAACCAGCAGCTTCAGTTCCTAAGGAGAGACTAGAATTCTCAGGCTCCTGGTGATTGGGCCAAAGTCACCCAGCTGGCTGTCATGCTTAAGGTGAGACTAGAACTCACAACCTCCTGGTGATTGGCCAAAGGCAGACAGTCTGGCTTTCTTGGCTAAGCCAGGACTAGAACTCACTGTCTCCGGTAATTGGCCCAAAGGCACCCAGTCAGGTGGGACTACAACTCATCGTCTCCTGGTGATTGGCTAAAGGCACCCAATTGGCTTTCATGCCTACAGGAGGACTAGAACTCACTGTCTCCTGGTTTCTAGCCCAGAGCCTTAACCACTAGACCAAACTGGCTATAAAACAGTTTTAGTATAGGCTAAATATAGTATCCTTCAGTAAATTCAGTAAAATAGGAAAGGAAAAAAAGGAGAGGAGGGGTAGGGAGGGAAAGGAAAGGAGGAAGGGAAGGGAAGGGCAGGAAAGAAGGAAGAAAAGAGAAGGGAAGGGAAAGGTGGAAAGAAAAGGAAAGGAAAGGAAAGAAGGGAAGGGAAAGGAAAGGAAAGAAGGAAAAAAGAGGAAGGGAAGGAAGGGAAGGGAAGGAAGGAAGGGAAAGGAAGGAAAGGAAAGGAAGGGAAGGGAAAGGAAAGGAAAAGGAAAGGAAGGAAAGGAAAGGAAGAGAAGGGAAGGGAAAGGAAAGGAAAGGAAAAGGAAAAGGAAAGGAAGGGAAGGGAAGGGAAGGAAAGGATAGGAAGGAAAGGGAAGGAAAGGAAGGGAAGGGAAAGGGAGGAAAGAAGGAAGGGAAGGGAAGGGAAGGGAGGAAAGGAGAGGAGATGAGATGAGAAGAAAGAGAAAAGAAAAGAGATCAGGAGGAAAGAAGGGAATTGAAAGGAAAGGAAAGGAAAGGAAAGGAAAAGAAAGGAAGGGAAGGGAAGGGAAGGGAAGGAAGGGAAGGGAAGGGAAGGGAAAGGGAGGAAAGAAGGAAGGGAAGGGAGGTAAGGAGAGGAGATGAGATGAGAAGAAAGAGAAAAGAAAAGAGAAAGGGAGGAAAGAAGGGAATTGAAAGGAATTGAAAGGAAAGGAAAGGAAAGGAAAAGGAAAAGGAAAGGGAAGGAAAGGAAGGGAAGGAGGGGAAGGGAAGGGAAAGGGAGGAAAGAAGGAAGGAAGGAAAGGAGAGAAAAGGAAAGGAAAGGAAAAGGAAAGGGAAGGAAAGGAAGGAAGGGAAGGGAAGGGAAGGGAAGGGAAGGAAAGGAAAGGAAAAGGAAAAGGAAAGGAAAGGAAAGGAAGGGAAAGAGGGGAAGGGAAGGGAAAGGGAGGAAAGAAGGAAGGGAAGGGAGGTAAGGAGAGGAGATGAGATGAGAAGAAAGAGAAAAGAAAAGAGAAAGGGAGGAAAGAAGGGAATTGAAAGGAAAGGAAAGGAAAGGAAAGGAAAGGAAAGGAAAGAAAAGAAAAGGAAGATCCATCTCTCTCTCTCCGTCCTGCACTGGACAAAGAACAAACCTCACCACACATTCCTGCGATTTTATAAATGAAATTATTAACCGTTAAATCGGTTCATTTAGCAAGAAGGGAAACGGAGCCCATAAACCCCCCTGGGCCAGGCTGAGCCTCCAAATTTAATAACTTCCCAGCTGGGACTCTCGAGCAGGAAGAAGAGGGTCGGTTCCAAAAACGGGGAGCTTTTCAGACCAGGCTATAATTGAGGGAGAATTAATGTCTTTTCAAGCTCGGAGACTCCATCTCTTTGCGATCATAAAAGCGTGCAATGCCCGTAACGGTTAGTTTCCGTACGGTTGGTACACGATCCAAAAGCACAAAAGGATCTCTAAAAATCAA
>NW_026844020.1:3755708-3923341 GCF_029531705.1 Pantherophis guttatus
ATCTATCCATCCATCCATCCATCCATCCATCCATCCATTCCTATTCATCCAGCTATCCACCCATCCTCCTTTCCTATCTATCTATCTATCTATCTATCTATCTATCTATCTATCTATCTATCATCTTTCTACCTACCTACCTATCTATCTACCTACCTATCTATCTATCTATCCATCCATCCATTCCTATTCATCCAGCTATCCACTCATCCTTTCCTGTCTATCTATCTATCTATCTATCTATCTATCTATCTATCTATCGATCGATCGATTGATAGATAGATAGATAGATACTGTAGAGAAGAGAGGAGGAGAGAGGAGAAGGAGGAGAAGGAGAAGGAGCAGAGAGAGGAGGAGGATGAAGAGGAGGAGGAAGGGGAGGAGAAGGAGGAGGAGAAGGAGAAGAAGAGAAGAGAAGAGAAGAGAAGAGAAAAGAGAGGAGAGGAGAGGAGGAGGAGAAGGAGCAGAGAGAGGAGAAGGACGAAGAGGAGGAGGGAGGAGAAGGAGGAGGAGGAGGAAAAGGAGAAGAGAAGAGAGAGGAGAGGAGAAGAAGAAGGAGGAGGAGATGGAGCAGAGAGAGGAGGAGGACGAAGAGGAGGAGGAAGGGGAGGAGAAGGAGGAGGAGAAGGAGAAGGAGAAAAGAAGAGAAGAACAGAGTTGGAAGGGACCTTATAGGTCATCTAGTCCAACCCCTCCACTCAAGCAGGAGAACCTACACCATTTTGGACAGACGGCAGTTCTAGTCTCTTCTTGAAAGCTTCCAGGGATGAATGATTCCTCATCGTTGCTCCATGGAAACCATTAAAAGGTAGATGGACACCATGAAGAAGATCATGAACCACCACGAAAAAAAAAGGACCATGAAAATCCCCCAAAAGGAACGATTGAGAATTAAATAAAGATATCAGATGCAACTATCGGAGAAAAGGTAAACAAGCACGGCATTTTAAAAAGAAAAAAAAACCACATTTTTTTCTCAATACCTTTTGAGTTGCTGCTTAAAGTCGAGAGCCTTGTATAAATCAGTCAAAGACAAAAAGCCGTTCTGGAACCAATCGAAGGACTTGGAGATGAATGGAGAAGGTCCTTAAAAGCAGAAGATTTGAAGAGGACAATGCAGAGATGGATGGAAGCGGGTGAAAGAAACTCACAATCACCTTATTTTATTTTGGACAAGACAATAGAGAGAGAAAGGCAGGCAGGCTTCCAGATTCTCTCATTATATCCATCAGTAGTGGGTTTTGTTTTGTTTTTTTCAAACTTGGCCCCTTTAAGACGGGTGGACTTCAACTCCCAGAATTCCCCAGCCGGCTGGGGAATTCTGGGAGTTGAAGTCCACCCGTCTTAAAGGGGCCAAGTTTGAAAAAAAATACATACTGCTCTCCAATAATAAAACAGCATCCTGGAATCCTGGTTTTAGATACATATAGTTGCTAGTGATTTCTTTTTCATTCAAAGGCAACAGGAATTCCCAAAAGCTGAAGCCTTTTAACAAAACATGTAGCTAGGAAAAGGGACCACCAGGTGATCTCTGTGCTCGGAATGCGAGCATTGGAAAAGGATGCTTGCAAGAGGAACAGGTGTGAGAAAATCCTGGTGGTTTTGGGAACCAGCCAGTTCCATCTGAGATGGCGGGGCGGGGGGGGGGCGGTTGGGGGGGCGGGGACAGGGGACGGGATGGGACTGATTTAGTCTATTTTTCAGCTGGCGAATGGTTTATCGGCCCTAGCACGGATTCGCTGTTCCTGCACCTTTTCTCTGGCACAATAGAAAGCTTTTTATTTCCTTCTTTATTCTGGAGATTTATAAGGCCAACCAGCTCAAACAATGTGACTCTGGGTGGCTTGCAGAATAATAATAATAATAAAAAAAAAACAGTCAATAAACGGAAGGAAAGACAGAAGGGAGGGAGGGAAATGGAGAGGGAGGGAGGAAAGAAGGACAGAGAGGAAGGGACAGAGGGAGGGAGGGAGGAAAAAGGGACAGAGAGGAAGGGAGGGAGGGAGGAAAGAAGGACAGAGAGGAAGGAAGGGAGGGAGGGAGGGAAATGGAGAGGGAGGGAGGAAAGAAAGAGAGAGGAAGGAAGGAAGGGAAGGTGGGAGGGAGGGAAATGGAGAGGGAGGGAGGAAAGAAGGACAGAGAGGAAGGGAGGGAGGGACGGACGGACGGAGGGAGGGAAATGGAGGGAGGAAGAAAGGAAGAGAGAGAGGGAAGAAGGGAAGGAAGGAAGGAGGGAGGGAGGCAGGAAGGAGAGAGGGAGGGAGGGAGGAAGGAAATAGCATGGAGAATAGAGGAAGGAAGGAAGGAAGGAAGGAAGGAAGGAAGGAAGGAAGGAAGGAAATGGAGAGGAGGGAATGGAGCTTTTACAGTATCCTTCCCCTGCCACGCCCACCAAGCCATGCCATGCCATGCCATGCCATGCCACGCCCACCAAGCCACGCCCACAGAACCAGTAGTAAACCAGTGGTTCGCAGGGGTTCGGGAGAACCTCTAGCTAAGATTCTGTACAGTTAGGAGAACCCCCAAATCCCACTCCTGGCTGGCCCTGCCCACCCCACCCCTCCCAGGAGTCCCCACGCAGCCCATTTTGGATGCAGGTAAGTGCAGGTGTGTGTGGAGGCTCGGGGAAGGCGAAAAATGGGCCTATTGGAAGTTTGGGAAGGCCAGAAATGGGCCTGTTTCCGGCCTCCAGAGGGCCTCCGGAGCCTGGGGAGGTCATTTTCGCTCTCCCGAGGCTCAAGGAAAGCCTCTGGAGCCCAGGGAGGGCAAAAACTCCCCATGGTGCAGGAGGCCGACTAGGCCACGCCTACCCAGCAACCGGGCAGAGAACCCGTAGCTACAATTTTTGAAGCCCACCCCTGATTTAGACCCATATATATATATATATATATATGTATGTATGTATGTATGTATGTATATATATGTATATATATATATGTGTGTGTGTTTTTCTTCTAGCCAAGTTTTCCCTACGTATATATAGATAGATAGATAGATAGATAGATAGATAGATAGATAGATAGATAGATAGATACATAGATAGATATAACTCCGCACTGGCAACAAGAAGGGCATCCGGCCAGCAAACACTCAGCTCCATTCAGTTGGCCAGACTCCACCTGGCAAGGGATTATGGGGTCATTAAAAGATGGCGACGATGGTATCTTTATCAGCAAATTTATTTATTTATTTATTATTTAAATTTCTATACCGCCCTTCTCCTTTCGGACTCAGGGTGGTGAACAGACAAAAATAAAACATTCGTACACAAAAGTTAAAATAGTTTTAAAATAATTAAATAAAGTTTGGCCCATAATTTAAAACATTTCAATTAAAATCAGTATCAATTTTAAAAACCAATATAAAATCAGGCCAGCCCGGCTAACTGAAAGAAATAGGTTTTTAGGGCCCGACAAAAAGTCCGGAGGTCTGGGATCGCTCGTATCTCTGGGGGTAGATTGTTCCAGAGGGTAGGCACCATGACAGAGAAGGCCCTCCCCCTGGGGGTCGCCAGCCGACATTGTCTGGCCGACGGCACCCTGAGGAGACCCTCTCTGTGGGAGCGAACTGGCCGATGGGAGGCAATTGGTGGCGGAAGATGGTCCCGTAAGTACCCCGGCCCTAAGCCATGGAGCGCTTTAAAGTGATCACCAACACCTTGAAGCGCACCCGGAAGTCCACCAGAAGCCAGTGCAGCTCGCGCAGGAGAGGAGTCACATGGGAGCGCCCAGTCGCTCCCATAATCCCCCGCGCGGCCGCATTCTGCACCAGTTGGAGCCTCCGGGTGTACCCCAAGGGGAGCCCCATGTAGAGAGCGTTACAATAGTCCAGACGAGAAGTGACGAGTGCTTGAGTGACCGTGCGTAGGGAGTCCCGGTCTATCACGTGAACCTGATAGAAGGCCCCCCCCTGGCCACGGCCGTCGTATGCTCTTCTAAAGACAGCCGTGCGTCCAGGAGGACGCCCAAGTTGCGGGCCCTTTCCGTGGGGGCCAGTGATTCGCCCCCAATAACCAGCGATGGCGCCAGCTGGCTATACCGGGACGCTGGCAGCCACAGCCACTCAGTCTTGGAAGGGTTGAGTCGAAGCCTGTTTCTCCCCATCCAGGCCCGCACGGCCTCCAGACACCGGGACATCACTTCAAGGGCATCGTTGGGATGGTTTAGGGTGGAGATGTGCAAATATTTGCAATGTGCAGGTGGCATTAAAAATCTGAAATGGGAAGCAGGGAGGGCAGGGAAGGGAAGGACGCAAGCCAACGCGGGTTGCCGGCAAATATTTCTCACATCGTCTCCGCGGCGTCTAATCGCTGGCAAAATTGCTATGAATTAACATTTAAATGTCAAAAGGCTTTTTTTCGGGAGCTGGGTCTCTGGCTTTGAGCGGCTTTCTGATATTCTCATTTCGTGTCGCTAAATGCTTTTCCTCGAAAGGGGAGATGTTTGCCGACACACGGACACGCAAACACACACACACACAGGCGTGAGACGAGGCCTCAAAGGGAGCAGTTTTGCTCTTAGCCGTGGAAACGAGAGATGATTTCTTTTTCATTTTTCGGAGCAAAAGGGGACGGAATAAGCAGGCACGGGAGGCGTGCGGAGTTTCCCTAGGAGTCTCAAGCGATATATTTTTTTTTTCAACCTTGGCACTTTAAAAGATGGCTGGACTTCAACTCCCAGAATTCCCCCAGCCAGCTACCGCTGGCTGGGGGAATTCTGGGAGTTGAAGTCCACTCACGTTAAAGTTGCCAAGGTTGAAAAAAAAACATGGAGCTGAAGCATTTGTGTTATCCACCCCTATTTAAATCGGACAAATATGGGGGAAGAATCTTGGACTTTGGTAGAGAGGCGTCCCCCGGGGAGGGTCAAAAAAGTCAAGATGGCAGCTATGGCCGTGAGTAAAAAGGGGGAGGGGCTTCGATCCAATGGATCCCAGCCACCAGCCTTTGCGGAGATAGATAAGTCGAGGGCTTCCTTCCTTCTTCCTTCCCTCCCTTCCCTTTCTTCTCTTTCCGTCCTTCCTTCCTTCCTTCCTTCCTTCCTTCCTTCCTTCCTACCTTCCTTCCTTCCTTCCCTCATTCCCTCCCTCCCTCCTTCCTTCCTACCTTCCCGTTCTTCTCTTTCTTTCTTTCCTTCCTTCCTTCCCTCCCTCCCTCCTTCCTTCCTCCCTCCTTCCTCCGTTCCCTTTCTTTCTTCTCTTTCTTTCTTTCTTTCTTTCCTCCCTCTCTTCCTTCCCCTCCTTCCCTCCCTCCTTCAGTTCCTTCCTTCTATCTAGCTATCTTTTCTTCCTTCCTTCCCGCCTTCCTCCCTCCCTTCCCCTCCCTCCGTCCCTTCCTTCTATCTAATTATCCTTCCTTCCTTCCTTCCTTCCTTCCTTCCTTCCTTCCTTCCTTCCTTCCTCCTTCCTTCCCCTCCCTCCCTCCTTCCTTCCCCTCCCTCCCTCCCTTCTATCTAATTATCCTTCCTTCCTTCCTTCCTTCCTTCCTTCCTTCCTTCCTTCCTTCCTTCCTTCCTTCCTTCTAGCTATCTCTCCGCCCTCCCTCCCTTCTATCTAGCTATATTTCCTCCCTCCCTCCCTCCCTTCTATCTATCTTTCTTTCCTCCCTCTCTCCCTCCCTCCCTCCCTCCGTCTCTTCTATCTAGCTATCCTTCCTTCCTTCCTTCCTTCCTTCCTCCCTCCCTCCTGTCAGAAATACAAAAGTGATTTGCCATTATTTCTTCCCGGAGTTCAGAACCATTTTGTCCCATTTAACCACCGGAGATTTCCTGGGGTCTCTCATCCTGCTGCAGATCTGATTTTATTTTTTAATTACTCCGAGTCGGAGAGCTGCTGCTGAGGTTATCCTGCGAAAACACAATGGGGCTACGTCAACATTTTTGAAAGTGGGTGGGGAGAGGCGCCAACTTAATGAATACCATTAATTAAATACAATACACTGGCTTTTAATTAATTTACTCGTTGAACTTTCCGTTTTTAATACACATTTATTATTCAGGCCTGTTCTTTCAGGTCTCAGCTGAGTCCTAAAATCAATTAAAAAGTGTGTGAGTCAACTTCTCCGGCCTCCGATGTCTTAGCTCATCGAGCAGCCTTGACCTCACACACACACACACACACACACACACCAGAGGTGGGTTTCAGCAGGTTTTGACCAGTTCTGACGAACCGGTAGCAGAAATTTTGAGTAGTTCGGAGAACCGGTAGTAAAAAATTCTGACTGGCCACGCCCCATCTATTCTCTGCCCCTTGAGTCCCAGCTGATCAGAGGAAATGGGGATTTTGCAGTATCCTTCCCTGGAGTGGGGTGGGAGTGGAGATTTTGCAATAACCTTTCCCTGGAGTGGGATGGGAATGGAGATTTTGCAATATCCTTTCCCTGGAGTCGGGAGGGAATGGAGATTTTGCAGTATCTTTCCTCTGGATGGAGTGGGAATGGGGATTTTGCAGTATCCTTTCCCTGGAGTCGGGAGGGAATGGAGATTTTGCAGTATCTTTCCCTGGAGTGGGGTGGGAATGGGGATTTTGTAGTATCTTTCCCCTGGAGTGGGCTGGGAATGGGGATTTTGCAGTATCCTTCCCCTGGAGTGGGGAGGGAATGGGGATTTTGCAGTATCCTTCCCCTGCCACGCCCACCAAGCCACATCCAGAGAACCGGTAGTAAAAAATTTTGAAACCCACCACTCAAACACCCTACACTTGGACACAACAGGATAAATGACCCCTTTGTCCACGTGGGGTTGTGCTGATGAAGAGTATTAATCGAGTTGGGTGTCAATACGGGTGGTCTTCGACTTACGACGGTTCGTTCAAAGTTACAACGGCCCTGAAAAAAACCTCACTTAGGACCATTGTTCACCCTTACGACCCTTACACCATCCCCAACGGTGACGTGATCAAAATTGGGGCTCGCTGGGCGACCGACTCATATTTATGACGGTCACAGTGATCCCATTTTGCGACCTTCTGACAAGCAAAGTCAATGGGGTTCGCTTAACAACCGGGTTCCTAACTTAACAGATGCAATGATTCACTTAAGAACCACGTTCCTAACTTGCAATGAGTCACTTAACAACCGTGTTCCTAACAAACGCAGTGATTCACTTAACAACCTAACTTAACAGATGCAAAAGGGATTTACTTAACAGCCGTTTTGCTAACTCAACAAAGGCAAACAGATTCGCTTAACCACCGTGGCAAGGAAGGTCGCCAAGCGGGGCGAAACTCCCTTAAGAAATGCTTCACTTAGCAATGTAAATCTGGGGGGGGCCCTCAGTTGCGGTTGTACCTCGAGGACCACCTGTAAAATGGGTTTCAACATTCTTTTTCCAAGTGAAGGAAACTTTTACATAAGGGAACTTTCTGAACCGGGGGTCAAACACAAAGCCCGGAGGCTGGATCCGGCTTGCGGGGTGCTTAGATCTGGCCTGGGGGGGTGGGGGGGGTGGGGGCGGCACACTCTGCCAGCTCGACATCACTCGCACCCCTCCCAAGCTCCGTTTCTGGCTGCGACAGCCTCCTGCAGCGCTCTCGTTGCAGGAGGCTGTCGCAGCCAGAAACGGAGCTTGGGAGGGGTGCCCCCAACACGAATGATGTCAAGCTGGCCACACCTACCAGGCCCCCAAGGCAGAGGTGGGTACCTTCCTTCCCTACCGGTTTGGTGGGGTACCTTCCCTTCCCTACCGGTTTGTAAATGGGGGCGTGCGCGTGGGCACTCGCTTCGTTCGCACCTTCATGCCACCTTCCGTGCGTGCTCTTCGCTCATGTGCGCACCTTCTACGTATGCGCACAGCCTCCAAAACAGAGGTGAAATGCTGCCGGATCGGACAGGATCGCCCGATCCGGTAGCGATTTTTCCCTGTGGTTCAGCGATCCGGTAGCGATCGCCGCTCGGGTGTCATTACTTCCTGTTTTTTTTTTTTACATTCTGCACATGCGCAGAAGGTGTGCGTGCGCAGAAGGTAAGGAAGGTAAGTAGATTTCACTTGCTGCAAAACGTGGCTAAATAGGATGGCATTATATCTGGGCCAGTGACTGGGGCCTACCATAATTGGCACTACCAGTTTTCCCGAACCGGCTGAATCCCAACACTGCCCCAAGGTCAAACAGGACGTGGATGCAGCCCTCAATGAAATCGAGTTTGACACCCCTATTCTGAAGTGTCCTTCCCTGTTTTCTCAGCAAAGGGCAAAAACGTTTAACGACGTCCTAATCTCTCCTTTTTTTTCTGGAACACAAAAAAGAAAGCGACGAATCGGAGATCGCCGGAAACAGAGAAAGGCGACTCCATCATCTGCATCCCACAATCATGGCAGTTTATCTCTAGCCGTTGAACGGCCCGAACAAAAGCTGTTTATCTATTCGTTTGAAGATTAGGGCTTCTCGATTTGAGGCCTTCTCTGCTTTTCTCAGAGTATGGGTGAAGTACCGGGAGTCCCTGACTTACGACCAACAAAGGAGGCCGACGTTTCCGTTGCTACGCGAGACAGTGACTTCTTCAGGGAATGGGACCTCACCTTACCATCTTTCTTGCCCCAGTCGTTAAGGGAATCCCTGCCGTCGTTCGGTTAGTCACACGGTTGTTAAGCGAATCTGGTTTCCCCGTGGACTTTGCTGATCGGAAGGTCGCGAGAGTGGATCGCGTGACCCAGGAACATTGCATCAGTCATAAATATGAATCAGTGAAATTACTTTGCCTTGAAAAAGATGTCCGCAATTCCCTGCACGGTGTAAATGTAACGAAGAGCTCCTGACTTTATGGCGATCTTGAAATCGGCTCATCGAAACGTTTTCTGCAACGCAAACGACACAAACGTTGTGGTCTGAAATTGTCCTTTTGTGCCTCCGTCGGCAGAGACGATGACCGCAGCTTCTTGTCTTCTGGGAAGCATCTCCAAATGTTGGGTCAGATGGGCTTTGCTTGACACTCTTCCTTCTGCTCAGCTGGTCCTCCACGGATGAACACGGTTCCAGACCAGAATTTCCACTAAGTGGGGTGGTTGTTAAGTGAGCCGTGACTGAGTTGTTAAGCGGAGAGCAGGCTGGAAAATATTGGAGATATAGAAGTTGGAAGGCTGCGGACCATCGGAGAAATGGGAGGCTGGGGACCAGAATAGAATACAGAATGCGGAATACAGAACACAGAACACAGTACACAGAATACAGAACAGAATACAGAACACAGAATATAGAATTCAGAACACAGAATACAGAACACAGAATATAGAATTCAGAACACAGAACACAGAATAGAGAACACAGAACACAGAATACAGAACCCAGAACTCAGAATATAGAACTGAGAACCCAGAACCCAGAACCCAGAATAAAGAACCCAGAATATAGATCTCAGAACACAGAACACAGAACACAGGACACGGAACACAGAACACAGAATACATAACACAGCATGCAGAATACAGAACAAAGAATACAAAACACAGAACACATAGTACAGAACACAGAATACAGAACAAAGAATACAGAACACAGAACACCGAACAGAGTACAGAACACAGAGTACAGAACAAAGAATACAAAACACAGAACACACAGTACAGAACACAGAACACCGAACAGAGTACAGAACACAGAATACAGAACACAGAATACAAAACACAGTACAGAACACAGAACACAGAGTATAGAACACAGAGTACAGAACACAGAATACAGAACACAGAATACAAAACATCGAACACATTACAGAACACAGAATACAGAACACAGAATAGAGAACAGAGAATACAGAATACAAAACTCAGAACACAGAATACAGAACACAGAACATAGAAAATACAGTAGGAACAGCGGCAAGAAATTTCATAAAACAGGACAACAGTCTCTTCATGACTGTCTCACTTAGCAACCTATATTTGGGGCTCAATTGTGGCCGTACGTCGAGGACTATCTGTACTAAATGCCAAAAACGCTTTGCCCCATTCTGATAACTTCTCCTCCGTTTGCTTCCTCCCTCTTTGGGAAACAAACTTCTCAGTCATCGAATTAAAAACGGAAACTGCCGAGGTGGGAAAAATGCTGGAGCAATTTTTCCCGGAGGGTCCCAGGGTGATCGATCCTTCCTTCTCCCTCCCTGACCGTCCCCCCCACCCCCCTCCAAAATCAGAGATCTAAGCCTCTTTACAATTTTCTCCTCTAACTCAAGTCTGGAATCCCACCATATCTTGTGTGTGTGTGGGGGGGTGTATCTGGGGGGGGGGGTTGGGTTAGAAATGATGCTCTGGGACCCCTCAGGATGATGCACCCCCTTTTCCTTCAAGCCCCCCAATGATTGTCCTCTCGTTATCGATAGGAGCCGATGGGGTTGTGGGTCTTTTATTCTCCCCCCCCTCTCAGTTAACATTTCCCGAAGATAACTTTTGCATGCAAATCCAGAAGGTTGAGCTCTGTATAATCTAGTTGACACAGGAAAGCTCGGATTTGCAGCCATTCTGGCGTAACGGTGATAAAAGATGATTTAAGGAAGGCTGGCAATTTATGCCAGAATATAAAGAAAGTGCTTCTAAATTATCTGGCTACTTTTCTTTTTTTTTTTCCCCTCCCCTCCCGTCTCCCCTCCCTCTCCTGTCCCCCCTCATTTACAGGTAGGCGCCTTTTAATAGCTTCGACTCCATCAATTTTGGGATGACGTTTTTATTTTGAGTGTAGACCCAGGCCATTGCCCCCCCCCCGGCGATGGGCTAGCCGCTATTTGAAAGGCAGAAAGAAGGGAAGGGGGTCGGGGTGGGGGGAAAGGTGTCATTGAAAAAGGAATTGCAAGGACATTGGGGCAGGGGTTCCTAACGGGCCCTAGGTGAGTCCTCCAAAATTATAATCATCAAAGAATTGTGGAATCTCAGTTCCAAATGTGTGGGTCCTTCCCCCCCCGAAAATGCAAATGGACTTGGTTTTTGCTTGAAGACGTTTCGCTTCTCCTCAAAGAAGCTTCCTCAGTTCTGATTTTGGATGCTTGGCAACTTCAGTTTTGAAGGAGGAGGAGGAGAAGGAGAAGGAGGAGGAGAGGAGAGAATAGAATAGAATAGAATAGAATAGAATAGAATAGAATAGAATAGAATAGAGTAGAGTAGAGTAGAGTAGAGTAGAGTAGAGTAGAGTACAGTACAGTACAGTACAGTACAGTACAGTAGATAGAGTAGAGTAGAGTAGAGTAGAGTAGAGTAGAGTAGAGTAGAGTAGTAGAGTAGAGTAGAGTAGAGTTGGAAGGGACCTTGGAGGTCTTCTAGTCCAACCCCCTGCTTAGGCAGGAAACCCTTTAGACAGATGGTTATCCAGCATCTTCTTAAAAATTTCCAGTGTTGGAGCATTCGCAACTTCTGGTGGCAAGTTGTTCCACTGATGAATTGTTCTCACTGTCAGGAAATTTCTCCTTAGTTCTAAGTTGCTTCTCTCCTTGATGAGTTTCCACCCGTTGCTTCTTGTCCTGCCCTCAGGTGCTTTGGAGGAGGAGGAGGAGGAGGAGGAGGAGGAGGAGGAGGAGGAGGAGGAGGAGGAGGAGGAGGGCGGGGAAGGAGAAGGGAGAAGAAGATGAAGATGAAGATGAAGATGAAGAAGGAGAAGGAGAGGGAGAGGGAGAGGGAGAGGAGGAAGAAGAAGAAGAAGAAGAAGAAGAAGAAGAAGAAGAAGAAGAAGAAGAAGAAGAAGAAGAAGATGATGATGATGATGATGGAGAGGGAGAGGGAGAGGAAGAGGAAGAAGATGATGAAGAAGAAGAAGATGAAGAAGAAGAGGGAGAGGGAGAGGGAGGAGAAGAAGAAGAAGAAGAAGAAGAAGAAGAAGAAGAAGAAGAAGAAGAAGAAGAAGAAGAAGAAGAAGAAGAAGAAGAAGAAGAAGAAGAAGCTTGGATGAGAAGTGAGACATCTTCCAAGGAAGAACAAAGAAAGTTTCAATGGCCTTTTGAAAAAACACCTCCAAGTCATCCATCATCACCTGGATGACTGAGAATCTCCACAGACCTGGAATCCCAGGGTTGTCCAATGTCCAGTCTCTTCTTCAAAACCTCCAGTGATGGAGCACCCAAAACTTCTGGTGGCAAGCCAGAATTTTCCACTGAAAAATTATTCCAACTGTCTGGAAATTCCTCCTTAATTCCAAGTTGCTTCTCTCCTTGATGAGTTTCCATCCATCGCTTCTTGTCCTACCTTCAGGTGCTTTTGGAGAATAGCTTGACCTCTTCTTTTTTTGGGCAGCCCCTCAAATATTAGAAGACTATCATGTCACCCCTAATCCGCCAGGGATGGAGCAACCACAACTTCTGGAGACAAGTTGTTCCATCGATTAATTTGTTCTAACCGTCAGGAAATTCTTCCTTAGTTCTGGGTTAGATTTCAGAACTTCATAGGTTTCCCTGGAGACTCACCGGATTATTTTGACCCAGCCTTTTTCTGTCAACCTAGCCTACCTCACAAGGCTGTCGCTGCAGGCATAGAAATAGAAGAACTGCAAGAAATCTAGCTACGTTCAATCTTTGTAAACGAATTCATCATTGTGACCGACGGATGAATGAATGGATGCAGGGGTGGGCTTCAAAAACTTTAGCAAGGGGTTCTCTGCCCGGTTGCTGAGTGGGCGTGGCCATGGTGGGCGTGGCCTAGTCAGCCTCCTGCACCATGGCGGGGATGAGTGAGCGTTTTTGTTTTTGCCCTCCCCAGGCTCTGGAGGCTTTTCTTCAGCCTCCGGGAGGGTGAAAACGGCCTCCCCAGGCTCCGGAGGCCCTCTAGAGGCCTAAACTTCCGGTAGGCCCTCCTAAACTTCCGGTAGGCCCATTTTTTGCCCTCCCCGAGCCTCCGCGCACGCCCTGCACTTACCTGCATCCAAAACGGGCCGCATGGGGACTCCTGGGAGGGGAGGAGTGGGCGGGGCCAGCCAGGAGTGGGATTTGGGGGTTCTCCGAACTGCACAGAATCTTAGCTAGAGGTTCTCACCGAACCCCCAGCAGCCCTCTCCTGAATGGATGGGTGAATACTGATGGATGAGAACTTTAGACTCTAAACTTTAGACTCTAAAGATTCAGGACAAAGGGTAGAAATAGATTAATAATGCATATTTAACTTGGGGAATGACCTACCTAGAAGGAGATGCAATGATTTACATGATCATAAAAACATTTATTGGGCACAGAGAAAAATTCTAACCACCAGTTGTGAGCCAGAAAAACTCCTGCTCTGAAACACTAGCAATGCCGATGGTCTAAACTTTAGACTCTAAAGACTCAAGCTTAGATATGAAGTCAATGTTTACGCTACAGGTAGTCCTCGATTTACGACCACAACGGGACCCAAAATTTATATTGCTACGCAGGATAATGGTTAAGTGAGTTTCCCCCCCCTTTTTTGCAATCTTCCTTGCCGCAGTTGTTAAGGGAATACCGCAGGGCTTAATTTAGGAACGTTGGTCGTTAAGTGAATCCAGCTCCCCCAATTGTCAGGAGGTCGTAAAAGGGGATCATGTGACCCCGGGATGCTGCGACTGTCATAAATATGAGTTCGGGGCTAACACCTGAATTTGGATCACCCGATCGTGCGGAATGCTGCAACGGTTGTAAGTTTGGGGAAAAAAAAGGATCTTCAGTCACCTTTTTCAGTGTTATTGTAACTTCGGTCACTAAATGAGTGGTTGTAAGTAGAGGACTCCATGTATCCTTTTGCTGTTTTGCGTCTTTTAGCAAAAGATTGGGCCGAAGATTTGCAGCTTCCTCTCAATTAGATCGGACCTCGGCACCCACTTTATACATGGATTTCTGCCTTTTGATTGTTCTGCTTTATTTTGTTTTAATCTGAATTATTTTGTTATTATTCTGTTGTTATTGCTATTTTGTTATTCTGTTATTTTATTGTTATTCTGTTGTTATTTTACTATTTTGTTGTCATTGTTATTTTGTTATTATTCTGTTGTTATTGTTATTTTGTTATTCTGTTATTTTATTGTTATTCTGTTGTTATTTTACTATTTTGTTGTCATTGTTATTTTGTTATTATTCTGTTGTTGTTATTTTGTTATTCTGTTATTTTATTGTTATTCTGTTGTTATTTTACTATTTTGCTGTCATTGTTATTTTGTTATTATTCTGTTGTTGTTATTTTGTTATTCTGTTATTTTATTGTTATTCTGTTGTTATTTTACTATTTTGCTGTCATTGCTATTTTGTTATTATTCTGTTGTTATTGTTATTTTGTTATTGTTATTTTATTGTTATTCTGTTGTTATTTTACTATTTTGCTGTCATCGCTATTTTGTTATTATTCTGTTGTTATCGTCATTTTGTTATTCTGTTGTTTTCTTGTTATTCTGTTGCCATTCTATTGTTTTGCTGTTGCTGTTGTTATTTTGTTGTTATTCTGTTATTTTATTTATTTTTCAGAAAGGCTTCACTGCCTCTATCATTTTCTCCCCTCCACCCACCCCGATAACAAAAATAATCAGGCACTTACTGACATGCAAGGAGTGATTCCAAGTGCCTGGCGATGGTGTGGTTTTTGTCCGCCTGGATAAAATATTCCCACGGGGAGTAAAAGAAAGCCTGAAATATCCCCCCCCCTCCACCCTCCCCTCTAATTGCCATTGAGAAGGAATGGGCTAAATAACGGGGCGGGCAGGGAGAGAAAAGCTTTGTGGGTGGGAAGGAAAATTGCTCTGCCAATTCAGCCGACAATTTCGGGCATGTGTTAGCAGTCGAAGTGACTCAACTGTATTTTCTATCCTTTTTGTTGCCGGTTTCCCAGGCG
Source organism: Pantherophis guttatus (assembly GCF_029531705.1). The sequence goes on from NW_026844020.1 coordinate 3,770,447, forward strand.
TTGGCGTTACACCCTTTCCCCCTCCTTCGTTGCACCCGAAGGGGCAGGCCTGGCCTGGGTGGGGGCTAGGACATCGAATGAACGGGCTCTCCAGATGTTCCCGGCCGGCCAGCTATTGGCCAACACCTAATAGTCTCCCAAGGGTTCGTTCTGTACGGTGGGATGTAGATTCTGCTTTTCCTCCCACAGCTAAAAATGGCACACAGGAGGGTCCCTTTAACTAGATGCTCTAAGAAAGAAGTAAAGTAGGAATTGTGGGGGTGGGGAGAGAGAGAGAGAGGGAGGGAAGAAGGAAGATGGAAGAGAGGGAGAGAGGGAAGAAGAGAGAAAGGAAGGATGGGAGGAGGGAGGGAGGAAAGAAGGGAGGGAGGAAGGAAGGATGGAAGGAAGGTGGAAGAGAAGGAGAGAGGGAAGAAGAGAGAAAGGAAGGATGGGAGGAGGGAGGGAGGGAGGAAAGAAGGGAGGGAGGAAGGAAGGAAGGATGGAAGGTGGAAGAGAGGGAGAGAGGGAAGAAGAGAGAAAGGAAGGATGGGAGGAGGGAGGGAGGAAAGAAGGGAGGGAGGGAGGAAGGATGGAAGGAAGATGGAAGAGAGGGAGAGAGGGAAGAAGAGAGGAAGGAAGGGAGGGGGAGGGAGGGAGGAAGGGAAGAAGAGAGAAAGGAAGGAAGGGAGGTGGGAGGGAGGGAGGAAAAAGGGAGGGAGGAAGGAAGGAAAGAAGGAAGGTGGAAGAGAGGGAGAGAGGGAAGAAGAGAGGAAGGAAGGGAGGGGGAGGGAGGGAGGAAGGAAAGAAGGGAGGGAGGGAGGAAGGAAGGGAGGATGAAAGGAAGATGGAGGAGAGAGGGAAGAAGAGAGGAAGGAAAGGAGGGAGGGAGGGAGAGGGAGGGAGGAAAGAAGGAAAAAAGGGAAGGGAACGGAGAAGGAAGCAGGATGGAAGGAAGGATGGAGAAAAGGGAGGGAGGAAGGAGGGAAGGATGGAAGGAAGGAAGATGGAAGAGACGGAGAGGGAAGAAGAGAGGAAGGAAGTGAAGGAGAGAGGAGGAGGAAGGGAGGAAGGAAAGAAGGAAGGAGGGAGGGAGGAAAGAAGGAAAAAAGGAAGGGAAGCAGGATGAAAGGAAGGGAGGAGAAAAGGAAGGGAGGAAGGAAGGAAGGGAGGGCGGGAGAGAGGGAGGGAGGCCACCATTGTGCCCAAAATTTCTGTCGCTTAAGTGAGACGTTTGTTAAGTGAGTTTTGCTCCATTTTACAACTTTTCTGGCCACTGTTGTTAAGTGAATCACAGCAGTTGTTAAGTCGGTGACCGGGTCGTTCAGTCCCTCAGTTTTCCCCATTGATTTTACTTGTCAGACCGTCGTAAAAGGGGGAATCCTAGGACCCCGGGAACACCGCAACCGTCATAAATACGAGCCAGTTGCCGAGCGTCCGAATTCTGATCACGGGATTGAGTGCGGCATCAGTGTGAAAAACCGTCACGGGTCACCTTTTTTTTTTTCCAACGCCGGGGTAACTCTGAACGGTCACTAAGTGAATTATTGTTAAGTCGAGGACTACCTGGAGTGGGGCAGATAGCTAGTAAGACAATCCACCAATTCAAGCGACGTTGGGATAAAAGGCCTTGGGAATTGGTGCTCCAAAGTCACCCTAGAAAAGCTCCGATGTCTGTCTAAGAGGGAGACCCGAGTGCGAATCCAGCACTTTCAGCGCTGCGTCCAAACTCCGAAAAGATCCGAACGCTGTTAAAACTGACCAAGCTTGCAGAAACTCGGCCATTAAAACGGAGGGGTGAAAACAGCCTGCGGGGTTAAAACGCAACATTGCTAATGAATGCTAATGAGGTCCATGAGAGCCCCTCGGCTGTCGTGATTAAGGCACCCAAGTGAAAGCGTGGTGACCCTGAGTTCCAATCCTGCCTTAGGCACAGAGCCATCTGGGGGACCTTGGGCCAGTCCCCTCCTCTCTCTCTCTCTCTCTCAGCCCCAGGAAGGAAGAGGGAGGTCAGGGCTAACCCCTTCTGAGTCCTTGCCAAGAAAACTGCAGGGTTTCCCTGGATTTGGAGAAAGATTTTATTTATTTTATTTATTAGTTCGATTTATATGCCGGAGACTCAGGGCGGCTTACAATGCGTTAAGCAATAGCCTTCATACTTTTGTATATACCTGCTTAGTAGGGCTTTTGCCCCCCCCTCCCAAGCGGTGTTCTTTTTTATATACAAAGTCAGCTTATTGCCCCCACAATCCGGGTCCTCATTTTACCCACCTCGGAAGGATGGAAGGCTGAGTCAACCTTGAGCCTGGGGAGATTTGAACTCGCAGTAATTGCAGGCAGCTGGTGCTACTTAACAGCGCTTTAGTCTGCTGCGCCACCAAGGCTCATATGCAGGGGTTTCTCCTTTTCCTTTTCCTTCCGTCCTTCTATTTCTAAAATCTTTACTCCAGAAGTGGGCTTCAGATAATTTAACAACTGGTTGGCCCAGAATCGAAAACGTCAGCGCGTGCCATGCACACACTCGTGCTGCGTCAAAACACAGGCAATTCGCTTGCGTGTGCCGCCAGCCCAAGCCACAACAATATAGGACAGGATTGCGCCCGGGTGAGTGGGTCACTGGTGGGTTGCTCCCGGTTCTGTCCGGTTCTTCTGAACCGGTAGTAAAAGCGGCGGGAGGCTCTGCCCACCTGCCTTGGACGTCATAAGGTATGATCTGCGTATGCGCAGAACCAGTAGTAAAGGTAAGTAGAAGCCACCCCTGAGGTGGGTTGCAACTACCGGCTCGCCTGAACCGATCCGAACCGGCTGAATCCCATTCGTGCAAAGCAGGGGTGAAATCCAGCAGGTTCTGACAGGTTCTGGAGAACCGGTAGCGGAAATTTTGAGTAGTTTGGAGAACCGGCAAATACCACCTCTGACTGGCCCCAGAGTGGCCTGGGAATGGAGATTTGGCAATATCCTTCCCCCAGGAATGGGGAGGGAATGCAGTATCCTTCCCCTGCCACGCCCACCAAGCCACGCCCACCATGCCCACCAAGCCACGCCCACAGAACCGGTACTAAAAAAAATTGGATTTCACCACTGGTGCAAAGCTTTTTGGGCATTGCAAGCCTCACTGTACCACTCGGAGGTGGGTGCGGCCTGGGATTCAGCAAAGGTTGTTTTCCTTGCATGGACCCCAAGGATTGTCTGAAGAAACCCAGGAGATGGTGAGTTCTAGTCCCGCTTTAGGCATGGAAGTCAGATTGGAGACTTTGGATCAGGGCCTTTATTTTTCTTCTCAGCCCAGCCCTTCTCAAAAGGTGGTGGTTGTGGGGAAAATAGGAGGGGGAAGGAATATGGGCTCGTCACCTTGAGTTACCTATGAAGTAAAAAAGGCAGGGTAAAAATGAATGAATGAAAGTGGGAGAAAGAAAGGAAGAAAGAAAGTAAAAAAGGAAAGGGAGAAAGGAAAGAAAGAAAGAGAGAAAAGAAGAAAGAAAAAAAGTAAAAAAAAAGGATAGGGAGAAAGGAAAGGAAGGAAGGAAGGAGAAAGAAAGTAAAAAAGAAGGAAAGGGTGAAAGGGAAGAAAGGAAGGAAGAAAGGAAGGATGAAAGAAAGAAAGAAAAAAGGAAGGAAGGAAGGAAAGAGAAAAGAAGAAAGTAAAAAAGAAGGGAGAAAGGAAAGGAAGGAAGGAGGGAGAAAGAAAGTAAAAAAGAAGGAAAGGTGAAAGGAAAGAAAGAAGAAAGGAAGGAAGGAAGGATGAAAAAGAAAGAAAGAAAAAGAAAGAAAGAAAGAAAGGAAGGAAGGAAGGAAGGAAGGAAGGAAGGAAGGAAGGAAGGAAGGAAGGAAGGAGGCAGTCTGTTGATACATATTCCTTCCAGCATCACTTAGAAAATGGCAGATTCTGGGGCGTTTGCTCTGTTCCCACAGGCCCAGAACAAACAAACCATGTTTGGTGGTTTCTGTGAATAGCTCTAATTGTCTGCAAGCCGCTGGCTAAGAAACTGGGTTGCTGGAGGCTCTTCCGTTGCTTGCAAAGGACCAGTGACCAGGGAGCTGAGTCTGACCATGGTTTTCCTCCTTGCTGTGAGTCCATCCTTGGCTTGGGGGTGTCCGGGGGGACGGGGGGGGACATTATGTGCTGGCGTGTGCCAGCCAGGTTTATCTCTCCCCGGCTTTCAGGGAACGGTGTCGGGAAATGGCCTGCCAAATGCAGCGGGTATCTGGCTCGCCAGCTGGGAAGGCGAGATCAGCAGCACACAGCGGAGAGGAAGAGAAAGAAAGAAAGAAAGAAGAAAAAAAAGGAAAGGAAAAAAAAAAGAAAGAATTCTCACTGAAGCAGAAAATGGATTGGGCTTCGGCTAACGCTGGACCTCGGCTAACACGCGTGTCGATGCCAGCATCCATGAAAAGAAAATGGAAGAGGGAACGCTTTGGAGGTTTGCAAAGGGAGCGGAATTATCCGGAAGCTGAAAATACGCACCTTGCAAATTTTATTTCTCTCTCAGGCCGCCTTGCTTTGGCGGGATGTCGGGAGATGTGGCTCCAAAGAATGGGAGAACGATGAAGGGACTCTCGGCAATTTTTTCCCCGGAAGGTGCTGAATGAGAGAGCTGGTTTGATCTAGTGGTGAAGGTGAAACTGGGAGTTCTAGTTTCACCTTAGGCATCAAAGCTGGCTCAAGGATTTTGGGCCAATCACCAGGAGACGGTGAGTTGTAGTCTCACCTTAGCCAGGAAAGCCAGCTGGGTGACTATGGGCCAATCGCCAGGAGATGGTGAGTTCTAGTCCTGCCTTAGGCATGAAAACCAGCGGGGTAACTTTGGCCAACCCCTAGGACCTAGGTGATGGTGAGTTCTAGTCACGTCTTAAGCACGAAAGCCATCCGGATGACTTTGGGTCAATGACCAGGAGATAGTGAGTTCTAGTCCTACCTTAGTCATGAAAGCCAGCTGGATGACTTTGGGACCGTCACCAGGAGATGGTGAGTTCTAGTCCTGCCTTAGGCATGAAAGTTAGTTGAGCGATTTTGGGCCAATGACTAGGAGACAGTGAGTTGTAGTTCCACCTAAGGCATGAAAGCTGATTGGGTGACTTTGGGCCAGTCACTAGGAGACGGTGAATTCTAGCCCTGCCTTAGGCATGAAATCCAGCAGGGTAACTTTGGGCCAACTCCTAGGACCTAGGAGATGGTGAGTTCTAGTCACGTCTTAAGCACGAAAGCCATCCAGGTGACTTTGGGCCAATGACCAGGAGACAGTGAGTTCTAGTCCTACCTTAGTCGTGAAAGCCAGCTGGATGACTTTGGGACCATCACTAGGAGATGGTGAGTTCTAGTCCTGCCTTAGGCATGAAAATTAGTTGGGTGATTTTGGACCAATGACCAGGAGACAGTGAGTTGTAGTTCCGCCTAAGGCATGAAAGCTGACTGGGTGACTTTGGGACCATCACCAGGAGACGGTGAGTTTTAGTCCTGCCTTAGGCATGAAAGCCAGTTTGGTAACTTTGGGCCAGTCACCAGGAGATGCTGAGTTCTAGTCCTGCCTTAGGCATGAAAGTTAGTTGGGTAACTTTGGACTAATCACCAGGAGATAGTGAGTTCTAGTCCAACCTTAGTCATGAAAACCAGCGGGGTAACTTTGGGCCAACCCCTAGGAGATGGTAAGTTCTAGTCACACCTTAAGCACGAAAGCCATCCGGGTGACTTTGGGCCAATGACCAGGAGACAGTGAGTTCTAGTCCTACCTTAGTCATGAAAGCCAGCTGGATGACTTTGGGACCGTCACTAGGAGATGGTGAGTTCTAGTCCTGCCTTAGGCATGAAATTTAGTTGGGTAACTTTGGGCCAGTCACCAGGAGACGGTGAGTTCTAGTCCCGCCTTAGGCATGAAAGCGGCTGTGTGATTTTGGGCCAGTCACACTCTGTCACTGAGTTGTTGTTGTGGGGAGAATAGGAAGTAGTTTATTTTTATTCTATCAACTCCCAACTCCTAGTCTAATTTCACCTCCTCAAAAGCTGAATCCTTTGAAAGAATATTTTACGTCAGCAAAATACTGTTTTGGATGTGCAATTAAGATACCACGAATTTTGAAACCGCCTCTCTCTAAAGGTTCCCCAGCAAACACCTGATTATTATTATTATTTTGCGTCAAGAGACGCGGGGCAGGTGAGCAAAGTTGCTTTATTAATTTGTTCGACTGAAACGGCAGCTTACGTCGTTAATAAAGCAGAAAAATTGATGTGTAGATGAAGCACGGGTAAATAGATTAAACAATAACTTGTTTGTTTTCAATTTGGGCAGGCCCCGAAAAGAAACAGCCGCTATTACATTGCAAACAAATGCTTCCTAAATGAAATAAAAATAACAACTCGGATCATTAAAGAGGAAAAGTAAAAGCAAAAACGAAAAAGGCAGAATAAATATGATTTTATCCAGATCTCAAACGGCTATGCTACAAGAAAGATAACTGTTAGTATAGGTCAGTGATGGGTAACCTTTTTGCCATCGTGTGTCAAAAGTGGGGGGAGTGCCGGGGGGGGTGTCACTCGTGTACATGCCTACACCCATAATTCTATGCTCCCCGCCCCTCACGCATGCGTGCACGACCCCCCGCGCTCTCCCCACTTTTGGCATGCGATGGCAAGGTAGGCCCGTTTTTCACTCTCCCCAGGCTCCAGAGTCTTTCTAGGAAGCTGGGGAGGGCGAAAACAGCCTTCCCATCACCCGGAGGCCCTCCGGAGGCCGGAAACAGCCTTTTTCCTGACTTCCGGTGGGCCCAAAAGGTCCGAAAATCGGCTGAGCTCGCGTGCCCACTGATTTGGTTCCATGTGCCACCTGTGGCACGTGTGTCATAGGTTCGCCGTCATGGGTATAGGTAATCCTCGATTTACAACAGTTTGTTTAGTGACCATTTGAAGTTACAACAGCACTAAAAAAAATGTAATTTAGGGTTATTTTTCACACTTACAACCGTTGCAGCATTCCCACAGTCACATTATCAAAATTCAGAGGCATCTGACTCATTTTTTTTTTTTTAATTTGATTTATATGCCGCCCTTCTCCGGAGACTCAGGGCGGCTTACAAGGCGTTAAGCAATAGCCTTCATACTTTTGTATATTTATACAAAGTCAGCTTATTGCCCCCACAAACTGGGTCCTCAATTTACCTACCTTAGAAAGGATGGAAGGCTGAGTCAACCTTGAGCCTGGCGAGATTCGAACCTGCAGTAATTGCAGGCAGCTGGTCTTAATAACAGGGTGCTTTAGACCACTGTACTACCAAGGCTACCAAGTTAAGTGAGCTTTGCCCCATTTTACGACCTGTTCTGATCTGGCTTCCAAACACGACAATCCCTTAAATGTTCTCTTTATTAGGAGCCCCAGCAGCCCCGGCAAAAAGCCTGCCACACCTATTCATCTCCACCTCCTGCCTTTTATCCTCACAGCAGTGGCTCTTCCATCCCAAGGACCGGCCCATAGATTTCCCCTGCTCTCCTCTCCTCTGCCTTCTATGCATCCGTGCATCAGGCACTGGACCCAGCTGTTCCTCCTCTTCCTCATCAGCCACCTCTGGACCTGAGGGCTGTTTACTCTTCATCTGACGGCTGACGGATGGCCCAGGCTCCTCCTCCATCTCTCTCTCTCTGCCACCTCCATTCCCTCTTCCCCCTCGGAGCTCTCAGCTTGCCTTGATGCTGACTTTGACTCCCACGCCTTCTTCTCCTCCTCCTCCTCTGGAGGGGCCAGCGGCCGATGGGCCACCACACGACCTTTCTTGCCACGGTTGTTAAGTGAATCATTGCAGTTGTTAAATTAGTAACACGGTTATTGAGTGAATCTAGCTTCCCCACTGATTTCGCTTGTCACAAAAGGTGATGATATGACCCTGGGATGCTGCAGCCATCATAAGGATATGCGTATCAATTTTAATCACGTGACTATTGGGAAGTTGCAACGGTTGTTAAGTGTGAAAAGCTGTCCTAAATCACTTTTTCCCGTGACGTTGTAACTTTGAACGGTCGCTAAATGAATATTGGTAAGTCGAGGGTTACCTCTACAGATACAGAGCCAGTGAAAATTCAGGAGAAAATGAGAGATGCTGAAGTCACCCAGCTGGATTTTCTGCCTTAAGGCGGCACTAGAATTTCCCGTCTCCTGGTTTTTAACCTGGTGCCTTCTCCAGTAATCTATAACTAGGATTAAAGATAAAGGTAAAGGTTCCCCTCGCACATACGTGCTAGTCGTTCCTGACTCTAGGGGGCGGTGCTCATCTCCGTTTCAAAGTTGAACAGCCAGCGCTGTCCGAAGACGTCTCCGTGGTCATGTGGCCGGCATGACTCAATGCCAAAGGCGCACGGAACGCTGTTCCCTTCCCACCAAAGGTGGTCCCTATTTTTCTACTTGCATTTTTTACCTGCTTTCGAACTGCTAGGTTGGCAGAAGCTGGGACAAGTCACGGGAACTCACCCCGTTACGCGGCACCGGGGATTCGAACCGCTGAACTGCCGACCTTTCGATCGACAAGCTCAGCGTCTTCGCCACTGAGCCACCGCGTCCCTATATAACTAGGATTAGATGAGACACTTTTTAAAAAAAAAAACCTGAAAGGATTTCCATAATGGGAATAGATCTGGATCTGAAGGTGGCCAAATTTAGATCAGCGAATGAATATTTTGCCTGCGAGAGATTTTAATGCCGTGAGGCAGTTCTGTTCTTCTAATATACTCATCCAAAGACACAGTAATTAATTAAGCGGGATTAGCTTAATTGCACCTAACAAAAGAATTTCCCAAGAATGGGAAATGCTGATTATTCCAATTCGGAGGGCTAATTTACTTTTCCTTCGTGCTTAGATAACTTCTGTAAACTCCGTCACGTTGGGTTTTTCCCCAATCTGCAACCTGTCGAGGTAGTCCTCGACGTACGACCACAACGGAGCCCATCTCCGTCGTTCAGTGAGACGTTGGTGCAGTGAATTCTCCCCCCACCCCATTTTACGACCTTTCTTGCCACGGTTGTTAAGTGAACTGGTTGTTAAGTGAATCTGGCTTCCCTGTGGATCCCCGTGGTCAGAAGGGGCACATGTGACTCCCGGGACGCAGCGACTGTCATAACTCTGAACCAGTTGCCAAACATTTGAGTTTTGATCATGTGACCGTGGAGATGCAGCAAAGGTCATAATTGTGAAAAATAGCTGTAATCACATTTTTCAGTGCTGTTGTAACTTTGAATGGTCACTAAATGAACTGTTATAAATTGAGTACTACTTGTAGGTCCAGAATTGAAATTCTGGAATTTATTCCTCTTTCTCTCTCCCTCCTTTCCTTCCTTTCTCTTTTTTTTACCTTCTCTTTCCTTTCTTTTCTTTTCTTTTTCTTTTTTTCTTTCAGTTTCTTTCTTTCTTTGTTTCTTTCTTTCCTTCTTTCTTTCTCTCTCTTTCTATCCTTCCTTCCTTCCTTCCCTCCCTCCCTTCCTTTCTCCCTTTTTTACTCTTTTCTCTTTCCTTTCTTTCTTTTCTTTTTCTTTTTCTTTTTCTCTTTCAGTTTCTTTCCCTTCCTTCTTTCCTACCTTCCTTCCTTCCTTCCTTCCCTCCCTCCCTTCCTTTCTTTTTTACCTTCTCTTTCCTTCCTTCCTTTTTCTTTTTTCTCTTTCAGTTTCTTTCTTTCTTTCTTTCTTTCTTTCCTTCCTTCCTTCTCTTTCTATCCTTCCTTCCTTCCCTCTCTCCCTTCCTTTCTCACTTTTTTACCTTCTCTTTCCTTTCTTTCTTTCTTTTCTTTTTCTTTTTCTCTTTCAGTTTCTTTCCCTTCCTTCCTTCCTTTCTTTCCTTCCTTCTTTTTTTCCTTCCTTCCTTCCTTCCCTCCATTCCTTTCTCACTTTTTTACCTTCTCTTTCCTTTCTTTCTTTTCTTTTTCTTTTTCTCTTTCAGTTTCTTTCCCTTCCTTCCTTTCCTTCCTTCTTTTTTCCTTCCTTCCTTCCCTCCCTCCCTTCCTTTCTCACTTTTTTACCTTCTCTTTCCTTTCTTTCTTTCTTTCTTTTCTTTTTCTTTTTCTTTTTCTCTTTCAGTTTCTTTTCCTTCCTTCCTTCCTTCCTTCCTTCCTTCCTTCCTTCCTTCCTTCCTTCCTTCCTTCCTTCCTTCTTTCTTTCCTTCCTTCTTTCTTTCCTTCCTTCTTTCCCTCCCTCTGTTCTTTCATTCTTTCGTTCTTTCGTTCTTTCTCTGTGGAATTTATTCCTACTCATCTGGAGGCCATGAAATTAGGAAAGTTATGCATAGTAACAATTTAAAATTCACTAATTGGTAGGATTATCTGAAGATTTATGATCTTGAGGTAAATAAATACTTTCAGCTGCTTGCCATAAATAAAAGGGCTACGGATAAAAATTAAGGGTAGTTTGAATTACATTGTATTTCCTTTGGCTAGGGTAAATTTAAAACAAAAACCCCACAGAAGTAATAAAGGTTTGAAAGTTATACAGGTAGTCCTTGACTTGCAATCGTTCGTTTCGTGACCATTTCATGAAGTTACAACAGCACTGAAAAAAAATGTGACTTCTGACCGTTTTTCACACTTGTGACCGTTGCAGCCTCCTCAAGGATCAAAATTCAGACGCTTGGCAACTGATTCATACTTATGACGGTTGCAATGTCCTGGGGTTATGGGATCCCTTTTTGCGACATTCCGACAAGCAAAGTCAACGGGGAAGTCAGATTCACTTAACAACCATGTTCTGAACGTAAGAACCGCAGTGATTCACTTAACAGCCGTGGTAAGAAAGGTCATAAAGTGGGGCAAAACTCACTTAATAACTGTCTTGCTTAACAATGGAAATTTTGGGTTAAATTGTGGTTGTAAATCAAGGACCACCTATCTATGGGTTCTCCTTGAGTTATGACCGTAACGGAATCTGCTGATCATAATCCTAACTTGCGATTGTTGTATATTGGGTCTTAACTTATCAAATAGGTGTACAAAAAGCACCAGAAAACGGAAATAAATCATTTGAAAATCCACTTCTTTGGTCCTCTGTCAAAAATAATTAGTTCAAATGTTAACAAAGGATTACCTCACGAAACCCTTGGTGCAGGATGAATGCAAATTTATCCTGCGGGGTCCTTGGTGGCCTCTGAGCTTGGTTGTTTTCTTGTAGACGTTTCTTCATCCAACTTGGTAACATTTTTCCTGAAACCGAATCCAAAAATGCTAAAGAATTCCTGGAAGTTTGGCACTCAGACAAAACGGCCATCAACGGGCACATAGAGATGGACCACATTTACACACCATTCAAAAGAGACGATCCAAAAGCTAAAAGATCACTACAATTCCTGGCCAGAAATAAAATACCCACAAAAGCAGAGATTAACACGGTGTTTCTCAACCTTGGAAGCTTGAAGATGGGTGGACTTCAACTCCCAGAATCCCCCAGCCAGCGGCACTCAGACAAAATGGCCATCAACGGGCACATAGAGATGGATCACATTTACACACCATTCAAAAGAGACGATCCAAAAGCTAAAAGATCACTGCACTTCTTGGCCAGAAATAAAATACCCACAAGAGCAGAGATTAACACAGTGTTTCTCAACCTTGGAAGCTTGAAGATGGGGGGACTTCAACTCCCAGAATCCCTCAGCCAGTGGCACTCAGACAAAACGGCCATCAACGGGCACATAGAGATGGACCACTGGGTGGTGGATTCTGGGAGTTGAAGTCCCCCCATCTTCAAGCTTCCAAGGTTGAGAAACACTGGATTAACACCAAGATTAATACCAGGCCCGCAATCAAGAAATAAACAATACCCCAATCAAAGAACTCAGATAAACAAGCTTACAGCAAACAACAGTCTAATCAAAGAACTTCGAAGAAGAAAGCAATATTCCCACCAACATTGACACAGCAAACCTGGTTCACTTAACAACCACATGTTTCTTTAATGACTGCTGCAAACAAAAGGTCTTAAAATTAGGTTGGTTAGGTAGGTGACTCGATTTACAACCGTCACGAGTTACGAATGCGGGAGTGCATGGGAGAGCGTGCTCCCTACGTACACGCCTGCCTCTTCTGTGCATGTGCAGAGGGTCAAAAATGGGACATAATGACATCCTGGCAGGTGGGCGGAGCCTCCCGCTGCTGGTGCTACGGGTTCGCGCGAGCTGGATAGATCCGGACGGATTTCACCGCTGCTTTGAATGGTCACTAAGTGAATGGTTGTAAGTCAAGGAATATCTGTATCAACTCCTTTGGGATATTCTCTAGCTTTCTCAATTACCCAATGTGTATCAGCGATATTTTATGTTTGATTTTTCTTTTTTTCTAAATCAACCCCCTTTTCTCTTCAGGGCTATCAATCAATCCTGGGACATCCGCACCATTTTTTCCCCTAGCATGTAAAACTAGTTAGCAAAGCCTAACTAAAACTAGGTGGTGAAATGTAAAATTTGTTACTACCAGTTCTGTGAGCGTGGCTTGGTGGTGGTGGGGTAATGTGGCCAACTTTTTTTTTTTTTAACCTTTTAAAACCATTTTTTCTACAACCTCTTCGGCAGAAAAAATGCTTTTAAAAGTTAAAAAAAAAAACTCCGATGATCGCGCTGCTCAGCTGGGATCGTCAGAGGCTTTTAAAAGCATTTTTTTTACTACGTCTTTGGCCGAAGAGGTTGTAGAAAAAATGCTTTTAAAAGCCTCTGACGATCCCAGCTGAGCAGCGCGATCATCGGAGGTTTTTTTTTTAACTTTTAAAAGCATTTTTTCTGCCGAAGAGGTTGTAGAAAAAATGCTTTTAAAAGCCTCTGACGATCCCAGCTGAGCAGCGCGATCATCGGAGGCTTTTTTTTTTTACTTTTAAAAGCATTTTTTCTACCGAAGAGGTTGTAGAAAAATGCTTTTAAAAATTAAAAAAAAAAGCCTCTGATGATCGCGCGGCTCAGCTGGGCATGGGGGGGACAGGGATTTTTGCTACCAGTTCTCCGAACCACTCACTGCCATCGCTACCGGATCGGGCGATCCGGTCCGAACCGGGAACATTTCACCTCTGGCCCAGATCTAGGAAAGCAAGGCAAGACCAACCCAGAGGTAGTAATTTCCAACTGATATTCTCAGCAGCTGCCAGGCGTCTGTCACCAACCCTCCTGGAACCTTCTCTGAAGCTTCAATTAATATGAAAAGAGATTTCAACGCATTTGAAGATCAAAACAGACTTTGCAGAAGCTACAGAGAGAGTAAAGAGGGTGACTTAGACAGAGAGTAAAGATCCATTACCGCACAAAAAGGGGGAAATTGCTTATATCCAAACGATGCGGGAGGATTATGAAAAGGTGTCAGACGGAAAAAACCCCCACCCCGACATCCAATTCGCATGGATACGAGATAGAGGGAGGCGGCGAGCAGCCCCAGACTTGCAAAATGATGTGGCTCTCTAGACAGTCTAAATTAAAGTATTTATATATTTATTTATAGTCTTCTGGGGAATCCATTAAAGCAACCGTCTCTTTTTTTTTTACACACTTCTGCAGGAGGCTAAAAAAAAAAGGATGCGGCTGCTTTAAAAGTCACATTCCAGACAAGCTGCGTTAAGGAGCCAAATCGTGAAAAGGTTAAGTTCGGAAGAAAAAGGGGGCTGATTTAGTGACAGATGAGAGACGCTGGGTTTATGCTGTTCATTAAAGCAGGAGGGAGGGAGGGAAGGAAGGAAGTAAAATGGAGGGAGGGAGGGAGGGAGGGAAGAAGGAGGGAGGGAGGGCATGACCTTATGCAGAATTACAATGGGGGAAGAAAAGAAGGAAGGAAGGAAAGGAATGAAGGAAGAAGGGCATGGACTCATGCAGAGTTACAGTGGGTATGGAAGAAAGGAAGGAAGGAAAGAAGAAGGAAGGAAGGAAGGAGGGAAGGAAGGAAGGAAGGAGGGAAGGAAGGAAAGAAGGAAGGAAAATGAACCAAGGACATGGACTCATGCAGAGTTACAGTGGGTATGGAAGAAAGGAAGGAAGGAAAGAAGGAAGGAAGGAAGGAAGGAAGGAAGGAAGGAAAGAAGGAAGGAAAATGAACCAAGGACATGGACTCATGCAGAGTTACAGTGGGTATGGAAGAAAGGAAGGAAGGAAGGAAAGAAGGGAAGAAGGAAGGAAGGAGGGAGGGAAGGGAAGGAAAGAAGGAAGGAAGATAGGAAGGAAGGAAGGAAGGAAGGAGGGAAGGAAGGAAAATGAACCAAGGACATGGACTCATGCAGAGTTACAGTGGATATGGAAGAAAGGAAGGAAGGAAGGAAAGAAGGAAAGAAGAAAGAAAGGAGGGAAGGAAGGAAGGAAGGAGGGAGGGAAGGGAAGGGAAGGGAAGGAAAGATGGAAGGAAGGAAGGAAGGAAGGAAGGAAGGAAGGATGGAAGGAAGGAAGGAAGGAAAATGAACCAAGATCATGGACTCATGCAGAGTTACAGTGGGCATGGAAGAAAGGTAGGAAGGAAGGAAAGAAGGAAGGAAGGAGGGAAGGAAGGAAGGAGGGAGGGAAGGGAAGGAAAGAAGGAAGGAAGATAGGAAGGAAGGAAGGAAGGAGGGAAGGAAGGAAAATGAACCAAGGACATGGACTCATGCAGAGTTACAGTGGGTATGGAAAAAAGGAAGGAAGGAAGGAAGGAAGGAAGGAAGGAAGGAAGAAGGAAGGAAGGAAGGAAAATGAACCAAGGACATGGACTCATGCAGAGTTACAGTGGGTATGGAAGGAAGGAAGGAAAGAAGAAGTAAGGAAGGAGGGAGGGAAGGGAAGGGAAGGGAAGGAAAGATGGAAGGAAGATAGGAAGGAAGGAAGGAAGGAAGGAAGGAAGGAAGGAAGGAAGGAAAATGAACCAAGGACATGGACTCATGCAGAGTTACAGTGAGGAAGGAAGGAAGGAAGGCGCAAGTATCTTTGCACAGCTGTTCTGAGAGCAGAGGCCTCAGCTGGAGAGGCAAAAAAGTCAAGATGGAGGCCGCAACAGCGCCACTCACGGAAACAGGGGCGCGGTTCTCATGGCACGGTCCCAGGTGCCATCTTGACTTTTTTGCCTGCCCTTCCCTCCTGCCGCTGACCCTTCCCTTGAGACTTCTTTGAAGCCCAGCTCCTTTTGAACCTTTCGCCCAGCGCCAACCAGCAGAGACCCCCCCCAGACGCTTCTTCCGGCTGCGGTTCAGATAAATTCATTTAGGGAACGGCGGCATCCAGACTTTCATCCGAGGCAGCCCTTCCATTTTTGCAACTTGAAGCGTCAGGATTTTTCAAAAGGGTTGTATTTTGTTTTTTTTTTCTTCCCTGGATCGAGACAGGCGTCAGCCTTTCATCTTTTGCAAAAATGGGGGAACTGAGCTGAACTGGCCGGAGGGAAAATATTTTGGCAGACGATTCCCCCTCTTTGCCCCATCCCACTCCCAGCCAGAGCGTGCATTTTTCTGAAATTTAAAAAATCGGAAAGATTTTTCTCCTGATCTCTGTTCCCTTTTACCTATGCCAGCTGCCCTATTTTCTAGGAAGATGAATTTATTATGACGGGGTTACCATCTTCCCTGAGTGCCTCTCGCTTTGTTCGTGTTTGATTAGTGATGACAACCATTAGAAAAACAAAAGAATATCTTTCCTCCTTTTGCAACCTTAAACCCTTTGATTTTTTTTTTACCTCCCCTTTGCAATAAAAAAAGGAGCAAAGAAATACAGGTAGTCCTTGACTTATGACCGCAATGGAACGGTCCGTTCGATTTCCGTGGCTAAGCGAGGCAGTGGTTCAGTGAGTTGAGCTCCATTTTGCGACCTGTCTTGCCAAGGTTGTTAAGGGAATTGCTGCAGTTGTTAAAGGAGGTTGTTAAGTGAATCTGACTTCCCCACTGACTTTGCTGGTCAGAAAAAGGGGATCGCATGATCACGACAGCCGTCATAAATATGAGTCAGTTGTCAAGCGGGTGAACTTTGATCACGTGACCGCATGGCCGCTGCAGCGGTCGTAAGTGTGAGTCGGCTGTCAAGCATCCGAATGTAAATCATGTGACCATGGGGATGCTGCAACGGTCATAAGTGTGAGTCAGTTGTCAAGCATCTGAATGTAAATCATGTGATCAAGGGGATGCTGCAATGGTCATAAGTGTGAGTCAGTTGTCAAGCATCCGAATGTTTAAATCATGTGACCACGGGGATGCTGCAACGGTCATAAGTGTGAAAAACTGTTAAGATATTTAATTTAATAGCTGGAACAGTAAAGAGTATAATGGGCCAGAAGACAGAGTTGTGATTGGAGAGTGCAGGTTCCTGCATGAGGCAATCTACTTTATGATTGGTTGCTGGGTGTGAAGGGGGAGTTTCTCTTTTTTCCCGCCTTTTTTTCCCTCGTCTGTGCGCTCTGTAGGCTGTTTTGTGATTTACCTCACAATTTACCTCAAGATGTAGCAACAGCGCTTAAGACGTTCCTATTTCATCAAGCGGGCCTGACCTAAATTTTTCCTCTTTTTAAATGGAAATTTTAAATTTGGTTTTAATTTATTGGGGTTTTAAAATTGGTTCAGCCAAATTTATTTAATTAGTTTTATCTCTATTTTAGATTTTGTATCTATATGTTTTATTTTATGGCTGTTCACCGCCCTGAGTCCTTCGGGAGTAGGGCGGTATACAAATTTAATAAAATGAAAAATGAAAATGAAATGAACGTGCCCGACTCCCTTGTTTGTTGTATATATAGATGTAAATTTATATAAAACCCACAGGTAGTCCTCGACTTACGACCACAATTCAGCCCCAAATTTCTGTTGTTAAGTGAGACCTTTGTTAAGTGAGTTTTGCCCCATTTTACCACCTTTCTTGACACAGTTGTTAAGCGAATCACTGCATGTGTTAAGTTAGGAACACGGTTGTTAAGCGAATCTGGCCTTCCTCATTGACTTTGCTTGTCAGAAGGTCGCAAAAGGGGATCATGTGACCGTGGGACACTGCAACCGTCATAAATATGAACCAGTTTGCCAAGCATCCAAATTTTGATCACGCGACCAAGAGGATGACTGTTTTTCACACTTAGGACCATTGCAGTATTTCCGTGGTCCCGTGATCAAAAATTCAGACGCTTGGCAACTGACTCATATTTATGACGGTTGCAGCATCCCAGGGTCACGTGATTCTCTTATGCAACCTTCTGAGAAACACAGTCAATGGGGGACGCCAGATTCACTCAACAAACGGTTTACTAACTTATCAACTGCAGTGGTTCACTTAACAACGGTGGCAAGAAAGATTGTAAAATGGGGCAAAACTCACTTAAATGTCTCACTTAACAACAGTAATTTTGGGCACCATTGTGGTCGTAAGTCAAGGACTACCCATAATTGACAACACCGCCACAGGGGAATGAGGAAGCCAGATTCATTTAACAATTGTGTTCCTAACTTAACAACTGCAGTGATTCACAGTGTCCCTCTTTTGTGACCTTCTGACAAGTAAAGGCAAGGCAGAAGCCAGATTCACTTAATGACCAAGTGACTTGCTGAACAACGGCAGCGATTCACTTAACCACTGTGGCCAGGAAGGTCGTGACACGGGGCCAAAAGTCACTCGCCAAATGTCTCGCGGACATTTGGGGCTCGATTGTTGGTCGTAAAGCGAGGACTACCGGCCTAAGCAGACCCATAGATGAGAGATATCGCCTATTTCTCGGCTTTGATGCTATCTAACAAAATATAAGAGCTGGAAAAAGCAGGCCACATAATTCACGGAGAAGAATGAATAATCTGGCTGAAATATTGAGCTTGTAAAAAGCCCATTTCTCCTGCTGACGGCCGCACGGTTATTTCTCGCCCGTTTAATTTACATAAATCAATTTTGCTCCTGTGCGTTTGTTCTTTAAAGCAATAATGATAATAATAGTTCCGCTCCATGTTCCTCATTGGAATCCAATGGTTTTTTCAACCACCTGGGAGACGTTGTAACCACGTCCCTGGAGTGGATGGTTGGAAGCAGGTGGGGAAGACAGGGACTCCTGGACTTATCAAGCCCAGCGTTTCCGTTGCTAAGCAAGAGATTGGTTGCAAAATGAGTTTTTACCCCATTTTGCAACCATTCTGGCCCCGGTTGTTAAGTGAATCGCTGCCGTTCTTAAGCAAATCACTTGGTCATTAAGTGAATCTGGCTTCCGCGTTGCCTTTGCTTGTGGGAAGGTCGCAAAAGGAGATGACGTGACCCTCATAAGGACATGCCAGTGGCCAAGCGTCCAAATTTTGATCATGGGGATGCTGCAACGGTCATAAGTGTGAAAAAAAGAGTCATAGGTCAATTTTTTCAGGGCTGTCGTAACTTTGAATGGTCACTAAATGATTGTAAGTCGAAGATTACCCATATCCATTATTCACAGGTATACTGCTTCTGTCTACGGCAGTCCTTTTGAAAGTTTGGGAATAGTAAGCCCCAGATAAAACTTTTTTTCCCCAATTTTTCTAACTATATTCTAAGTTGGAGGCCAGCATAACATGAACTGCTGGCCAATTTTTCTGCTCGTGACTGATAGACTGCTGGCTGGGGGATTCTGGGAGTTGAAGTCCCCCCATCTTCAAGCTACCAAGGTTGAGAAACACTGTGTTAATCTCTGCTCTTGTGGGTATTTTATTTCTGGCCAGGAAGTGCAGTGATCTTTTAGCTTTTGGATTGTCTCTTTTGAATGGTGTGTAAATGTGGTCCATCTCTATGTGCCTGTTGATGGCCGTTTTGTCTCAGTGCCGCTGGCTGGGGGATTCTGGGAGTTGAAGTCCACCCATCTTCAAGCTACCAAGGTTGAGAAACACTGCTTAATACCTATCAACTTTGGGGAATGGATCGTCTGACTTTATGCTGAAATTATTCAGACTCTTTCCCTTCCCTTCAGGGGTGTTACCATTAGTAAATATCGATTTTGTGATTTTAACAAAAGAGGGGTTCTTTTAAAAGAAAAGGAAAAGAAAGGAAGAAAGAAAGAAAGAAAAAGCCCAGTCAAAGAAGGCACGGATCAATTTTTATAACAAAAGAAAAATGAATGCTGTACTTTAATTTTGCCTTCCTGCGCTATCCATCGATTTGACAGTGGCTGGTGCTTTTGTGTTACTGATTGCCAGAGCCCCTGTTTAAAGGCTGCCATTTAATTGTGCTGGGCTCTTAATTTAGGGGTGATTTGAACACGGAGCGCTACCTGTGTGTAAAAATAGGGTGCGTGGTTTTGTGTTTGGCTAAACACCTTGGACGATGCAGTTGATTTTAACTGACTTTCCATTTCCACTTATTTTATTTATTTTTGTTTCCTTTGGTTATTTCAAGCTGAAAAGAAAATCAGGATATGGGTCTGGAAACGAGCGGCTGAGATTTCTTGTTTCTCATGGAGGATCAGTTAGTCCTCGATTTACAACCAGTGGTGGGATTCAGCCAGTTCGCACCTATTCGGGAGAACTGGTTGTTAATTTTCTAAGCAGTTCAGAGAACTGGTTGTTGGAAGAAATCTTATTTTGTTTTTTTCCCACTTTACAGGGCTAATCCTGTAAGGAACTGAAAATTCTGGTGTTGTTTCTAGCCTAATCTTTATCGCCCTGCTTACAGAAACTGCCTCTCCAGTTAACCCTTATTACATTGTAACAGCTAAGGCGAAGCGCCCATCGACCTGAGTAACGTTGAGTTGGCCACGCCCACACAGTCACATGGCCACCAAGCCACGCCTACCCAGCTGGTCATTAGGGAAGAGAACTGGTTGTTAAATTATTTGAATCCCACCACTGCTTACAACCGTTTGTTTTAGTGACCATTCAACGCTAACAATGGACTGAAGAAAACGACAGGACTGCTTTTCACATTTAACGACCGTTGCAGCATCTCCACGGGATACCACAACTGTCATAAATAAGGAGTCAGCGGCCGAGCGTCTGAATTTTGATGGCATGACATTTTTCACACTTATGACCGTTGCAGCATTTCCATGGTCACATGATCAAAATTCAGACGCTTGGCCACTGACTCACATTTATGACGGTCGCGGGGTCACGTGCTCCCCTTTTGTGACCTTCTGACAAGCAAAGTCAAAGGGGAAGCCCAGATTCACTTAACAGCCGTGTTGCTAACTTAACAACGGCAGCGACTCTCTTAACAAGTGTGGCAAGAAAGATGGTACCATGGGGCGATATTCACTTCATAACTGTCTTGCTTAGTGACATAAATTTTGGTCACAAGTCGAGGACTACCTATAGCCCCAAATGCAAGATCGAATTCCCCATCGTTATGCCAAATTTTTCAGTCTTTTACCTTGCAAAGCTATCTTAAGCTGGTTTCAGCCATCCAAATCACGGACATTTCCTATTGAATTCAACCATCCGTTTGAGGTCGGTTTGGTCACCTTGGAACGAGAAGCTCAATCGTAGTAAGAGACCACACCTGGAGTACTGCCAGGTAGATGATCAGCGGACGATCGCTTAAACATGAGCCAGCAGTGTGTGCGGGGGTTGGACTAGAAGACCTCCAAGGTCCCTTCCAGTTCTATTCTGATTGATTGATTGAGAAAGACTTGGAGGCAGTGGTGGGATTCAACTGGTTCGGGCGGGTTCGTGTGAACCGGTAGTTAAATTGCTGGTTGGCCCTGCCCCTTCCCGCCCCACCCCTTCCAGGAGTCCACACACGCCCCATTTCGGCTCCCCGGTAAGTGCAGGGAGGCCTACTAGGCCCAAAATGGGGCATGGGGGGGGGGAGGGCGGCAGCGGTGCCAGGGGTGAAATCCAGCAGGTTCTGACAGGTTCTGAAGAACGGGTAGCGGAAATTTTGAGTAGTTCAGAGAACCGGCAAATACCACCTCTGGCTGGCCCCAGAAGTGGGGAGGGAATGGAGATTCTGCAATATTCCTTCCCCTGGAGTGGGGAGGGAATGGGGATTTTGCAATATTCCTTCCCCTGGAGTGGGGAGGGAATGGGGATTTTGCAATATTCCTTCCCCAGGAGGGGAGAGGGAATGGGGATTTTGCAGTATCCTTCCCCCAGGAATGTAGAGGGAATGGGGATTTTGCAGTATCCTTCCCCCAGGAATGTAGAGGGAATGGGGATTTTGCAGTATCCTTCCCCTGGAGTGGGGAGGGAATGGGGATTTTGCAATATTCCTTCCCCTAGCAATGGAGAGGGAATGGGGATTTTGCAGCATCCTTCCCCTGGAGTGGGGAGGGAATGGGGATTTTGCAATATTCCTTCCCCTAGTAATGGAGAGGGAATGGGGATTTTGCAGCATCCTTCCCCCAGGAGTGGGGTGGGAATGGGGATTTTGCAGTATCCTTCCCCTGCCACGCCCACCAAGCCACGCCCACAGAACCGGTAGTAAAAAAAAAATTGGATTTCACCACTGGGCGCGGCGCGTCCCCCCCCCACCACAGCCTGTTTTTGCTCCCGGGGTGGGTGGGTGGGTGGGTGCAGGAGGCCGATTGCTGCCTGTCACCCCCCTGGCCACGCCCACCACAGCCACGCCCACCCAGCTGGTCATCAGGGCAGAGAACCGGTTGTTAAAATGATTTGAATCCCCCCGCTGCTTGGAGAGATTTCTTGAATAGCCTGTCTGGGTCCCCCGAAGGAAAAGCCTGAAGACATCTGGTCGCCGACATGATGAAGGAGAGGTGGTAGAAGTGAGCCCTGTGTCTCCAGGGCAGGAGGCGGCCTTGCAGTGAGCAAAGTTAGCACACCTCAGCGATTTTGTGGCAGGGTTGCGTGGCCTCCGTTAGACAAGTTGCTGTTCCAAGAAACAAGGCTGATTTATTCGCCTGCCGTGGCAAAGATTTGCAGGGCACTTTGGAAGAAGCCCACCCACCCAAAGGGAGCTCCCCAGATGCCTGGGAACGAAGACAAATAAGCTTTGCTATCGATCTCTTTGAATTTACTGCATTGCTCTCGTGCCACGGTGGTCCTTCGCCCCCACGACAATCTTGCGAGGCAGGTTTAGGCGGAGAGATCGTGATTTGGTCCAGAAACACGGTTAATGAATGATGCTCGATTTGAATCCCGGAGTTCCCCGGGAATAGCCTGATCTTCTAACTGTAACGCTAAAGGAATAAGCTGTGAAATAGGGAGATTAATAGTAATATTTCAGCTTGGTTGGGAACTTAATCCCTGGGTTTAAGGATGCAAATTTTGATCTTTCTTTCTTTCTTTCTTTCTTTCTTTCTTTCTTTCTTTCTTTCTTTCTTTCTTTCTTTCTTTCCTTTCTTTTTCTCTCTCTCTCTTTCCTTCCTTCCTTCCCTTTGCTTCCTTCCTTCCTTCCCTCCCTCCTTCCTTCCTTCCTTCCCTTTCCTTCCTTCCCTCTCTCTTTCTCTCCCTCTCTCTCTCCTTCCTTCCTTCCTTTTCCTTCCTTCCTTCCCACCCTCCCTCCCGCCTTCCTTCCTTCCCTTCCTTCCCTCTCTATTTCTTTCTCTCCCTCTCTCTCTCCTTCCTTCCTTCCTTCCTTCCTTCCTTCCTTCCTTCCTTCCTTCCTTCCTTCCCTTTCCTTCCTTCTCTATTTCTTTCTTTCTCTCTCTCCTTCCTTCCTTCCCTCCCTCCCTCCTTCCTTCCTTCCTTCCCTTCCCTTCCCTTCCCTTCCCTTCCCTTCCCTTCCCTTCCTTCCTTCTCTATTTCTTTCTCTCTCTCTCTTTCCTTCCTTCCTTCCTTCCTTCCTTCCTTCCTTCCTTCCTTCCTTCCTTCCTTCCCTCCCTCCCTCCCTCCCTCCCTCCCTCCCTCCCTCCTTCCTTCCTTCTCTAATTTTTTCCTTCTCCCTCTTTCTGTCATGGATTTATAGAGCTATCCAACTCACCTATAGTACTATATTATGCTAAATATGGATTTGGCCAAACAGTAGAACATCAATCCCGTTCTTTAAAAAAGTAAAAAATTTCCACTTTGCCTCCAAGGGACACTGGATAAATTAGGTTTATAAAGCTTGAGTCTGCAGGGAAGGAAATGATTTGGTTACCTAACATGTGAATCCTGGTTGCCTCTAACTTATGACCACAATTGAGCCTAAAATTTGTGTTGCTAAGAGAGACACTTGTTAGTGAAATTTGGCTCATTTTATGACCTTTCCTGCCACAGTTGTTAAATGAATCTGTCTTCCCCGTAGACTTTGCTTGTCACAAGGTCGCAAAAGAGGATCATGGGACACGGCCACCGTCATAAATATGAGTCAGTTGCCAAGCATCTGAATTTTGACCACGGGGATGCTGCAACGGTCGTAAGTGTGAAAAACGGTCATAAGTCACTTTTTTCAGTGCCGTTGTAACTTCAAAGAAGTGTCACTAAAAGAAGTCAAGGATTACCTGTACTTTGGATATTTTTTATTTTAACTGGAGTGTGTTTGGCATCCTACCTCACCTCGTTTTATTTTATATTTAAAGATCCATTATTGATTTTTCGCAAAATTACATGGAACGCGGGGATGCTGTAAACTCAAAAGCTGGCCGGCAGTCTTCCTTTTATTGCCAGGAATGCACCTGTGCTCCAGGTAAGTATTTGTACCAAATTAAATGGACAATAGTTGCAAACTCAGGAATCCCGTAGCGAAGGGAGTCCACTTGCCGATAAAAAGCTTGGGGTTATTTTTCTTGCTGCTAAGTGTTCGCCGCTGTCTGCTTTTAAGGTAACCGTGGATATTTTCACTCATTTTGTATATATCCTGTGTTAGCTGCTGAGAATCATTTTGTCTGCAGCTGGGGGAAAAATGGGTTTAGCAAATGAAATAAATCAGTTGAAAGAACCCGAGAAAAGTTCTCCTGGGCATTCTTCAGCACGGCAGCCATTTTGTGAAGGCGTCCACGGAATATCGTTATGGTGTCAGCGAAGCCTGCCAATCCAGATTACAAAGTTTTAGCCAGAGTTGGTTTTCCAAACCGTGAGAATTTCCAGGAGTGCGGATTTCAACTCCCAGAATTCCACAGTCAGTATATATTTTGATGAGAATTCTGGGACTTGAAGTCAATACTCCTGGGAATTCCCAAGGTTGGGAAACACTGGATTAAGGGCACCTGCCCAAGGTGGGTCAAATTAGGCAACATAATTATTGCAATTGTGGAATTGTTCTGCCCCTTTTTTCATGTGTCATTCTTATGTCATATATAAAAGAGAGTGTGGCTGTTTTGTCTATTGGTTAAGGCGCAGGATAGAAAGTGGGAGACAATGAGACGGTGAGTTCTAGTCCCGCCTTAGGCATGAAAGCCAGCTGGGTGAGTTGAGGCCAATCACCTGGTGACAGTGAGTTCTAGTCCTAATTTAGGCATGAAACCCGGCTGGATGACTTTGGGCCAGTCACTAGGAGACGGTGAGTTCTAGTCCTAATTTAGGCATGAAACCCGGCTGGATGACTTTGGGCCAGTCACTAGGAGACGGTGAGTTCTAGTTCTGCCTCAGACACGAAAGCTGGCTGAGTGACTTTGGGCCAGTCACTAGGAGACGGTGAGTTCTAGTCCTAATTTAGGCATGAAACCCGGCTGGATGACTTTGGGCCAGTCACTAGGAGACGGTGAGTTCTAGTTCTGCCTCAGACACGAAAGCTGGCTGGGTGACTTTGGCCCAGTCACTAGGAGACGGTGAGTTCTAGTCTTAATTTGGGCCAGTCACTTGGAGACGGTGAGTTCTAGTTCTGCCTCAGACACGAAAGCTGGCTGGGTGACTTTGGCCCAGTCACTAGGAGACGGTGAGTTCTAGTCTTAATTTGGGCCAGTCACTAGGAGACGGTGAGTTCTAGTTCTGCCTCAGACACGAAAGCTGGCTGGGTGACTTTGGCCCAGTCACTAGGAGACGGTGAGTTCTAGTCTTAATTTGGGCCAGTCACTAGGAGACGGTGAGTTCTAGTTCTGCCTCAGACACGAAAGCTGGCTGGATGACTTTGGGCCAGTCACTAGGAGACGGTGAGTTCTAGTCTTAATTTGGGCCAGTCACTAGGAGATGGTGAGTTCTAGTCCTAACTTAGTCACAAAGTCGAGCTGGGTGATTTTGGGCCAGTCATATTCTCTCAGCCCAACCCACCTCACACCTGTTGTTGTGGGGAAAATAGGGGAAAGAAAAAGTATTAGATATATTCACCACCTTGAGTTGTTTATAAAAAAAACAATCTAGGCCAGATATAAATTAAATAAATAATAAAAGGGGCATGTTTATTTTTTTTTTTAATGCCCCCTTAGAATGCCCAGATTTTGTCCTCTTCTCAGCTGCTCATAGGAATCGATTCGAAGTAGACCCAGAAATGATTTGAAATTTTTTTTTTAAAAAATCAGCAATGCTCCTAACACAACATTGTTGGGCTTCCTAACAGGGCATTTCTCAAAGTTTCTCCTTGACTGAGCGAGCGACGATGGAAGAATACAATTAAGAGTCTTTCATTTTGGGACTCCGCCTGACTCTCAAAAGTTGGTAGATGACAAATATTGTACATTCTGGTCACCGTCATTTCTAAGTGGGTCTAAAATGGTGCCAGGAAGATAAAACTCACCCAAGCTCGTGGGAAGACTTTCCCGAGCCTCATCAATCACTCACCGCTGGCATTTTGTAACAACTGAAGGATTTCGTCTTTGAAGTGGTCCAGCCGGAGCTGCCGCGTCAGATGAAGTTGTGTGTCTCTTTTGATTGCCTCCGACAGCTGGACAGATGCCAGCTTGGTGATGGTTTCGCGAGACGTCTCTCCAGATTAGCGTTTAGCTCTGACACCCTCAATCAGCATCTGGGCCCTCGGAGGGTTGCGGGATGCAGGAGCGGCTCTTCCGGGATCAGCCCCGCTAAGAACCGCCGATCCAAAAGAATCACTGGATCTTTTGAGCAAGCATCAGTGTGTCCTGCCCCCCCAACGTTTGTGTGCAGTTGTACGGATGGAGTAGGGAGAAGAGGGATTTGTGAAGAGCGGAGCAGACGCCAACAATTTAGAATCATAGACTCCTAGGGCTGGAAGGGATTTTGGACTTTTTACTTTACTTTTTACTTTTTTTTTTTTTAATTGAAAAGTTTTATGAAAAATACAAACATTTTCACCCCCCACCCTTCCCCCCTCAACCCCCCTCCCCTTCCCACCCTCCCTTCCCCTCCCTCCCCCCACCCCCCTCCCTAGACTTCCCAGAACGAGCACAGGGTATATAGCATTCACAAACCAAGAACTAAAATGTGCTAACAAATTATTACATTTCATATTCTCCCTAGGTCCTTAACTCCTTATAACTCAGAAAAAACAAACATAAACTACTTAATATTATTTCATTCATAAGCTATATGAATCTTCTTATTCGGATACTTCTTCTGTATGTAATCAATCCATTTTCTCCATTCCGATATATCTCTCTCATTTGAATGGTCTTTAAGGTATGATGAAATTTTTGCCATTTCCGCCAAATGCACAACTTTTAATGTCCATTCCTCAATAGTAGGTGGATCTTCCTTCTTCCAGTACTGTGCCACCTTTACTTTTTACTTTTATTAGACTTCTATACCGCCCTTCTCCTGAAGGACTCAGGGCAGTGTACAGCCATATTAAAACACATAAAATTTACAAAAATTTAAAAATCAAATAGTCCTAGAACTTCACTTGGTTTTGATTCTGTCCCTCTGTTAATGCAGCCTAGGACTGTCTTGGCCTTTTTGGCAGCTGCAGCACACAGATGGCTCATATTTAAGTCATTGTTGGCTAGGACTCCAAGATCTCTCTCGCAGTTGCTACTGTCGAACCCAGAGGTGCTGGTTCAGACCGGTTCGGTCGAATCGGTAGTGGAGATCTCGGGTGGGCCCGCCTAACCGCCCCAGCGCTATGCCGTCCTATTTAGCCAAGCCGCTTGCAAGCAAAGCGCATATGCGCAAGATGCTCGAGTGCGCGAAGTGTGCATGTGCGTGCGCGCGGGGTGAACCGGTGGTAAAAATATGTGAAACCCACCGCTGGTTGAACCAGGTACCACCTGTCCTGTACCTGTGTTTTTGGTTTTTTCCTGCCTAAATGCAAGATCTTACTTTTCTCACCCCTGAACTGCATCTTTCTGGGTAGTCCCATTTCGTTACTTCCGTTTACAATTTAGGCCGTTGTGTTGGAAAGGAGTAACAAGGGGATGCGCAAGGATGAGAAAGGGCCGTTTGTCACTTCCCCTGAACGCTTTCATATGTAAGGGACTATTTATGGTCCTCCTTAATTGTGGTGATATTCCTGCGGCACTCACAATTCTTTCGTCTATCCGTTCCGCTCAGCCTGATGGATCGTCGGCTGCCGGGAGAGAGAACGGGGAATGAAATAAATACAGACACACAGTCAGGAAGGCAGAGAAGAGATGGGGGCAAACATCTACCAACCGATGGGAGATGGTTGTGTTTTACACACACACACACACACACACACACACCCTTTGGCTTAGGGCTGCTCACTCACTGTTGTGGTCTGCCAGCAGCCTGCGGAGTTGGCAGCGGAGCTGGACAATGATGAGGCTGAGGAAGAACAGGGGCCAGTCCTGGAGGCTGGGGAAGGCCCAGATGAGAGCTCTGCGTCGGAGGCAGAGATGGGGCCAGGGCCATCGGGGAGTGATGTGCGGACTTCGGAGCCTCCAGAGGCCGACAGCAGAGAGGCAGAGGAACAGGAGGAGCCTGTTCCTAGTGCACGTATGAGAAGAGCTGCCAGAAGGCAGGAACAGATAAAGCAGAGAGGACGACTCAGGAGTAAGGCCAAGAGATGATTGGCCCCTCCCATAAGGCTTAAAAGACCAAAAGGCTCTTGGCCTCTTTGCTGGAAAACAAGCGTTGAGAGATTTGCTTCGTGTTTGGATGTATTTCTTTCTTGTCAGCGTCTTCTGTTCCTGAACTGTTGCCAAGAAAAGCCTTTGGCAGTTTGCCTAATTATCCCAAGGTCAGAGATAAAGTGAAGAATGGTGTTTTGAGGACTTTGCTTTCATTTCATTTGGAATATGCTGAGAATGAGTTAATTCTCAGCTGTTTTAATAAAATCTGTTTGTTTTTTGGAACCGTTTTGCACTTAATATTAACTACGTGGGCCTGGGTCACAACACTTGCACAACTTACACCCCTGGTCAACAGCCACCCTCAAATCACTTTGAAGCACAACTGGGATGGAAAAATACCCAGTAAATTTGAAATAACACCAGCAAAACTTTACTGGTGACAATATGCAGGCGGTCTTTGACCTACGACCAAAATCGAGCCCAAAATTTCTGTTGCTAAGCGAGTCGATTGTTAAGTGAGTTTCCCCCCTGTTTTATGATCGTTCTTGCCACCGTTAAGTGGATCACGGCAGTTGTTAAATTAGTAACACGGTTGTTAAGTGAATCTTGCTTCTCTACTGACGTGGCTTGTCGCAAAAGCGGATCACGTGACCCCAGGGACACCGCCACCGTCATAAGTATGAATCAGTAGCCAAGCGTCTGAATGTTGACCATGTGACCACGGAGCTGCTGCAACGGTCATAAGTGTGAAAAATGTCATGCGATCAAAATTCAGGCGCTCGGCCACTGACTCATATTTATCATTCATGTGATCCAGTTTTGTGACCTTCTGACGAGCAAAGTCATAAATTGCTTTTTTCAGTGCTGTGTATCTTTGAATGGTCACTAAGTAAATGGTTGTAAACCGAGGACGACCTGTATTATTACAGTTACTATAATTTCTACCCTCATCTCAATTCCTGTCCCGGAGCAGCTAGAGCTCAAAAAACAATTTAGCGCTGAAATATATTTAGTCTTAGTGTTGCTTCAAAGAAAACCCCAAATCTCAAGGTTTATATCCATTTAAACGAGCTGTGGAATTTGTGAAATGCTCTCTTTTTCTCCCTCTCCGAGTCTCTCCGTACTCCGGGCCCTTAGGGGAAAATATAATAAATTCATAATACCTCTAAATCTTTCAGCAAGACGTATCATATCAATAATTAGCTTCATTCGCACTTTGCGGCCGCCGTCGGCTGTCGCTCAGAAATCCTGGTTAGTGAACCTGGTTACTGATATCTTACTACGTATCTGGGATCCTTCCTCCGTAAGAGCCGAGTCACTTAACGCGTTCGACATAATGTCGCTTTTGCCCGATATCGCAAGTTCACACCCGTAAAATCACAGTTGGCTTGCCGTCATATTTTTTCCCCTTCTCTTGGGAAGCTTAAAGATCGCACCGTAAAATTCAGTAATAAATCACCATATTTTAGCGGTGCGGTTTTCATTAAAAGTGGGGGAGGGGAGGGGGGAAAGGCATTGAAAGAGGTATGATAAAACAATGATAAAAAAATGTTGCAATTTTTTTTAAAAAAACCAACAACAACTTCTTAAGCAATATAAAATCGTAGCCTCACTTTATGACATGGTCGTACTTCCTGGGGTCACGGGCAGTGGTGGGTTGCTACTGGTTTGCAGATGAGGCTCTGCCCATCCACCTGGATGTTTCTGCACATGCGCAGAAGTGCCGCGCGCGCACGAGCGAACCGGTAGCGACGGGATTTAGAACCCGCCCCTGGTCACGGGTGAACAAAATGCTTTAAAAAAAGGTTGACGAAAGCTGTCAACCATCCAAGTTAGCCCAACCTTGGAAATCAAAGACCCTTGAGCCAAAATTACCTTGATTACAGTCCTCGGTTTACAACTATTCATTTAGTGACCGTTCGAAGTTACAATGGCACTTTGCTAAGTGATTTAGGACCATTTTTCACACTTATGACCAGTGGTGGGATTCAGCCAGTTCGCACCTATTCGGGTGAACCGGTTGTTAACTTTCTAAGCAGTTCGGAGAACCGGTTGTTGGAAGAAAACTTATTTTGTTTTTTTTCCACTTTGCAGGGCTAATCCTGTAAGGAAGGCAGGAAGGAAACATTCTGGTGGTGTTTCTAGCCTAATCTTTATTGCCCTGCTTACAGAAACTGCCTCTCCAGTTAACCCTTGTTACATTGTACCAGTTAAGGTGAAGCGCCCATTGATGTGAGTGATGTTGAGTTGGCCACGCCCACACAGTCACATGGCCACCAAGCCACGCCTACCCAGCTGGTCATTAGGGCAGGAAACAGGTTGTTAAATTATTTGAATCCCACCACTGCTTACGACCATTGGAACATCCGCATGGCCACGTGATCAAAATCCAGACTTTCTTGGCACCTGACTCATATTTATGACGGTTCCCGGTGTCACGTGATCCCCTTTTGCGACCTTCAAAAGGCTGATCAGTCAGGAAAAGAGACAGAATTGGAAACGGACAAAACCATCAAATTCCGATTCTATCCACTTTCCACCTTGTATCTTGACTGGCATTTTTCTTGTGATATTTTTGTCTGTTGAAGGTACTTTTCCAAAAATAGATGCTTTTTGCAAGCTTTTTATCCCCCCTAAACATAACCTGACTTTACACATAATTTTCACCCAGGCATGTATTTCTTCTCTGTACTTTCCATTAATAAAAACAATTTTGAGGTACAGGGAGTCCTCGACTTGCAAACGCATTGCAAGCCAACATTTCTGTTGCTAAACGAGACAAATGAGTTTTGCCCGGCCTTTCTTGCCCCAGTTGTTAAGTGAATCGCTGCGGTTCTTAAGCTAGGTTCTTAAGTGAATCTGACTTCCCCCTTGACTTGGCTTGTCAGAAGGTCTCAAAAGGGGATCACGTGACCCAGGGACAACGGCGACGGTCATAAATACGAGTCAGTGGCCAAGCGTCTGAATTTTGATTTGACCATGGGGATGCTACAACAGTCGTAAATTTGAAAAACGGTTATGTCAGGGGCCATTGTAACTTTGAATGAACTGTCGTAAGTCGAGGACTATCTCTACCCTTGGGTAAAGGTTCCAGAGATATCGGATTCTTCACTCTGGAAATCAAGCAGTGGGAACAGACAAACTGTGGTTTGGATCCATCCACGTTCTAGCGATGTTCCCTCTTTTGAGAGTACTAGTGCTGGCACTAAAAATGTAAAATTATGTGGAAACTGCCCAGGGAGACAGAAGGAAGAGTCACAGACTAGGCAGTGATCAGATGAGAGGCAGCTTAGCCGGCAAAAGGAATGGGGGGATGGATGGCAAAAATATCTCAGAAGGGACCCTCCCCAGTTTCTGTAAATACCAGGAGGGAAAAATGAATTTCCAGGCTTGTAAAATTCGGTTAAGCTAACCTGACAATAAAGACAGATCTAGAACTTCCGGGTGCGATTCTTCTCCAATTACTTTGC
Source organism: Pantherophis guttatus (assembly GCF_029531705.1). The sequence goes on from NW_026844020.1 coordinate 3,801,518, forward strand.
AGGGAGGTAACAAAAGTCTACCAAATGGCGAAGCCTACTAGGCTAGGAATCAGGAGATGGTGAGTTCTAGTCCTGCCTTAGGCATGAAAGTGACTTGGTGACTTTGGGCCAATTACTAGGAGACCGTGAGTTCTAGTCCTGCCTTAGGCATGAGAGTGACTTGGTGACTTTGGGCCAATTATCAGGAGACGGTGAGTTCTAGTCCTGCCTTAAGCATGAGAGTGACTTGGTGACTTTGGGCCAATTACCAGGAGACGGTGAGTTCTAGTCCTGCCTTAGGCATGTAAGTGACTTGGTGACTTTGAGCCAATTACCAGGAGATGGTGAGTTCTAGTCCTGCCTTAAGCATGAGAGTGACTTGGTGACTTTGGGCCAATTATCAGGAGACGGTGATTTCTAGTCCTGCCTTAGGCATGTAAGTGACTTGGTGACTTTGAGCCAATTACCAGGAGATGGTGAGTTCTAGTCCTGCCTTAAGCATGAGAGTGACTTGGTGACTTTGGGCCAATCACCAGGAGACGGTGAGTTCTAGTCCTGCCTTAGGCATGTAAGTGACTTGGTGACTTTGGGCCAATTACCAGGAGACGGTGAGTTCTAGTCCTGCCTTAGGCATGTAAGTGACTTGGTGACTTTGAGCCAATCATCAGGAGACGGTGATTTCTAGTCCTGCCTTAGGCATGTAAGTGACTTGGTGACTTTGAGCCAATTACCAGGAGATGGTGAGTTCTAGTCCTGCCTTAAGCATGAGAGTGACTTGGTGACTTTGGGCCAATCACCAGGAGACGGTGAGTTCTAGTCCTGCCTTAGGCATGTAAGTGACTTGGTGACTTTGGGCCAATTACCAGGAGACGGTGAGTTCTAGTCCTGCCTTAGGCATGTAAGTGACTTGGTGACTTTGGGCCAATTATCAGGAGACGGTGATTTCTAGTCCTGCCTTAGGCATGTAAGTGACTTGGTGACTTTGAGCCAATTACCAGGAGATGGTGAGTTCTAGTCCTGCCTTAAGCATGAGAGTGACTTGGTGACTTTGGGCCAATCACCAGGAGACGGTGAGTTCTAGTCCTGCCTTAGGCATGTAAGTGACTTGGTGACTTTGAGCCAATTACCAGGAGATGGTGAGTTCTAGTCCTGCCTTAGGCATGAAAGTGACTTGGTGACTTTGGGCCAATCATCAGGAGACGGTGAGTTCTAGTTTCCTCTTAGGCATGAAAGCTGGCTCTGCAACCTTGGGCCAATCCCCAGGAGATGGCAAGTTCTAGTCACTCCTTAGTCACGAAAGCAGCTGAGTGGTTTTGGGGGCGATCATCAGGCGACTGGGAATTCTAGTCCTCCCGTAGCCATGAAAGCGACTGGGTGACTTTGGACCAGTCCTTCTCTCTCTGCCCAACCCACTTCACAATAGGGTTGCTATTGCGGGGAAAATAGGAGGAAAGATTATTAGATCCGTTCACCAGCTTGAGTTATTTATAAAAATAACAGAAGTGGGATTGAAAAAAATAAAATAAAATGCCCACAGGAAATTCGGGGGGATAATGAAGGGGTGGCAGCCCAGATTTATCTACGGTTTCTGGGCGTCTTTCGCCGGTCCATTTCTTTCTACTCTTAAGAGGAAGACCAATTGTCGATTTGATTGCTGATTGGCTTTCTAATCCAGTGTTTCAATAAAGTGGAGGAAGCCGGGAAACTTAGCGGTTCCGATTTTACCTGGATATTTTCCCGTTGCGGCTTATTAGCCCCGCGGTTTATAATTTGGGCATGTGGAGAAGGGACGTGGCGGGAAAGGGTGAGGTGAAGACCAGGCGGCACCTGGTTCAGGTACAAAGAATATCCCCGGTGAACATTTTGCATTAGCTCCCACGGTGTTTTCCCCCCTTGGTTCCCTTCTCCAGGCAGCGGCTTGCAAAATTGATTAACCAATGCACACGGAGAAGAAAATTGCCCCGTTGTAGCAAAGAATAATGATTTTTTTTCTCTCTCCCCACCCCATCCCTCGTTTAATAGGAAGGCAGCCTTGATTAGGGGAAATTATAGAGCAGGTCGCTGGTGTTCCTGTGCCAAACAGCATAACGGTGGCCTGATCTTTCGAAGCTGCTTCGGGGACGGGTGGCGGTGGGTGGGTGGGTGGGCTGCCGTGGGGCAAATGACACAGGGAAGGCACGGGGGAAAAAACATCAATGCTATTACTGCTCCACTTTCCAAGACGGGTTTCCGAAGGCGCTGGATAAAAGGAGAGATAATTAATGTTGTTCTGACTGCAAGCTCAGGACAAGCTTTGGTAACGTAAATATCGGGTCGTTCTCGACTTACGACGGTTCATTGAGTGACGAAGTTGCCACGGCGCGGAGAAAACAGACGCAGGGCTATTTTTCACACTCGCAAACGTTGCAGCATCCCCCCCCCATGAACGAAATTTGGACGCTTGGCGACTGACTCATATTTCTGACGGTCGCAGTGTCCCGGGGACACGTGATCCCTTTTTGCGACTGTCATAAATATGAGGTCAATGGGGAAGCCGGCTTCACTTGCGTTGTTAATGACTGCAATGGTTCGCTTAACAGCTGCGGAGCTCGGACAACTATTTGACTGATATGGTAGAGGGTTTCCTGCTTGAGCAGGGGGTTGGACTAGAAGACCTCTAAGGTCCCTTCCAACTCTGTTTATCCTATCCTATCCTATCCTATCCTATCCCATTCCATTCCATATTTTCTCTTCTCTTCTCTTCTCTCTTCTCTTCTCTTCTCTTCTCTTCTCTTCTCTTCTCTTCTCTTCTCTTCTCGATTAATTCTATTCTATTCTATTCTATTTAATATTATTCTATTCTATACTATTTTTTATTCTATTCTAATTTTCTTTCTATTTTCTATTCTATTCTATTCTATTCTATTCTATTCTATTCTACTCTACTCTACTCTACTCTACTCTACTCTACTCTACTCTACTCTACTCTACTCTACTCCATTCCATTCCATTCCATATTTTCTCTTCTCTTCTCTTCTCTTCTCTTCTCTTCTCTTCTCTTCTCTTCTCTTCTCTTCTCTTCTCTTCTTGATTAATTCTATTCTATTCTATTTAATATTATTCTATTCTATACTATTTTCTTTCTATTTTTTATTCTATTCTATTCTATTCTAATTTTCTTTATATTTTCTATTCTATTCTATTCTATTCTATTCTATTCTATTCTATTCCATTCCATATTTTCTATTCTATTCTATTCCATTCTATTCTATTCTATTCTATTCTATTCTATTCTATTCTATTCTATTCTACTCTACTCTACTCTACTCCATTCCATTCCATATTTTCTCTCTCTTCTCTTCTCTTCTCTTCTCTTCTCTTCTCTTCTCTTCTCTTCTCTTCTCTTCTCTTCTCGATTAATTCTATTCTATTCTATTTAATATTATTCTATTCTATACTATTTTCTATTCTATTCTAATTTTCTTTCTATTTTTTATTCTATTCTAATTTTCTTTCTATTTTCTATTCTATTCTATTCTATTCTATTCTATTCTATTCTATTCTATTCTATTTGCAATGCAATGAAACAACTGCAATGATTCGCTTAACAGCTGCGGAGCTTGGCCAATCATTTGTCTGAAATGGTGTAGGGGTTTCCTGCCTGAGGAAGGGGGTTGGACTAGAAGGCCTCCGAGTCCCCTTCCGACGCTGTTTGTTTTATAATTATGTAATCTGGCTTTCTTTTAGATTTTATTTTGTTGCGACTTGTCGTATACCTCTTCTTATCCGTAGAACGTCTTGGTTTAAGCTCGGCTGAGAATGAGTTAACGAATAAGACAATTAAGGATTTTCCATACTGTAAAATGAGCATTGGATTTTTTTCGTGAGAGTGCATTGTTGAATGGGAAGGAGATGGGAAATCTATTTTTGTGGACACCTCGGTGCTCCCTGAGGTTGGTTGTTTGGTGTTTACAGAGCACCTGGGACTCTTCAATTCTTCTGAGTCTCTTCTGTTGAAATCGATGTTAAATGTCAAGGAGGGAAGCAACCTAGAACTAAGGAGAAATTTCCTGACAGTGAGAACAATTAATCAGTGGACTGGCTTGCCTCCAGAAGTTCTGGATGCTCCAACACTGGAGGTTTTTAAGAAGAGATTGGACAGCCATTTGTCTGAAATGGTAGAAGGTTTCTTGCCTGAACAGGGGGTTGGACTACAAGACCCCAAAAGTCCCTTCCAACCCTATTATTCTACGTTCTAAGAATCCAATGTCTTGAGTCAAACATCGTCACCATTAGCTCCTAAGCTCTATGCAATAACCAGATCCAAAAAGATTGTAAGCAGGATGGGAAGAGTCTCTGAGAATGTTATGCAACTTCTTCGCATCTCGCCGTTTGGGGAAGTTGCACAGCATTCTCAGAGACTCTTCCCATCCTGCTTACAATCTTTTTGGACTGTTGCCTTCTGGCAGAAGATACAGAACAATTTAAAACTTGGACCACACGTCTTCTGAATAGTTTTTATCCCCGAGCTATAATTGCACTCAACCATGAACTAAAGGGCCACCATCAGTGAACTCTTGGACAGCATTACGTGGTCTGTTGTGTGGATGTTTGGGTGGTTTAGGGATGGAGAATTGTGGTGGGTGGGGGGGTGTTTGAGGGTTGTTATGTGTGTTGGACCTGGTCTTTGGGTATTAAGTGAATTTCCTTGTCTGGATACACTGTGTATACACATACAATGACAATAAAGTTTATTTATTTATTTATTTATTTATTTATTTATTTATTTATTTATTTATTTATTTATTTATTTATCTGAAGGACTAGGGCCAGGGGTGAAATCCAGCAGGTTCTGACAGGTTCTGGAGAACCGCCAGCGGAAATTTTGAGTAGTTTGGAGAACCGGAAAATGCCATCTCTGGCTGGCCCCAGAGTGGGGAGGGAATGGGGATTTTGCAGTATCCTTCCCCTGCCACACCACGCCCATCTAGCCACGCCCATAGAACCGGTGGTAAAAAAAAAATTGAATTTCACCACTGACTAAGGGTGACGTGATAGCAGTGTTCCCATATTTGAGGGGCTGCCCCAAAGAAGAGGGGGCTCAACCTAACTCTCCAAAGCACCAGAAGGCAGGACAAGAAGAAATGGATGGAAACTAATCAAGGAGAGAGAAGCAACCTGAAATTAAGGAGAAACTTCCTAACAGTGAGGACAATTCATCAGTGGAACTGTTTGCCACCAGAAGTTGTGGATGCTCAGACCATCACTGGAGGTTTTCAAGAAGAGATTGGACAACCATTTATCTGAAATGGTCTACGGTCTCCTGCTTGAGCAGGGGGTTGGACTGGAAGACCTCCAGGGTCCCTTCCCACTCTGTTATTCCGTTATGTCTGTCTCATGCATCGTTATTACATCCTTTGAATTATAATTCCAGTGAAAGGAAGCATCTGTTCTCCTGAGGCTCCGATTGGTGTCACCTGCTGAAAAGTGAAGCATTTGGCACTCTTGCTGGTCACAAAAATCGTCGCGAGAGTTGGAAGGACACAAGTGTTGCTTAATTTTATTCGGGCCAAGAAAGGATCATGGTGCTTAAATAGACCAGTGTCTCTCAATCTCAAGTCACTTGAAGATGGGCGGACTTCAACTCCCAGAATTCCCTAGCCAGCCTTGCTAGGAATCGCCATATGAAGCAGGCTCTGTTGTGGCTCCGTTACCTGAGCCTGGGTCATCGGCAGGAGAGGACTCCGAGAGTGAAGGAGAGGAGTTGGCAAGGCCTCCCTCTCCAGGACCCTCCTCTCTGGCAATGCCTTCAGTGTCCGCCGAAGGGCAAGAGATAGGGCCGGGGCCAAGCACGTCCATGCAGCCACAGATGGATAGTGATGAGGGAGATGAGTCTTGGCTGGATCCTCGGCAGCGTCTCAGAGATAAGCGTGCGCAACAGAAGAAAAGGCGTGCCAGAGATTAAGCTGAGTCACTGGACCACACCCCACAGGGTATAAAAGGGGGTGAGGTGGCCATTCAGACTCTGTGACGGACAAAACTAACTACTATCAAGTCACATTGCATCTTTGGAAACAACATTATCGGCCTTGGATTTATTTTACAAACTGGGCAATTCTTGACTGTGTGCATTTTGTTTATTGAGTAAAGTTCTTGGCAAGCAGCTACTGGGTTGCTGCCAAGCGTCTTATCGGAAGAATTGGTTGTCTGCCAGTTTATTTAACCCCCGGGTGTCTGTTTGTGTGCGTGTGTGAGACGGGGACAGAACAGGGTCATCAGATGAAGATGGGTGGACTTCAATTCCCAGAATTCCCTAATCAGCAAGGCTGCCTGGGGAATTCTGGGAGTTGAAGTTCACCCATCTTCAGGTGAACACTGAAATAGATCCTCTTATGCTGGTTCTATTGCTTGTTTGTGAGACTTTAAAAGGTTATAATTCAGGTTCGCAAATTTTTATTTGTTTCACCTGAAGAGCCCTCCTAGGTAGAGCTTATATTAATTAATATGCTCTTTTTTCCGCCTTGCTCTGAAGCTTCATAGGATGATTCTGTGTGCCTTGGATTCATGCTGTTCCTCTTAGAAATCTTCATTATAAATCAGGGTTTTCCAGCTGCGGTCTCTTGAAGTATTAATAATGATAACAAATAATTACAAAATAAAGAGCTTTTCAACACTATATACCGGTAGTCCTCGACTTACGACCATAATGGAACCCAATATTTCTGTGGCTAAGAGAGACATTTGTTAAGTGAGTTTTGTCTCATTTTATGACCTTCCTTGCCACAGTTGCTAAGTGAATCACTGCAGTTGTTAAGTTAGTCACACGGTTGTTAAGTGAAGCCGGCTTCCCCATTGATCAGAAAAGTCCCCACCATCCAAGCAGAACTGAAGGAGCTTCTTGGATGAGAAGCGAAACATCTTCAAAGAAAAAACAAGGAAGTCCCTTGCCTCTTGAAAAAAACACCTTTAGAACAAGCGTGTCCTGGATGACTGAGAATTTCCATAGGAATTCTATGGTTTTATGATTTTAATGCTTTTAATGTTGTAAGCTGCCAAAAGAAAGGAAGGAAGGAAGAAGAAAGAAAGGGAGGAAAAGGAAGGAAGGAAATAAATAGAAAGAAAGTGAGAAAGTGAGAAAGAAAGAAAGAAAGAAAGAAAGAAAGAAAGAAAGAAAGAAAGAAAGAAAGATGGAGGAAGGGAGGGAGGAAGAAAGGAAAGAAGGAAGGAGTGAGAAAGAAAAAGAAAGAGAAAGAAAGAAAGAAAGAGGGATGGAGGGGGAGGGAGAGAAGAAGAAAGGAAAGAAGGAAGGAGAGAGAAAGAAAAAGAAAGAGAAAGATGAAAAGAAAGAAAGAAAGAAAAAGAAAGAAAAAGAAAGAAAGAGAGACAGAGGAAGGGAGGGAGGAAGAAAAGAAAGAAGGAAAGAGTGAGAAAGAAAAAGAAAGAAAGAAAGAAAGAGAAAAAAGAAAGAATAGAATAGAATAGAATAGAATAGAATAGAATAGAATAGAATAGAATAGAATAGAATAGAATAGAATAGACACTGATCCTTTGGCACGTTTGCAAAAAATTCTAAATTCCAAGTTTCTGGAATGCGGTACCATCACGACAAAAGGACGGAGGCTGTAATATTTTAATAACCTTCTGGCAGGGGCATCCTTGAGCCAGAGGCGTGAATAATTGACTGCTTGCTGCCTATTGTCCGCTAGTGATCAGGGGCCTTGGTTTTCCAAGACAATGCTAATTTGTGCATTGTGAGAGGCGCCTCTCGATCTGCCACGCAAGGTCCCCAGAGAAGCCCTTTATTGCTGCATGGAATAAACAGGTTGCAATTTTTCTCCTTGTGTGATAATTGCCTACATCCCACCAAGGGACGATCCCGGGATTTGACTGGGCTGATCTACGCTTTGGCTGACAGTGGCTCTTACAACGGCTAGGAAAGATCTTGCAAAGCTTTCTGATAGGTAGAGCTGCATTAGAATAGCAAATTAAATACAGATAGAAGAGCATCATTGCAATTGCATCATTGCATCATTCCTGTAATACAGCGTTTCTCAACCTTGGAAGCTTGAAGATGGGTGGACTTCAACTCCCAGCAGCGCTGGCTGGGGGATTCTGGGAGTTGAAGTCCCCCCATCTTCAAGCTACCAAGGTTGAGAAACACCGTGTTAATCTCTGCTCTTCTGAGTATTTTATTTCTGGCCAGGAAGTGCAGTGATCTTTTAGCTTTTGGATTGTCTCTTTTGAATGGTGTGTAAATGTGGTCCATCTCTATGTGCCCGTTGATGGCCGTTTTGTCTGAGTGCCGCTGGCTGGGGGATTCTGGGAGTTGAAGTCCCCCCATCTTCAAGCTACCAAGGTTGAGAAACACTGTGTTAATCTCTGCTCTTGTGGGTATTTTATTTCTGGCCAAGAAGTGCAGTGATCTTTTAGCTTTTGGATTGTCTCTTTTGAATGGTGTGTAAATGTGGTCCATCTCTATGTGCCCGTTGATGGCCGTTTTGTCTGAGTGCCGCTGGCTGGGGGATTCTGGGAGTTGAAGTCCACCCATGTTCAAGCTATCAACGTTGAGAAACACTGTGTTAGTCTCTGCTCTTGTGGGTATTTTATTTCTGGCCAGGAAGTGCAGTGATCTTTTAGCTTTTGGATCGTCTCTTTTGAATGGTGTGTAAATGTGGTCCATCTCTATGTGCCCATTGATGGCCGTTTTGTCTGAGTGCCACTGGCTGGGGGATTCTGGGAGTTGAAGTCCCCCCATCTTCAAGCTACCAAGGTTGAGAAACACTGTGTTAATCTCTGTTCTTGTGGGTATTTTATTTCTGGCCAGGAAGTGCAGTGATCTTTTAGCTTTTGGATTGTCTCTTTTGAATGGTGTGTAAATGTGGTCCATCTCTATGTGCCCGTTGATGGCCGTTTTGTCTGAGTGCCGCTGGCTGGGGGATTCTGGGAGTTGAAGTCCCCCCATCTTCAAGCTACCAAGGTTGAGAAACACTGTGTTAATCTCTGCTCTTGTGGGTATTTTATTTCTGGCCAAGAAGTGCAGTGATCTTTTAGCTTTTGGATTGTCTCTTTTGAATGGTGTGTAAATGTGGTCCATCTCTATGTGCCCGTTGATGGCCGTTTTGTCTGAGTGCCGCTGGCTGGGGGATTCTGGGAGTTGAAGTCCACCCATGTTCAAGCTATCAACGTTGAGAAACACTGTGTTAGTCTCTGCTCTTGTGGGTATTTTATTTCTGGCCAGGAAGTGCAGTGATCTTTTAGCTTTTGGATCGTCTCTTTTGAATGGTGTGTAAATGTGGTCCATCTCTATGTGCCCATTGATGGCCGTTTTGTCTGAGTGCCACTGGCTGGGGGATTCTGGGAGTTGAAGTCCCCCCATCTTCAAGCTACCAAGGTTGAGAAACACTGTGTTAATCTCTGTTCTTGTGGGTATTTTATTTCTGGCCAGGAAGTGCAGTGATCTTTTAGCTTTTGGATTGTCTCTTTTGAATGGTGTGTAAATGTGGTCCATCTCTATGTGCCCGTTGATGGCCGTTTTGTCTGAGTGCCGCTGGCTGGGGGATTCTGGGAGTTGAAGTCCCCCCATCTTCAAGCTACCAAGGTTGAGAAACACTGTGTTAATCTCTGCTCTTGTGGGTATTTTATTTCTGGCCAAGAAGTGCAGTGATCTTTTAGCTTTTGGATTGTCTCTTTTGAATGGTGTGTAAATGTGGTCCATCTCTATGTGCCCATTGATGGCCGTTTTGTCTGAGTGCCACTGGCTGGGGGATTCTGGGAGTTGAAGTCCCCCCATCTTCAAGCTACCAAGGTTGAGAAACACTGTGTTAATCTCTGTTCTTGTGGGTATTTTATTTCTGGCCAGGAAGTGCAGTGATCTTTTAGCTTTTGGATTGTCTCTTTTGAATGGTGTGTAAATGTGGTCCATCTCTATGTGCCCGTTGATGGCCGTTTTGTCTGAGTGCCGCTGGCTGGGGGATTCTGGGAGTTGAAGTCCCCCCATCTTCAAGCTACCAAGGTTAAGAAACACTGTGTTAATCTCTGCTCTTGTGGGTATTTTATTTCTGGCCAGGAAGTGCAGTGATCTTTTAGCTTTTGGATTGTCTCTTTTGAATGGTGTGTAAATGTGGTCCATCTCTATGTGCCCGTTGATGGCCGTTTTGCTGAGTGCCACTGGCTGGGGGATTCTGGGAGTTGAAGTCCCCCCATCTTCAAGCTACCAAGGTTGAGAAACACTGTCTTCGACGAACTACAGTTGTCTTATCCGCTTCTTTGACTATTCAAGGAAACGTGCCAAAAGCTCGCATATCTACCACCTGTTTGCTAGTGTTACACAACACCCTGCAGTCAAGTAATTAAGGGCAGAGAGTTCCACCCGTTTGAATTCCTTCCAGGTTTTCATTTCCGCAAGCGTGCCAAGTTTAGCGGTTAAAGACTGCGAGGTGGCTTGGTTTGTTTTTAAAAAAATTGACCCGTCAAGTCTTCTTTGGCACATGTTTCTCCAGGCATATGCCTGTGGCTTTTAGTTTGCCCTAAATATTTAAAAGGGTGGCAAAAGGCTTTTTCGTCCTGCTGCATTATGCATGTGGCTTTTTTTATATTGGTGCGTTGTAGTGCATTTCCTTTCATGCGCTCTTTTTAATTGCTGACAAATTGCCTTGCGACACCAATCAGGGAGAATATTTGCAGCTCAGGGTTGAAATGAGGGAGCCTTGCTGCTCTCTGAGCAGATCTCTGGAGACTCAACTAGGGAACATCATCAGTGCTAGCAGGGAGTGGGGTTTGTGGAGAGGAGGAGGAGGAGGAGGAGGAGGAGGAGGAGGAGGAGGAGGAGGAGGAGGAGGAGGAGGAGGAGGAGGAGCACTGTAAGGTCCTTGCGGCTCTCTGAACTTCATGGTTTTCTTGTAATTGTTTCATGACCCAACTAGGGAACATCATCAGTGCTAGAAGGGAGTGGGGTTTGCATGGAGGAGGAGGATGTCACTGCGTTAAGTGTTTGCCAGCTGAGCTTCCATCCTAAGACTTACGGTAGCTTGCCAGAGAACTTACCTGTAGTAACAGAGATAAGACTGGTCTTGTGAGACATTGGACTACTGCGCATGTCTACATTCTTTCTTTTCTAACTTCCTGATTTTTACTTCCTTTTGTTCGTCTCTGAGATAACTGCCGGTAAAATGTACTTAGCTAGTTTTTTTTACTTTTATAATAAATTTTTTCTTAGAATACATTCGGGTTTTCTTTCTTTGCAAGTATACAGCATGGAAAACAAGATCCATTCACCTCTAATTAATTACAGTTTCCCCAGGGGGGGAACGAGGCTGATTCACGCTTCGACAGAGGAGGAGGAGGAGGAGGAGGAGGAGGAGGAGGAGGAGGAGGGGAGGAGGAGGAGGGAGGAGGAGGAGGAAGAAGAAGAGGAGGAGGAGGAGGAGGAGGAGGAGGAGGAGGAGGAGGAGGGGGAGGAGGAGGAGGACAATTGTGGGGTCCTTGTTGCTCTCTGAGCTTGGTTGTTTTCTTGTAGACGTTTCATGACCCAACTAAGTAACACCATCAGTGCGCCTAATGATGCTTTGCAACAGGGTGAATTTTGAATAAGAGCTACATCCCAGTTCATGTACCAGTAGCCCTTGAATTACGTCCCCAAGTAAGATAAGAATTTATGTTGTTAAGCAAGGTTGCTTATTAAGTGAGTCACGCCCAATTTTACAACCCTTTTTTCCCCCATGGATATTAACTGAGTCACTGGAGTCAAACGAATCATATGGTCTTTAAGCGAATTTGCCTTTCCCCTTGCGTTTGCATGGCAAAAGCCTGCTGGGAAATGATGATCACATGAGCCCAGGATGCTGCACCCATTGTAAATACATGCCAGATGAGAAGCAACCAAATTTTGATCAGGTGACCAGGGAGATGCTGCATCGGTCATAAGTGCGAGGACTGGTTGCAAGTTGCATTTTTCAGTGGCGGCATAACTTTGAACGAATGGTTGTAAGTCAAAGACTACCTGTAGTGTTGCATGTCACAATCTCAACAACTTTTAAGATGTATGGACTTCAACTCCCAGAATTCCCCCGCCGGCCGGCGGGGGAATTCTGGGAATTGAAGTCCATGCATTCATCGTGGTCTAGAAAATGCATTCAGCTAATTGGCATTTGAATTAATTTAATGTCATTCCCGTCCCATTAACCTGGTCTCCATTTCCTCCCCCCCCATTAGATTTGGGTTGAATTGTTTAGTTTTAGAAGCCCAGATAAAAATCTTAACATCTGGGTCCACGAAGGGCATTTTCAAGGGATGTCCTAATTTCGTTCATCATTTTAAAATCAAACGTGTATTTTTAAACATATTTTTCTCTCAAAAAATGGGGCAATCAAGGAACAGGGCAGGCAAGGCGCATCAATCCCCTGAAAACATTTGTGCGCTTCAGAATTTCAGTCACATGAAATTTGCATACCAGGTGGTCCTCGACTTACGACCTCAATGGAGCCCAAAATTTATATTGCTAAGGAAAGCAGTTGTTAAGTGTGTTTTGCCCCTGTCTGGCCACAGTTAATGCCTGCTGTTGCTAAATTAGTAACATGGTTATTGAGTGAATCTGGCTTCCCCGTGGACTGGGCTTGTCAGAAGTTCGCAAAAGGGGATCGCGTGACCCTGGGATGTTGCGACCATCATAAATACTTGCTGAATTTTTAGCATGCTCATTTTGATCCCTCTTTCCCCTAAATGGTATCAACAATTCAGACATGTCTTTCCTGGAGATTCCCAACATGAAAAGAACATTTTTTTGACTTCTTGACTGCTAGTTCTTGACTGCTGCAGTGCACTCTACTCGGGGCTGTCCTTGAACACTATCCGGAAATCTTGTATTGATTCAATCTTAAGAAATGTCTCGCTTCGCGACAAAAATTTGGAGCTCTATTTGTGATCATAAGTCGAGAACGACTTGCACTTTATAAATACAATTCTCTTAAGTGAATCATAATCAATCATAAGAGCCTTGGTAGTACAGTGGTCTAAGGCACCCTGTTATTAAGCTGGTTATTAAGACCAGCTGCCTGCAATTACTGCAGGTTCGAATCTCGCCAGGCTCAAGGTTGACTCAGCCTTCCATCCTTTCTAAGGTAGGTAAATTGAGGACCCGGATTGTGGGCGCAATAAGCTGACTTTGTATAAATATACAAAAAGGATGAAGGCTATTGCTTAACGCATTGTAAGACGCCCTGAGTCTCCGGAGAAGGGCGGCATATAAATCAATTTTTTTAAAAAAATTGTGTCTCTTCATTCTAGGCCAGCATCCAGATTCTCCTAAAATTTTAATTTTTTAAAAAAAGCACAAGAAGAATCGGGAAAATCCTTCAGAATGATTCTCGAAAGACTCGGCAAACCAGCTGAGCCTCGTCTTGCAAAAGCTTTCATGGGCACTTTGATGATGTTTATTTAAGGTGACTTTATTGTCTCTAATATCTCCCATCTCTGATATTTACATTCGCTGAACAAGCTGGGTAATTGCTTGCTTTCGTGCCTCTTGCCAGCTCTGTATTTCCAACCTGCTTTCGGAGGCAATAATTGTATCGTGGGCCTGGCCAGAATCGTACACGGTCCATATAATCGGATATTTTTTGTACTCTGCTGACCAAAATTGGAGGCAGTATTCCAGGTGTGGCCTTACAAAGGATTTATAAAAAAGTAAAGGTTCCCCTCGCACATACATGCTAGTCGTTCCCGACTCTAGGGGGCGGTGCTCATCTCCGTTTCCAAGCCGAAGAGCCAGAACTGTCCGAAGATGTCTCCGTGGTCATGTGGCCGGCATGACTCAACGCCAAAGGCACACGGAACGCTGTTCCCTTCCCACCAAAGGTGGTCCCTATTTTTCTACTGGCATTTTTTATCTGCTTTCGAACTGCTAGGTTGGCAGAAGCTGGGACAAGGAACGGGAGCTCACCCCGTTCCGCGGCACTCGGGATTCGAACCGCTGAACTGCCGACCTTTCGATCAACAAGCTCAGCGTCTTAGTCACTGAGCCACCACATCCCTTAGGTCTCTGATAAGTGTATGCTTGGCCGAAGCTGGGACAAGTAACGGGAGCTCACCCCATTACGCAGCACCAGGGACTCGAACCGTTGAACTGCCGACCTTTCGATCGACAAGCTCAGCGTCTTAGCCACTGAGCCACCACGTCCCTCTACAAAGGTTTTATAAAGCGGTACTAATACTTCAGGTGATTTTGATTCTATGCCTCTGTTTTCACAACGTTCAGAAGAATAATATACATAATAAAATACATTTCGGTGTATAAGACACACCGAAATTTTCACCCCCTTTTAGGTGGGAAAAAGGTGCGTCTTATACTCCGAAAAATACGGTAGGTCTTTGGCAGCGTGTCAAGGGAGATAAAGGTGGGTGATTACCCTGAAGGACTTCTCCCGAAGGACTCTTTACAACTAATTGGGACTCAGCTGTGAATGAACAGAAGTCACAGCTGTTGCCATAAAAGAGGTTTTTGGGACTCATTGTGTGTTTTAATGACTCTAGGTCAGAACAACTGTCAGACGGCTCTGGCCCCCTCTCTGCCTTCGACGCAGAGCCCTCATCAGAGCCCTCCCCAGACTCCAGGACTGGTCCATGTTCCTCCCCAGCCTCCTCACTGTCCGAAACTGCTGCTAGCTTCGTAGCTGCTGGCGGGCCACAACACAGCTCTTTTGGCTGCTGTCGCCGCACACGGCTGGCTCACCTTTAAGGGATCGTCCACTCGCAGTCCAGGGTCCCTCTCACAGTGACTGTTTTTAAAGCCAGGTTTCGCCTCATCTGTCCTTGTACCACGTATCTCAACCAAGGAGATCCATGGAAACCAGGACAGGAGCTGTGTGTGAATCCAAAGGAATTTTGGAGACCCACAATATTTCGTCCTACGGACTCGGATCCTGTTGGTGTTTTGAGGCTGACGAGAACCCGCGACCCCTTACTGCCACGAAATCTCATTTATACGTAAGACCACCGTGCCAAAGAAGAAATTTATCCCCCCCCCAAAAAAGAAATGCACAGGAGGCTGTAGGTTTCCCCCACCCCCCTTTTAACTTTCTCCCGATACCGAAGGGAGCTAGCGAGAATGCTTAATGGCTTTTCTGAACGATGAGAACAGAAGCTGGAAAACGGCGATCTGCCCTTGGCAATTCTTACAAACCTGGATATATTTTTCTTGGTAAGGTTGGCACGGGGGATTTGGAGGGTTGTGTTCGGGGTTTTTTTTTTTCTTCTCTTTTTGTCTTTTTTTTTTTTTTTAAAAGAAAGAGGAGGGCAGAGAAGGGGTGAAGTCGGCAGTAAGGATTGCAGAGTTGGAACGAAACACGGCTTGCTAACAGCAGAGAACGCAACCTGTTTTCTTCCTCCGCAAAAATTCTGGAAGGAAAATCAAGTCGGTTCACAAGATCTGGGGAACTCATCGCCTCTTGATGATTGGCTCAGAGTCACCTTAGGCATGAGTGACTGTGGTGATTGGCTTAAAGTCACCCAGCTGGCTTTCATGCCTAAGGCAGAACTAGAACTCACCATCTCCTGGTGATTCGCTCAAAGTTACCCAGCCGGATTTCATACCTAAGGCAGGACTAGAACTCACCGTCTCCTGGTGATTGGCTCAAAGTCACCCAGATGGCTTTCATGCCTAAGGCAGAACTAGAACTCACCATCTCCTGGTGATTGGCTCAAAGACAGCCACTCAGATTTCATGCCTAAGGTGAAACTAGAACTCACCGTCTCCTGGTGATTGGCCCAAAGTCACCCAGCTCTTTCATGCCTAAGGCAGAACTAGAACTCACCGTCTCCTGGTGATTGGCTCAAAGTCACTTAACCAACTCTCATGCCTAAGGCCAGAACTAGAAATCCGCATCTCCTGGTGATTGGCCCAAAGTCACCCAGCTGGCTGGCTTTTATGCCTAAGGCAGAACTAGAACTCACCATCTCCTGGTGATTGGCCCAAAGTCACCCAGCAGGCTTTCATGCCTAAAGGCAGAACTAGAACTCACCGTCTCCTGGTGATTGGCTCAAAGTCACCCAGCTGGCTTTCATGCCTACGGCGGAACTAGAACTCACCGTCTCCTGGTTTATAGCCCAGCACATTAACCACTACACCACAAACCTATGTTTATATTATATTTCCCTCTTCCTTCCTCCCTTCCATTCTTCCTTCTAATCTTCCAGAGCATGGCTGGCTCAGGAATTCTGGGAGTTGAAATCCACAAGTCATGAAGGGACCCACTTCTGACTTAGATGGTTAATCCATACACCTACACACACAAGAGAGAGAGAGAGACACTCACAAACTTTCGCTGGTCACTTCTCTAGCATTATTTTGCAAATGGCTGCCGTGGGGTAGACGTCTTTCTTGGCGGTGTTTAAAGAGGCACAGATGGTCCAGCCAGATGCTGAGTCTTTTGATCAGGCTGGCACATCCAAAGCGTTTTTAGTCAATTATATCTTACTTCCAGAAACTTGATGGTGTGTTTCTTTCTTTCTTTCTTTCTTTCTTTCTTTCTTTCTTTCTTTCTTTCTCTCTCTCTCTCTCTCTTTTTCTTCTTTCTTTCTTTCTTTCTTTCTTTCTTTCTTTTCTTTTTTTTAAATTTGGCCCTGCTACCCATGTTGCAATTCTCTAGGGCCATATTTTTTTTTATTTGTTTTTTTTTAATTTGATTTATATGCCGCCCTTCTCCGGAGACTCAGGGCGGCTTACAATGCGTTAAGCAATAGCCTTCATACTTTTGTATATTTTATACAAAGTCAGCTTATTGCCCCCACAAACTGGGTCCTCATTTTACCTACCTTAGAAAGGATGGAAGGCTGAGTCAACCTTGAGCCTGGCGAGATTCGAACCTGCAGTAATTGCAGGCAGCTGGCCTTAATAACAGGGTGCCTTAGACCACTGTACTACCAAGGCTCTCACTACCATGTTTCTCAGCCTTAAGAACTTTAAGATATATCTGGCTGGCCCCAGAGTGGGGTGAGAATGGAGATTTTTGCAATATCCTTCCCCCAGGAGTGGGGAGGGAATGGGGATTTTGCAGTATCCTTTCCCCAGGAGTGGGGAGGGAATGGGGATTTTGCAGTATCCTTCCCCTGCCACGCCCACCAAGCTATGCCATGCCCACCAAGCCACACCCACAGAACCGGTAGTAAAAAAATGTGAAACCCACCACTGCCTGATGTAGGTGATTATAGGAGTTTCGTAATACGGCAAACGTTTACACGGACAAATGAAGACCTGGAAATCAATGTACGCCATATAAGTGTGGGAAGAAAATGAGCTATGTCCGCCCACCCCAGTGCTATGCCGCCCCTTTTAGCTGCGTTTTTTTAAGCCACGCGCATTAAAGAGAGAGCCAATCCAATCTAGAATTAAGAAGAAATTTCCCGACAGTGAGAACAATTAATCAGTGGAACCGCTTGCCACCAGAAGTTGTGGTCTGTTCTGACCTAGGCTTCCTGAGTCAGTAAAACACAGGAGTAGTCCCAACAGCTGCAAATTCTGTTTGTCAGATGTAAATGCCTTATTCTCCAATGTGTAAATAATGTATAATGGGAACATCAGAGGTTAATTATTCTTTGGACTTTAATGTATTCATAACTTACCACTCCCATTCCTAGCTCCACCCCTTGTATATATAAGGAGCCACCCTCACCATTCTCGTTGCTTCTACCTTGAATATTCAGTGAATATAGAATGCCTATCATAATTAAAAAAGAAATATATTTAAAGCTCTAACTCCTATTATCTTTATTGAGTCTGATCCTGAAAATATTGCAACAAGCTGGTAGCAGAGGATGGTTAATTGACTCAATAAGTAATTAAAAATGTCCAAGAAAGATAGGCCCAACACCAGGGCCTACAGCAAAGAAATAGAAACTGATCAAGAGATGGTCAACGAATCCACCAATGCGATTTCGAGAGAATCCGAAGAATACACACTGAAGAAGAAGAACTAATGAGTGAAAATAATGACCAGAAGAAATCGAAATAGAAAATAACGAACTCAGGTCAGAGATATTAAAGATACTAAAAAGCCAAAAGAATGATGAAAGTCTCATCGCGGACCTCCAGGAGATGCTGAAGAACAGCGGAGCAGCGAGAGAGAAAAACGTCATTAAAGAAAAACCCAAAGATCAAAAAACCGTAAGTGAGATGACTACTGAGAAAATAGTTGTTAAAAAGAAAAGATGTGATCCCGCGCGAAATTTTGAATGGCAGCCATCTTGGTTTCAACGAACTTCAAAAGAGAATGAAGCAGAGCCAATCAAAACGCTCAGTTCAAAATTTCTGGCGCGAAAAACACTATCAGACGAAGAAAGTGAGAGAGAAAGAAGTCTCAAACTCTTCAGATGATCCAAAATCAGAAAGTGAAGACGATTATTTAACAAAATCTCAAGTAAAATCAGCAATGAAAACGCTTTTTGCTGCTTTTGGGCCAAGACTGAAAATTACCAAGACATCTACGAAGAAGCAAGAAATCAAACCGGCGACTCAAGACCTGCACGCTCCCATCCTGACTTCGAAAGCGACGACGCCCGAGCCCAGAGAGCCATGCCGATTTCGCCCTACACCACAGACAAAATCGAATACCAACGCACACAAAAAGAAGAAAAGAACCGTCACCACCACCAGAACCCCAAAAACCGAGCCAGAGACCGACTCATCTGAGGAGAGCGGATCGAGTGAGAGCTGAAAGGGAGAGAACCTTCCACGACGCCACCAAAGAAGAAATAAGCAACGCGCATGTGCGAAACTACGTAGACGACCCAGAAGGACTTGAACTGGCCAGAGAACCGCGCAGACTCATTGCAAGCATCCCAATGCCGTTCTGTAATTTCCTGCACTTGAGAGATCACGGACTGCCCCAGGTTGTAAGTAATGGACAGAATAATGTAGGTAACTTACCCAGTGACTTCCCAAAACTTAGAATTGATGGCATTAATTTACAAGAGTGGTACCAACAGCTTCAGGTTATTTTCATGAAAGAAAATTTACTATTCTTTATAACTAGCCCTCCAAGAAGACCTTGGACTTTAAAAATAGATTGTTTACATCATAGAGCATTTTTCATAATAATATCTAGCGTGTCTCCTGCAATGTATCATAGCATCAAACCAAACCTAACTGTATCAGAAATAATTCAATGCATGTTTTATCTATTTCACAGCGATAGCGTAGCTACAACCACAAGAATGTCTAAGGATTTCTTTTCCTCTAGAGTAAAACCAGGGGTTTCTATAAGTGAGCATTTGATAAATCTAAACAAAATAAGAGCTGAGCTACAATTGAGGGGGGAAGTGATTTCAGATCAAACAATGAAAAGTGTTATTATCAATTCACTTGATCCATCATGGGATAGCTTTATGTCACACTTAGATACCATTAATTTGGGATATTTATCCATAGAAAGTCTATCTAACAAATTGATAGCAGAAGACAATTCAAGAAAAAATCGATCCAGTAACCAAACAGACCACAAACCTTTTAGGAAAGTAGTCTTTCAAGATAAACATAATGAGGCCTTTAGATGCTACAATTGTGGATCCAGGGAACATAGTAAAAGAGACTGCCCCAAAGTCTCAGAGAGAGACATAGACCAGAATATAGGAGCAAAAATATAATTACAGACAATCTTCCACAGATAGACACAAATATAGAAGCCCACCAAATTACAAAGAAGGTAGAGGGGGGTAGAGAAAATTCAAAAGAGAGGAAATCTGGGTCACTGAATGGGCTAAATAAACAAGAAGCACCAGAACACAGCAGGATGAGAATAACAATTGGCTTATTGATTCTGGTGCAACAAATCACACCACCAACAACAAAAGTATATTATCTTCATTTATAGAAGATAAGTTTGTGATAAAGGTAGCTAATCAAGAAAAGGTTCAAGTACTAGGCAAAGGAAATGTGACCTTGCCTGGTCTAGGGAAAATAGAGGGGGGGTATTATTAATCCCAGAAATACCTCACAACATACTAAGTGCCATAAAATTAAGCAGAGAATCTGATATCAATATAGTTTTCTCAAAGGGGAAAGCAACTATAGAAAAGAACAAAACAAATGTAGGTACTGTAATGATAAAAGGAGGTCTACCCTATCTGATAACTATAGAAAGATGTTTACATAACATTGATTCAAATATGGAAGATTGTATTGAAGCAGATGATGAAAATGTCAGTAACAGTGACAATGATGAGTGTAGAATAACTCATGATCACAAAAATACATACAAAGAAAAGAAACCAAAAATAGGTAAACCAATTCATGATGAGTGTGCTCACATCTTACACAGGAAGTTAGGACATGCAAGCTTTCCTGTAGTACAAAAAATGACTGACTGAACACGCAGAAGGTGTCAAAATAAAAAATTGTGAAAATTATTTGATGAATGCTCAGTATGTAAGTCCACCAAACTAAAAACAGTCCCAGACCAAAAAAATCTAACAGATCAACTAACAGTATTTTTGATTTGGTACACATGGACTTAGTTGGTCCATTAAGTCCCTCAATTACCTATAGAAAACGTTACTTCCTAACAATAGTGGATGACTACAGCCGATATGGTTTTGTTTACACATTAAAGCACAAGGATGAAACATTTCAGAAAATTTAAGGAATTCTACAAACGTATAGAAACACAACATAATATCAGAATAAAGCAAATTATGACAGATAGGGGATGTGAGTTCATGTCTAAAGAATTCTCCCAATGGTTAAAGGATAGAGGAATGTTACATTTCACGTCCAATCCTTTTTCTGCATTTCAAAATGGAGTTGCAGAGAGGAAAAATTCCACACTACAAACCATGATTAGGTGCACATTAGAGGATGCTGGTTTAGGCAAACAATTTTGGTCAGAGGCATTACATTATTCGAATTACACTCAAAATAGAACCTGGTCCAGTATTGTGAATAAGACACCATATGAGGTGATGTACAATAGAAAACCCAAATTATCACACATGCACATATTTGGAGTCACTGCAGACGTACACATACCTAAACAATTGAGGAGAAAGGGAGAAAACGTATCCAGGAGATTAAGATTCATGGGATACGAAACTGGAACCAAAGGGTACAGATTTATTGATAGTAATAACAAATTTTATAGTATCCAGAACAGCTGTGTTCCATGAACAGGCCAATTGGTCAAAATTGCACCTTAATGAAATATTTCCTAATAAATGTAAAGATACGATATCTTGCGAGGAAGGAACAACAGAAAATCAAAATATTAACAAAAGTAAGAACAAAACAAAACTTGGACTAATAGTCAGCACAAAATAAAGACAGACACATTACAAAAAAGGAAGCTAGATATTTGCATGATAACCATAGCAAGCCTGAAAGAACTATTAGAAACAATAGAAACCAAATACCAAATAAATACAAAGATTACATAATGCATATGAATGGAGAACAAATAACACCTAATACATATGAAGAAGTATTGAAACTTCCACATGAAGAAAGAGAAAAATGGGAACTAGCTATGGAAAAAGAGATGGAAAGTTTACAAGGATTAAATGTATTCACACCTGCGATCGCACCTAAGGATAAAACAATTATAGGTACCAGGTGGATTTATAAAATTAAGAACTTAGAAGGAGGCAATACCTTATACAAGGCTAGACTAGTTGCACAAGGCTATGCACAAAAATATCCAGAAGACTATACTGATACATATTCACCCACAGTGAGAACAGAGAGTGTCAAAACAGCCCTTGTAGTAGCATCTGCACTCAATCTGGACGTATTCCAATATGACATACAGACCGCATACTTACATGCAAAATTAGATAAGGAAATATATGTAAGAGCACCACACAGTCAATACACTAATAAGAACGAAATTTGGTTATTAAATAAGAGTCTGTACGGATTAAAGCAATCCGGCAAAAGATGGTACGATTGCTTGGTAAAAGTACTTAAGACCATGGATTTCAACGCCACCACTGCTGATAACTGTTTCTTTGTAAAAAAGAGTAATGATCATATTGAATTTGTATTAATTTACGTGGACGATATTTTATACATTGGAAAGCATAAAGAGAGCAGGGAAATCTTTGTAAATAAGTTAAATGAACACTTCTCACTGAAATCTCTGGGTAAAGTGAATAAATACCTTGGTGTGCAAATTAACAAAACTAAAAGGGGATTCAAACTTCCGAAAGATAAAATCATCGAACTCCTAAACAAATGTAACTTAAATAATGCTAAAAACCTGTGACACCCCTATGCAAACTGATTTCCTTAGAAACACTGATGAATCTTCCCCTGAGTTTAAAGACAACACATTTTACAGATCAGTTATAGGTTCACTCCTTTATATATCTAATTGGACTAGGCCAGATATTGCATTACCTCTCAATCTATTGTCAAGATATGTTAGTAAACCAACCTTGTATCATTGGGAAGCTGTCAAAAGAATTCTAAGATATCTGAAGGGTACATTAGATTTTTGTTTAATGTTGGAACCCAATAATGACAGAGAACCAAAAATTACTTGTTATGCTGATGCAGATTGGGCTGGTGATACATCATGCAGAAAGAGTACTTCTGGTTATGTTTTTCTATTGAATGATTGTCCAGTTTACTGGTATACTGGTAAACAAGAACTAGTAGCCACTTCTACTACAGAAGCGGAATATGTTTGTTTGTCCAAGGCTGCAAATAACCTTGTATGGTTCAATGATCTGATCACTGATGTTTGGAAGAAACCCACCTTACCATTTATTATGCATGAAGACAATAAAGCGGCCATTGAAATATCCAGATCCGATGCAATTGGACAAAGGTCCAGGCATATTGATATAAAGTTTAAGCATGTGAGACAACTGTCTCAAGACGGATTCATTAAAGCAATACATTGCGATACTTCTGAACAATTAGCTGACATATTAACAAAACCCTTACCTTCTAAACAACACAAATATTTAACTTCTAAATTATATGTATTATATTGTCCTGAATCAGAATGTAATTGGTGTTGTGTAACGAAACGGCATTTAGAGGGGGATTTGTCAGATGTAAATGCCTTATTCTCCAATGTGTAAATAATGTATATATGGAACATCAGAGGTTAACTTATTCTTTGGACTTTAATGTATTCATAACTTACCACTCCCATTCCTAGCTCCACCCCTTGTATATATAAGGAGCCACCCTCACCATTCTCGTTGCTTCTACCTTGAATATTCAGTGAATATAGAATGCCTATCATAATTAAAAAGAAATATATTTAAAGCTCTTAACTCCTATTATCTTTATTGAGTCTGATCCTGAAAATATTGCAACACTGTTCATTCACAGATGAGTCCCAAATAGTTGTAAAGAGTCCTTCGGGATAAGGCCGATAATCACCCACCTTTATCTCCCTTGACACGCTGCCCAAAAACCTAATTGGCAAAGCCACACGGAGTCCAGAATCAAACAGAGCTTCAGGCTTTAAACTGAAGAGAATTAACAAACGTTGCTTCCTGCAAAGGCCCCCGTGCCTTTGCTCCTCTTTTAAGCCTTGTGGGAAGGGCCAATCATCTCCAAGCCTTGCTCCTGAGTCGTCCCTTTTGTTTTAGCTGTTCTTGCCTTCTGGCAGCTCTGTGCATGCGCGCATTGGGAACAGGTTCCCCCTGTTCCTCTGCTTCGCTGAGGTCTGACTCTCGAGGCTCCGGAGGCAGCACGTACCTTCCAGATGGCCCTTTCTCTGCCTTCGATGCAGAACCCTCGTCCGAGCCTTCCCCAGGCTCCAGGACTGGCCCATGGTCCTCCCCAGCCTCCTCACTGTCCGACTCCGCTGACAGCTCCGTAGGCTGCTGGCAGACCACAACATGGGTGCTCCAACACTGGAGGTTTTTTAAAGAATAGATTAGACAATCATTTGTCTGGAATGGTGCAGGGTTTCCTGTTCGAGCAGCGGGTTGGACTAGAAGACCTCCAAGGTCCCTTCCAACTCTGTTTTTTTTTTATAATCTAGAATTTAAATTTTGAAGCTCAGACTCCGGATTCCTAAGTATCTCCTCACAGTCACTCATGCCCTTGTCACCTCACGGTTAGACTATTGCAATGCGCTCTACCTGGGGCTACCCTTGAAAAGTGTTCGGAGACTACAGTTGGTCCAGAACGCAGCCGCGCGAGCTGTCGTGGGTGCACCTAGATACACCCACATTACACCAATTCTCCGCGAGCTGCACTGGCTCCCTATCGGTCTCCGGGCGCAATTCAAGGTGTTGGTTATTACCTTTAAAGTCCTACATGGCTCGGGGCCAGGCTTTCTTCGAGACCGCCTTCTGCCGCATAGCTCCCAGCGACCGGTAAGATCCCACAGAGTCGGTCTCCTCCGGGTCCCGTCAGCTAAACAATGCCGGCTGGCGGGCCTGCAGGGGAGGGGCTTCTCTGTGGCTGCCCCAGCTCTCTGGAACCAGTTACCTCCTGAGGTCCGGACCATCCCCACCCTATTGGCCTTCCGGAAAGCGGTGAAGACCTGGTTTTTCCGGCAGGCCTGGAGCCGTTGATCTCGCTCTTGCGATCTGGCGAGATCCGGCCATGGATGGTGTGAATGAGTTTTTAATGTTTTTAATTTTTCAATGTTTTTTTATAATGATTTTAAATGCATTGTGAGCCGCCCTGAGTCTTCGGAGAGGGGCAGCATACAAGTTGAACAAACGAACAAATAAATAAATAAATAAATAAAATATCTCAAGGTGATATCTGTATTCTTGTCTCCTAGAAGGAGATTAATGTAGCCAAGTCATCTCTGGGAACTTTCTGCTGAATAAGCCAACTTCCGAATAGGGGGATCAGCACCTGGACAGGTAAGATTTACGCTCAGGTTAGCATGAAGCTTGACACAACTCATCTCGAGCTGGCCGAAGATTAGACTGATAAGAATTTGTCATTCCCCTCTGCCAATAACTCCCTTCCTCTTAGCTTCTACCTCTTATCCCGTTATTCTGTCAAGGGCTGAAAAGAGAAGGCTACAATTAAAAATCTAAAACAAACAATAAATTTTAAACCAACACATGGACGAAGGGTCTCATTGATCTGCCTTCTAGGTGAGGTGTGAAATTTCGGGGCTCCAAACCCACTGGCAGGTAGTCCTCGACTTACAACCGCAATGGAGCCCAAAACCTCTGTGTCAACTTGCGAAGCAATTAGGGCATCTTTCGGAAACTTCACACTCTGTTGCTAAGCCAGACAGTTGTTAAGTGAGTTTTGCTCCATTTTACGACCTTTCTTCCCCGCAGTTGTTAAGTGAATCACGGCAGTTGTTAAATTAGCAATGTGGTCAATGTTTCCCCATTGACTCTGCTTGCCAGAAGGTCACAAAAGGGGACTGTCATAAATAAGTGCCAAACTTCCTAACAGTGAGGACAATTAACCAGTGGAACAGCTTGCCACCAGAAGTTGTGGGGGCTCCAACGCTGGAGGTCTTTAAGAAGAGAGTGGACAGTCGCTTGTCTGAAAGGCTCTTCTGCTTGAGCAGAGGGTTGGACTAGAAGACCTCCAAGGTCCCTTCGGACTCTATTCTGATTCTGATTCAGTTGCCAAGCATCTGAATTTTGATCATGTGACCACGGCGATGGTGCAACGGTCATAAGTGTGAAAAACCGCTCATCGCTCACTATTTTCGGACTCATCGAGTCTGAAAGGAGAAGGGCGGTATACAAATTTAATTTAATAAATTTAATTTAATTTAATTTAATAATAAAATTTAATTTAATTTTCAGTGCTGTTGTAACAGTCGTTAAATGAATGTTTTTAACCTGGTGTGCATGTGCAGAGTTCTCTCTCTCTCTCTCTCTCCAATAGACACCACATAAACATGACAAAATTAATTAATTAATTGATTGATTGATTAATACAAAGTTATGTATATACCCACCTATATTATAGGACACAGAGGAAGAAAACAATCTAGTTCGGATGTATACATGTACAGGGAGAGAAAAATGAATCCTGCGAGTTTACCAGATGTGGTTTACCAACAGTTGGACTTGGCAATTTGGACACTTGGCAAATGACTCGTACTTATGACGGTTGCCATGTCACTCTGTGTGTGTGTGTGTGTGTGTGTGTGTGTGAGGTGATCCCCTTTTGCGACCACCTGACGAGCGACGTTCATAAGGGGGACCTCGGATTCGTTTAACGCCCGCGTGACTCCCTTAAGGCCCCGCAGTGATTTCGTTCCCCACCATGGCAAGAAAGTCGGTAAAAATAGCAACCGTCTCTCTGAGCAGCCGAAATGTTAGGCTCGGTTGTGGCCATTAAGTCGAGGACTTTCTCCATTCCAACGAGAAAAAAGTTGGTGACAGCTTTTTCTCGGATGATTTTCAATCTTCTTTACCCCGGAACATCTCCTGCTGCAACATTGCCCCGATAAATGGACACACTAGTGGCCCAAATTGTGGAAACCTTTTGGGAAAAGTGGATTTTCTAAAACTAGCTAATAACACTACTTTTTTCTTTTTCTTTTTTTGAGTAGTACCATAAAATTACATATCAATGGAAAGATAACTGAATCAAGAATGTAATGCAATAACTTTTAGGAAGGATTTGCTATCAGAATAGCAGTTACAGTATAAAGAAGAAAAGTGAAACATGTAGAAAAAAACGAGATATACAAAAATGATCACCATAGAAAAAACGAGATATTTTTAATTGTATTTTAACGTTTGTAGTTTATGCTTTTACTTGGCTGTTCACCGCCCTGAGTCCTCAGGGAGAAGGGCGGTATACAAATTTAAAAATAAAATAAAATAAAATAAATATACAAAGATGATCACCGTGTCAGTTAATACTTAGTTGGGTCACCTTAGCATTGAAGGGAAGCAATAATAAGGATATAATAAATAATACTAGAATATGATATACTGGTATACTAGGTTCTGTCACCATGAGGTTCCTGTAATACATATATGCCTTTGTATTTGTATCACATATATTATGCCTTTATATTTGTATCTCCTGTAACAAACATATTCTGTTATTAGGCCTCTGTAATGTATCTGGTATTTGTCAAACATTTGTCCCTGCCATTTGACCTGAACCCATATCAATCTTCTCCCTGTTTTTTTCTTGTGCCATATAAGAGCATGGTACGTATCTCCAAGGGATAATTTACACATCAGTCCTAATTTATGTTTGATCTGGATAAATTCCTGCTTTCCAGAGCCAGGGGGCCAAAGTGGCCAATTGAGTAAACAAAGAAATGCTCAAGATGACTAATTGGGAAGTTTCTATTCCCCCTTGCAGGGCAACAAGGACTACACAAACCTAAATTAGGAGGCCAGAATTGGGTACTAAGCTGACATCTCTGAGGGTATAAAAGGACGCCATACCTTCCCCAAGGTGTGGCTATTTCCTCGCATACATTGTATCTGTATGTTCTGGATATAGTTCCACCCAGTATTTTGTTTTTGGCCATAAATAAAATCTGCTTTTTTGCAAGCCTCGTCTTGAGTCTCTCTCTCTTTGGCATTCTGGTGACTCAAGTGTATTTTGGGACCTTACAGCATGAATGACGGCCTTACAACGTCTTCCCACAGAGTGAAGCAAGCCTTTTAGTTCTGCAGCTGTTCTAATGTGAAACCAAGATTGCTTCGATTAACTGGGTTTTATTGCTGGGTGGCCTCTGACTAACAAGTTTCTTTAGTCGGCTCCATAGATTTTCCATTGGGTTAAGAAGGTCTGGGTTATTCCCAGGCCATTCCAGCAGTGGAATAAGATTCTCTTGAAACTACACACACAAAAAAGTGGTGTTATTAGCCATCAAGCCTCAAAAATACACTTTTCCCAAAAGGTTTCCACAATTTTGGCCACTCCTGTAGATCGGATTTTTTTTTTTTCCTCCAGCGACAGTTCAAGCTTAGAGGTTGACAGGCCTCAAAACGAATGCTGAGAAGAAAACAGCTCTTTTAAAAAACCCAGAAGGCTTCCTGTGACTAATTAAAACTATTGCTCCAAACGAGAACGCACAAAGCCTTGACAAAGGAAGCAAAATAACTGTTGGAGCTCCATGGCTCAATTGCCAAGCGAGGCCTTTCACAATCGACCTATCAGCACCCCGTCAAATCTTTAGCAAAATCTCCGAATTCTTTCATCTGCTCCTGCACCTTCCAAGTGCCAAAACTTCCCCTCCCTGTGTGGAAAATTGCGATGGGAATGAAGGGAAGGAAATTAACAAAAGAGTTTGGAAAGGTTGCAGAAATGACAAGGCTTCCACAGCCTAGCAACTGTTATTGAAGCTGCTGGTGGGATTCAGCCGGTTCGCACGAACCTGTAGTTAAATTGCTAGTTGGCACCTCTCCTCCCTGCCCCTTCCAGGAGTCCCCGCGCACCCCATTTTGGCTCCCAAGTAAATGCAGGGAGGCCTCCTAGGCCCAAAATGGGGGGCGGGGGGGAGGCATGTCCCCCTGGCGGCCTATTTTTGCTCCCAGGGGGGTGCAGGAGGCTGAGTGCTGCCTATCACACCCCATGGCCACGCCCATCCAGCCAGTCATGACGGCAGAGAACCGGTTGTTAAATTATTTGAATCCCACCGCTGGTGTTATAAGGGACACGGTGGCTCAGTGGCTAAAATGCTGAGCTTGTCGATCGAAAAGTCGGCAGTTCAGCGGTTCGAATCCCCAGTGCCGCGTAACGGGGTGAGCTCCCGTGACTTGTCCCAGCTTCTGCCAACTTAGTAGTTCAAAAGCACGTAAAAAATGCATGTAGAAAAATAGGGGCCACTGTTGGTGGGAAGGGAACAGCGTTCCATGCGCCTTTGAGGTTGAGTCATGCCGGCCACATGACCACGGAGACGTCTTCGGACAGCGCTGGCTCTTCGGCTTTGAAACGGAGATGAGCACCGCCCCCTAGAGTCAGGAACGACCAGCACATATGTGCAAGGGGAACTTTTACCTTTGCCTTACTGGTGTTATCCCTTATCTTGGCTGTTCTCTTTCGCCCCTTAAGGAATAAGCAACGGCTCCCCGATTGGAAGTATTTTACAATTGCTATATTTTAATTCCTCTCGATAGCGGCCATTTTTCCCGATGCCTTGAGAAGGGCGATGTTTCACGGCATCCGTGGAAAAAACAAACAAACGAAGCAGTCGCTGGTTTTCTCAAGAATACTTTCCGGTCCTGGACCACAAGCATTGACACACAATCATAACACCACACACACACACACCAATCACTCAGAAAGCAATCACGACTGCCAGAGAATTGCCTGGACGAATGGATGAGTCAACAGATTTTGTCCATTTGCAGTCCACTCTCTGGTTCTGCGATAACAAACCCTGCTTGTTCCTTTTCCATCGAAAAAGGGGAGCGAAGTTATAGGTAGTCCTTAACTTGAAGAGAAAGACAAAGGGTGACAGGATGGCAGCCTTCCAATATTTGAGGGGTCGCCACAGAGAGGAGGGGTCAACCTATTTTCCAAAGCACCTGAGGACAAGAAGCAAATGGATGGAATCTAGTCAAGGAGAGAAGCAACCTGGAATTAAGGAGAAGCTTCCTAATAGCGAGGACAATTATTATTATTATTATTATTATTATTATTATTATTATTATTATTATTTAATCTTTAGTGAGATTCACAGCCTTTGAGGCTGGTTAATAGCTCAGCAGCTCGAGTCCTAACCAAGGACCTAGGAACTGTTAAGGTATTATTATTACTATTATTACTATTACTACTACTACTACTACTACTACTACTACTACTATTATTATTATTATTATTATTATTATTATTATTATTTAATCTTTAGTGAGATTCACAGCCTTTGAGGCTGGTTAATAGCTCAGCAGCTCGAGTCCTAACCAAGGACCTAGGAACTGTTAAGGTATTATTATTACTATTATTACTACTACTACTACTACTACTACTACTATTATTATTATTATTATTATTATTATTATTATTATTATTATTTAATCTTTAGTGAGATTCACAGCCTTTGAGGCTGGTTAATAGCTCAGCAGCTCGAGTCCTAACCAAGGACCTAGGAACTGTTAAGGTATCGTCGGAGGATGTAAGCTGTTCCGAGTAAGGTGGTTTTTTGTAGAGTCAAAATGTTCAAGTCCGGCAAATTTAGAATTTCTAAATAGCGGGGTAGCCCTTTGGGTATTGCTCCAAGGGCTCCAATTACAATCGGGACAACACACGATTTCTTTTTCCACAGTCGCTCAACTTCAATTTGCAAGTCCCGGTACTACTACTACTACTACTACTACTACTACTACTACTTATTATTATTATTATTATTATTATTATTATTATTACTATTAATTAATTAATTAAATTTTTATACCACCTTTCTCCCGAAGGACTCAGGGCGGTGTACAGCCATATTAAAACAACATATACCCACAAAATTTAAAAACAGTATAAAATATATTAAAAATGTAGCCCTTATATTAAAAATTACAAACACCCAATTAAAATTCATATTCTAAGCCAGCCCAGCCTGTTGAAACAATAATGTCTTGAGGGCGCAGCGAAAGGTGTGTAGGTCACGGATCATACATATCTCCGGGGGCAGGTCATTCCAGAGGGCGGGTGCCCCCACAGAGAAGGCTCTCCCCCTGGGGGTCGCCAGTCGACATTGTTTGACCGATGGCACCCTGAGGAGTCCCTCTCGGTGGGAGCGAACTGGTCGGTGGGAGGCTATCGGTGGCAGAAGGCGGTCTCGTACATACCCAGGTCCTAAGCCATGGAGCGCTTTAAAGGTGGTAACCAACACCTTGAATCGCACCCGGAAGACCACCGGGAGCCAGTGCAGCTCGCACAGGAGCGGTGTTACATGGGTGCGCCGTGTCGCTCCCATAATCACCCGCGCGGCCGCATTCTGGACCAGTTGGAGCCTCCGGGTGCTCTTCAAGGGGAGCCCCATGTAGAGAGCGTTACAGAAGTCCTGATGGGACGTGACGAGGGCATGAGTGACCGTGCGCAAGGCATCCCGGTCCAGAAAGGGACGCAACTGGTGGATCAGGCGAACGTGATAAAAAGCCCCACTGGCCACAGCCGTCATATGATCTTCTAAAGACAGCCATGCATCCAGGAGGACACCCAAGTTGCGAGCCCTCTCTGAGGGGGCCAAGATTTTGCCCCCAATAGTCAGCGATGGAGCCAGCTGGCTATATCGGGATGCCGGAAACCACAGCCACTTGGTCTTGGAAGGGTTGAGTCTGAGCTTGTTTCTCCCCATCCAGATCCGCACGGCCTCCAGGCACCGGGACATCACGTCAAGGTCATCATTGGGGTGGTCCGGGGTGGAGATGTACAGCTGAGTATCATCAGCGTAATTAACCAGTGGAACAGCTTGCCACCAGAAGTTGTGGGTGCTCCATCACTGGAGGTTTTTAAGAAGAGACTGGACAGCCACTTGTCGGAAATGGTGTAGGGTTTACTGCCTGCGCAGAGGGTTGGACTAGAAGACCTCGAAGGTCCCTTCCACACTGTTCATTGGTTATTCTGAATAACCCAGAGAACATCATGGAGACCACATCTATCCGTGTGGTTGCTAGGAATCAAAAATGATTTAATTTAGTTTCTCCTTAGTGTAGTAGTGTCCAACTGTGGCCATTTTTAAGACCTGGGGTTTTCTATTCCCAGAATTCTCCCAGGCTGGCTGGGGAATTCTGGGAGTTGAAGTCCACAAGTCTTAAAGTTGCCACTCCCGGAATAGATGGTTATTTACAATTATTTCTTCTTTAAGCTGTGTTTTTTCAATCGTCCAGTATCCCCTCTTAAAACCTTTTGACAAATGGGGTGGCCTTAGAAATTCAGCGAGCGCAGGAATAAATAAACGGCTAAATACATCTTCCAAATCTATTCACTCCTGTGCGGGAAAGTTAGATGAAAAAAAAAATTATTTTATCGTCTCTACCATTCTGCACCTGGGCCCACATAAATCTTCACGTAAGCCCTTGCATGGGTTCACCCACATGCTGTCACGACAGTCACCCTTACAAAAAAATATAAAAAAATAAAATGAGTTGACTACAGAATTGCATCCTGCTGAGTAAGCAGAGATTGTTGCGAAGCCTATAAAAGGAATTTAAAGTGGTTGATTTTCAGCTTGCTAAGCGAGTGAATAAGAAACGCTAGCCGAAGTTTGCCGGTGGCGTTCCTTTTTAATGGAAATATAATTTCCTTCTTATTGGCCACCAATGAACTCGCAATAATTACAGGTGGTCCTTGACGTATGACCGGAATTGAGGGCCTCCCCCCCCCTCATTGTTGTTAAGTGAGACATTTGTGAAGTGAATTTTGTCCCATTTTACAAACTTCCTTCCCACTCTTGTTAAGTAAATAGCTGCAGTTGTTAAGTTAGGAATACGGTGGTTAAACAAATCCGGCTTCCTCCGAAAAGAGGATCTTTTTTTATATATATAAAATAATTTTTATTGAATATTTTACATTTTAAAACCAAACACACAATAGCAAAAGAAATCAAGAGAGAAAAACGAAAAACAAAAACACACATACACCAGACATTAAAATACAATACTAACAAACAGATATATATAATTTTACAATTTTCTGCATCGATTTTTGTCTTTACTCTTAGCTTTTATCCTCCCACTCCTTCTCTTTATTTTTAAATATTCATAATTAACTTTTTTGTTAGCAGGATCATTATTTACATTTATATCCAGTATGTTAATATCTAATTTCACTTTATATTCTTATTTCTTAATTTGATTTCTGTTTTCCAACCATGTATGAAACCTATTCCACGCTTTATAATAATCCGAGTCTTCTCTTTGATATCCATCGTTAATTTATCCATTTCGGCGCATTCGAGGATTTTATTATTGTTTCTTCCGATGGTGTATTGGCCGACTTCCACATTTGCGCTAGAGTAATTCTGGTTGCCATTAGAATCTGCAATATAATATAATAGAGACTTTTTTCCATTTTTCTATCAATCATTCCTAGGAGGAACATCTCTGGTTTAAAATCTACCGTCATAAATACGAGTCAGTTGCCAAGCGTCTGAATTTTAACCACACGATCATGGCCAAGTTGCAAAGGTCGCTAAGTGTGAAAAACGGTCCCAAGTCACTTTTTTCAGTGCCATTGTAACTTCGAACGGTCATTAAACGAACTGTTCTACAGGTAAGTCCTCGACTTACGATGACAATTGAGGGCCAAACGTCTGTTGCTAAGTGAGACATTCGTTAAGTGATTCTCGCCCCATTTTACGACCTTCCGTGTCCCAAGTATTAAGTGAATCCCTGCACTTGTTCAGTTAGTAACCTGGTTGTTAAGTGAATCTGGCTTCCCCATTGACTTTGCTTGTTGGAAGGTCGCAAAAGGGGATCACGTGACATCCCCCCCCGGGGACACTGCGACCGTCAGAAATACGAGTCAGTTGCCAAGCGCCTGAATTTTGACCACACGATCATGAGCACGTTGCAACGGTCATAAGTGTGAAAAATGGTCGTAAGTCACTTTTTTTCAGTGCGGTGGTAACTTTGAATGTTCACTAAGTGGACTGTTGTAAGTGGAGGACTGCCTATACTAAGTAGGTCCTTGGTGAAGCTCAGAATCTGAGAAGGAGCTAGGAAAAAAATGCAAAGTGTGCCACTGGAAGTATCTGAAGAAATAGAAAGGAAGATGGATAAACATTACTTTGCAGTATAAGCATATAATTATTATAATGTGTTTCTCCAAAAATAAGACCCTGTCTTATATTTTTTTGAACCCCAAAATAAGCAATTGGCCTTTTTTTTCGGGGAGACCTTATTATTTTGGGGCACGTGGAGCAAGACAGGACTCCTCTTGCTGTCTTACCTGATTTCCAGCTCTGCGTTTAAAGAATTTCGGGGAGGGGTTATTTTCGGGGGGAGGCTTATTTTAGTGCATGCGCTCAAAAGCCCGATTGGGCTTATTATCAGGGGATGTCTTATTTTCGGGGGAAACAGGAGCCTTGGTGGTGCAGCGGGCTAAAGTGCTGTTAAGTAGCACTTAGCTGCCAGCTGCCTGCAATTACTGCGAGTTCAAATCTCACCAGGCTCAAGGTTGACTCAGCCTTCCGTCCTTCCAAGGTAGGTAAAATGAGGACCCGGATTGTGGGGGCAATAAACTGACTTTGTATAAAAAAGAACACCGCTTGGGGGGCCCCGAAAGCCCTACGAAGCAGGTATATACAAAAGTATGAAGGCTATTGCTATTGCTTAACGCATTGTAAGCCGCCCTGAGTCTTCGGAGAAGGGCGGCATATAAATCGAACCAATAAATGAATGAATGAATGAATGAATGAATAAATAAATAAATAAATGTTAACCTGCACCGAGTACTGGCCTCCTACGCTTAGTGAATAAGATAAAGATGAGAGTAACAGAATTTATAAGAGACGACAGAGTTGTAATGTCAAACATAGGAAAGGTTACAAGAGAAATTAATAGAGGAAGCCACTCTCCATAAGCCAGAGGCTTAAATAGTAACTGAATAATCAAATGATCATATAATTTGAAGATCAAAGTCCTGTTCTTGACAGAAGACGATGTTTGCAGCTCAGGGATGAACTGTGAGGTGCTCTCCGAGTGGTTTTCTCGCAGACGTTTCATGACCCAACTAGGTAACATCATCAATGCTGGAAGGGATTGGGAGAGGAGGAGGAGGAGGAGGAGGAGGAGGAGGAGGAGATGGGAGAACTATGGAGTCCTTGGTGCTCTCTGAGCTTGGTTAGTTTTCTTGCAAACATTTAATGAGCCAACTAGGTAACATCATCAGGGTTAGAAGGGAGTAGGGTTTGTGGATAGGAGGAGGAGGAGGCTGGACTAGAACTCACCGTCTCCTGGTGATTGGCCCAAAGTCACCCACTTGGCTTTCATATCTAAGGCAGAACTAGAACTCACCATCTCCTGCTGATGGGTTCAGAGTCATTCAGCCATTTGTACCTAACGTGGGACTCAAACTCGCTGCCTGCTGATGATTGGCCTAAAGTCACCCAACTGGCTCTGTGCCTAAGGTGGGACTAGAACTCACCGTCTCCTGGTAATTGGCCCCAAAGTCACCGAAGTGATATTCGTGCCTATTAAGACAGAACTAGAATTCACCCTCTCCCAGTCTCTAGGCCAGCACCTTCACCACTATATTTGAGCTGAGGTGGCGCAGTGGTTAGAGTGCAGTACTGCAGCTACTTCAGCTGACTGCTAGTTCAGCAGATCAGCGGATCAA
The DNA here is from genome assembly GCF_029531705.1 of Pantherophis guttatus. The sequence goes on from NW_026844020.1 coordinate 3,836,664, forward strand.
ATCTCACCGGCTCAAGGTTGACTCAGCCGTCCATCCTTCCGAGGTGGGTAAAACGAGGACCCAGATTGTTGAGGGCAATATGCTATTTAGTGTACTGTCTTTGGTGTAAGCCGCCCAGAGTCCTCGGAGAGTGGACAGCATAGAAATATGACTAATAAATAATAATAATAAATAATAATAATATATTTCTAATCACAAATAGCGGACCCAGCCTTATCAGGAAACGGAAGCCTGGAAACCCCGAGATTGAGAAGGTCTGACCTTGTGTATCCTATGCCCTGATAAATTCCCCACTCTCTGATTTTTGCAGATATACTGCTCCTGAACATGGGAGGTTCTACTTTTGAAAAAAAAATCCCATCCTCTACAGTGGTGGGATTGAAATAATCCCACCACCGGTTCGCCGAAAATATGAAAATGCGTTCCCAGACCTGGCCAAGGCGAACGGCGAGTGGGCAGAGGCTTTGGGGCAAGGCTGGAGCCGGGGAATGGTGCATTCCTGGGCCCAGACCTGAGGCGAAGGATGCTTCCCTTTGGTGAGCAGAGTGGATGAGGAGTGGAGGCGAGGCACATAGATTACCTGGGTAAGATATATCTTCCCTTAGCCACGCTAAGATATATGAAATATATGAGAGGGATCTTGGAGTCCTAGTGGACAACCATTTAGATAGGAGCCAGCCGTGTGCAGCAGCTGCCAAAAAAGCCAACACAGTTCTGGGCTGCATCAACAGAGGGATAGAATCATTTGAAGGGTTAATACCACTTTACAAGGCCTTGGTAAGGCCACACTTGGAATCCTGCATCCAGTTTTGGTCGCCACGATGTAAAAAAGACGTGGAGACTCTGGAAAGAGTGCAGAGAAGAGCAGGAAAGATGATTAAGGGGACTGGAGGCTAAAACATATGAAGAACGGTTGCAGGAACTGTGTATGTCTAGTTTAATGAAGAGAAGGACCAGGGGAGACATGATAGCGAGTCTTCCAATATCTCAGGGGCTGCCCCAAAGAAGAGGGAGTCAAACTGTTCTCCAAAGCACCTGAGGGCAGGACAAGAAGCAACGGGTGGAAACTCATCAAGGAGAGAAGCAACTTAGAACTAAGGAGAAACTTCCTGACAGTGAGAACAATTAACCAGCGGAACAACTTGCCACCAGAAGTTGTGAATGCTCCAACACTGGAAGTTTTTAAGAAGAGGTTGGATAACCATTTGTCTGAAGTCGTATAGGATTTCCTGCCTGGGCAGGGGGTTGGACTAGAAGACCTCCAAGGTCCCTTCCAACTCTGTTATTCTATTCTATTCTATTCTATTCTATTCTATTCTATTCTATTCTATTCTATTCTATTCTATTCTATTCTATTCTATTCTATTCCATATTTTCTATTCTATTCTATTCTATTCTATTCTATTCTATTCTATTCTATTCTATTCTATTCTATATAGGGCAGGGCGGGGCGGGGCAGGGTGGAATGGGCGGCATGGGGCGGGCGAGCGGGCCGAACGGCACCTGGGCGGGGCAAGCAGCGAGCTGCCTAGCGGGCGGGCGGGGAAGGGCGAACCAGAGGTGCTATTTGCCGGTTCTCCGAACTACTCAAAATTTCCGCTACCAGTTCGAGCGAATACCATCTCTGATCCTCGGTAAGGCATTGCCCCAAGGATTCCCGCGCCTGGACCTGTTTTCTTTTCTCCTCTGATTCTTTGGGACGCGAGGGAGCTCTCTGATGTTTGTCTTTTTTTTACAAAAATGCAGAGATGCATCTCCCCTCCGCCTCAATTACAGCAATTTTCCCGTGTAGCCAACAGTGTCTGTAATTAATGGCTGCATTTTTCTTCGGTGGCAGAGATGAGGGATGACACGGAGTCGGTGTGTATTTTTGTTACGGTGACAAAAGAAGGTGATTAGCTGCCTGAATATGGAGGGAAAAGCATTCTCAGCGGGGAAGGATTAAAATTAGCAATAACAATTTGGGCATTGTTGTTCGGCTGCTTTGCCTCGCCTTGTTTTTGCAAGATTTAGAGACGCCGAAGTGTGCAAAGGATGCAGAATCCTACAGAACAATCGAGTTGGGAGGGATCTGAGCAGCGGTGAAATGTAAAATTTGTTACTCCCGGTTCTGTGGGCGTGGCTTGGTGGCGGTGGGGTAATGTGACTGGGTGGGCGTGGCCAACGTTTTTTTTTTTTTTACTTTTAAAAGCATTTTTTATTACAACCTTAAGCGGTTGCAGAAAAAAAATGCTTTGAGAAGCCTCTGATGATCAGGCAACACAGCTGGGAGGCTTTTAAAGGCATTTTTTTTCCTACAACCACTTCGGCCGAAGAGATTGTAGAAAAAAAATGCTTTTAGAAGCCTCTGACGATCCCAGCTGAGCCGCGCGATCATCAGAGGCTTTTTAAAAAACTTTTAAAAGCATTTTTCAGGTTGTAGAAAAAATGCTTTTAAAAATAATAATAATAATAAAAAGCCTCTGATGATCGTGCGGCTCAGCTGGGCAATGGGGGGTGGGGGCAGGGATTTTTGCTACCAGTTCTCCGAATCACCCGCCGCCATCGCTACCGGATTGGGCGATCCGGTCTGAACCAGGAGCATTTCACTCCTGGGCCTGAGAGGTCTTCTAGTCCAACCCCCTGCTCATTGGAAAGCATGGCTTACGGTGAGTGACGGGAATCCACAGAACGTGAGCAGCTGGTGACTTTGGGCCAGTGTCCCCCCCCCCCCTCATCCCAACCCATCTAACAGGGTTGTTGTTCGGGGGAAAATTAAAAGGAGGAAGGTGTGTTGGACACACTTGCACCTTGAGTTATTTGTTAAAACATTATTTTTTATTTTTTATTTTTATTTATTTTTATATGCCGCCCTTCTCCGGAGACTCAGGGCAGCTTACAGTGCGTTAAGCAATAGCCTTCATCCTTTTGTATATTTATACAAAGTCAGCTTATTGCCCTCACAAACTGGGTCCTCATTTTACCCACCTTAGAAAGGATGGAAGACTTTGAGCTAATCACCAGGAGACTAGGAGTTCTAGTTCTGCCTTATACATGAAAGCCAGCTGGGTAACTTTAGGCTAATAACCAGGAGATGGTGAGTTCTAGTCCTACCTTACCCATGTGACCCAGCTGGATGACTTTGGGGCAATGGGGGGGGCAGGGATTTTTGCTACCAGTTCTCCGAACCACCCGCCACCATCGCTACCGGATCGGGCGATCCGGTCCGAACCGGAACATTTCACTCCTGGACCTGAGAGGTCTTCTAGTCCAACCCCCTGCTCATTGGAAAGCATGGCTTACGGTGAGTGACGGGAATCCACAGAACGTGAGCAGCTGGTGACTTTGGGCCAGTGTCCCCCCCCCCCCTCATCCCAACCCATCTAACAGGGTTGTTGTTCGGGGGAAAATTAAAAGGAGGAAGGTGTGTTGGACACACTTGCACCTTGAGTTATTTGTTAAAACATTATTTTTTATTTTTTATTTTTATTTTTATTTATTTTTATATGCCGCCCTTCTCCGGAGACTCAGGGCAGCTTACAGTGCGTTAAGCAATAGCCTTCATCCTTTTGTATATTTATACAAAGTCAGCTTATTGCCCTCACAAACTGGGTCCTCATTTTACCCACCTTAGAAAGGATGGAAGACTTTGAGCTAATCACCAGGAGACTAGGAGTTCTAGTTCTGCCTTATACATGAAAGCCAGCTGGGTAACTTTAGGCTAATAACCAGGAGATGGTGAGTTCTAGTCCTACCTTACCCATGTGACCCAGCTGGATGACTTTGGGCTAATCACCAGGAGACCGGGAGTTCTAGTCCCGCCTTATACATGAAAGCCAGCTGGATAACTTTAGGCCAATCACCAGGAGACTGGGAGTTCTAGTCCTACCTTACCCATGTGACCCAGCTGGATGACTTTGGGCTAATCACCAGGAGACTGGGAGTTCTAGTTCTGCCTTATACATGAAAGCCAGCTGGGTGACTTTAGGCCAATCACCAGGAGACTGGGAGTTCTAGTCCCACCTTATACATGAAAGCCAGCTGGGTAACTTTAGGCCAATCACCAGGAGATGGTGAGTTCTAGTCCTACCTTACCCATGCAACCCAGCTGGATGACTTTGGGCTAATCACCAGGAGACTGGGAGTTCTAGTTCTGCCTTATACATGAAAGCCAGCTGGGTGACTTTGAGCCAGTCCCTCTCTCTCTCAGTCCAGCCCACCTCAGAGGCTTGTTGTTGTGGGGAAAATAGGAAGAGTAAGCAGTGTTACCTATGTTTGCAGCCTGGAATTATTTGTAAACACAATAAAGGTGGGATCCAAATAAATAAAAATATGGTTACGAAAACAGCTCCGAGGACTGTTTTGCCTTTCAGACCATCGAATCAACCCCATATGTCTGAGCGGTGCCTAATAGGTCAGATTTCTGATTTTTCCTTTCTGAAATATTTTTTTTTTTAAAAAAATTCATTTGGAAGAACTTCAGATTCTGCTCCGAATAAAGGAAACTACGCTTCTCTTTCATGGGTTAATCCTCTCTGCATAGGAGCCGAAATGTGTGATACTAAGTGAGAAATCTTCCTGCTGTAAACCATTAGGAAATATTTAGGGGAAGAGACTAAAAGAAAGCAAAAAGCAAAAAGAAAAAAAAAGGAGCACCTTATCTTAACACATTCATTATTTTCAGATAAAAACATTTCAGTGGAGTTAGTTTCACCTCTATTCCAATTTTTTCCATGTTTTTAGAGGGTGAGGGGGAAAAAGAAGAAGAAATTCATTGGGGAAACAATGAAGGGGGGAAAAAAATTAGATTTCCCACATACTTTTTTCTTACCTGCCCTCCCCAAAACTTCACATCAGCTTTTGGATAACTACACCCGTTGGATGATCACCTCATGGATTACTACAATGCTTTCGACATGAGGCTGCCCTTGAAGTTCCTTCAGAAGCTACAAAGGGTAGTAGAGCCAGTCTGATCTGGTGGGGAAGGCACCAGGCTAGAAAACTGGGAGACGGCGAGTTCTAGTCATGCCTTAGATATGAAAATCGGATGGCGGACTTTTGGCCAATCACCAGGAGACGGTGTATCCTAGCTCTGCCTGATGCAGGACTAGAACTCACCGTCTCCTGGTGACTGGCCCAAAGTCACCCAGCCAGGTTTCATGCCTTAGGCGGAACTACAACTCACCATCTCCTGGTGACTGGCTCAAAGTCACTCAGCCGGTTAATGCAGGACTAGAACTCACCGTCTCCTGGTGACTGGCCCAAAGACACCCAGGTGGCTTTCGTGCCTTAGGCAGAACTACAACTCACCGTCTCCTGGTGACTGGCCCAAAGTCATTCAGCTGGTTAATGCAGGACTAGAACTCACCGTCTCCTGGTGACTGGCCCAAAGTCATTCAGCTGGTTAATGCAGGACTAGAACTCACCGTCTCCTGGTGACTGGCCCAAAGTCATTCAGCTGGTTAATGCAGGACTAGAACTCACCGTCTCCTGGTGACTGGCCCAAAGTCATTCAGCTGGTTAATGCAGGACTAAACTCACCGTCTCCTGGTGACTGGCCCAAAGTCATTCAGCTGGTTAATGCAGGACTAGAACTCACCGTCTCCTGGTGACTGGCCCAAAGTCATTCAGCTGGTTAATGCAGGACTAGAACTCACCGTCTCCTGGTGACTGGCCCAAAGTCACCCAGGCGGCTTTCGTGCTTAAGGCGTGACTAGAACTCACGGTCTCCCAGTTTCTTGCCCTTAACCACTAGACCAAACTGGAGATGGAGATCGGATTAAAGAATTGACCAAAAAACAGAGAACTCTTCCCTGTTCCTCTAAGTTCTACCACCGCAGCTTCAAAATTACCATTATTTTAATCATTTTTCTTTTTCTTTTCAAAAGAGAGAAAGGCGAGGGGCTTGATTTGATCAGAAGCTGAGTGAGTAGGAACAAGGTGTCATTACTGGCTGGCAATCAGATCCTGATTGGCTGATGGATCTCGTGGCTTAACTGTTGACCTACTAGAAGGACAAAGATTGATGCTCAGTGGGCTCCATAGGAGCAGAGATATATAAACATGTCAGTTCCCCTTGGCATCCTGGCGTCTCAATTAGCATAAAAATTATCAGAAGGGCCGGTCCATTTCAACGGAATTTAATTGGGGAAAATGAGAGGAGCTAGACGACATTAAACATAGAATAACAGAGTTGGAAGGGACCTTGGAGGTCATCTAGTCCAACCCCCTGCTCAAGCTTAATCATAGTCACATGATAGCGGTGTTCCAGTATTTGAGGGCCTGTCACAAAGAAGAGGGAGGTCCACCTATTCTCCAAAGCACCTGAAGGGCAGGACAAGAAGCAACGGATGGAAACTCATCAAGGAGAGAAGCAACCTAGAACTAAAGAGAAATTTCCTGACCGTGAGAATAATTAACCAGTGGAACTCCTTGCCACCAGAAGTTGTGGATGCTCCAACACTGGAAGTTTTTAAGAAGAGACTGGACAATCATTTGTCTGAAATGGTAGAGGGTTTCCTGCCTGAGCAAAAGGTTGGACTAGAAGACCTCCAAGGCCCCTTCCAACTCTGTAATTAATCAGATTATAAAAATGTACCCATCGAGAACGGAAAATCCCAATCAGAACCTTGTCTTTGTCTTCCCTTGTCGTCTAAGTCCATCTTGACGGGTGAAAATATGGAGAAAGTGTGACTGTCAGGGATCCAAGTTGCTTTACCAAAACATCTCTCCGTGAAGAGAGAACAGATTTCCCTCTTTTATAGCAGGAACTATTAATCCCCGATAAAGAAATGCTAGCAGGCAGGTTCGTAGCAACCTTCCGATGCCAAAAATCCGAGAGTTTGAAAGCAACAGGATTTAACACAGCTGGGCCAAAAAAAATAAAAAATAAAACTCTTTTGCAGTATTAAAGGCGAGGTTGGAGAAAGGATACTCCTGCGATTAATGCTGCTCAAATAAATCTCTTCTGCACGAAGGCGCTTAGAACTGATAGGAAATTACACACCGAAGGGGAGAATGTGTTGATAAAAGTTACGGGGTGAGCATGCTGCTAGAGAAAACGTGTCATCCATTTTGCAAAAATAAATAAAAAAAAATTGCATTTGGGATTTTTCTGGATTTCCAGGCTGTTTGGAAGCCCCGTTCCTGGTGGTAAAGAAACCACTGTACTCCATTGATTCCTGCGAGATTATACTTATTGGTTATGAAATGTGTTTGCCACTCATCTCGCTTCCAAGATCCATCAGTATGGGGTCTTTTGGCGCGCTCTCTGAGCTGGGTTTTTTTTCTTTTCAGACGTTTCGTTACCTTACCAGTGTTGGAAGAAATATCCATTTCGGTTCAGTTCCAAGCCGTGAGAAAGACACTGGGGACAAAATGGAAGCTGGAGAATGCTTGGAAAGATGATTTAATGGTGAAGTGGTTCTGGGCAAATGACTACATGGAGTTGAGAGTGGGGAGGTATTTCCAACTAAGGAACAAGTAATCGGTAAAATAATGGAACGTGCCGAGATGAATAAATTAACGCTAGAAATCAATGACAGAGAAGATTCTGATTATTATAGCGTGTGGGACAAGTGGTACGGGTGGTTAGAGAAGAGGAAGATGAAATAAAACAATGAAAGAGACCAGAGTGAGTACAAGAAATAGTTAAATGAAATAGAAAGAGAAGATGTACTGTAGATGGTAGAAAATATAACGAGGTAAGGAAAGGTTACATAGGTAAGCAAAAGATATGACTTATGTATTTATTAATTTACCTTTAAAGACCCATTTTATATATATATATATACATTAAGAATGATATAAGTATACATTTTTATATCATGTAATTGAGTAGCAAAGATTATCTATATGTACATACATTTGTATTTTTATTTATTTCCTTTTCCTACACCATGTAACCGGATGGACAAAAAACTGTATTATTATAATTTCTTAACAATAAAACATTTAAAACCTAAACAAAAAAAAAAAAAGAGAGAGAGAGTGGGAGGTATTTATAGCTTCTCTTGGGCTTTGCACTTGAGCTTCCTGTTCCTGGGCAAGAACATGTATTCTATTGGCTGTTGTCCGACTCCCATGGGGTCATGTAGGGGTCATGTTTGTCTGAGCTAAGTTTGGTTGAAGTTTGAACTTCTGGGAGTTGGTGCAACTGAGACAATGCAATGAAGGGGCTTTGGGCAATGCCTATTGTGTTTGGGGGCTAATCCTATTTTTGCTGGATCTTGGGTGAGAGTATTTGCATATGAATAGAGCTAGCTATCTCTTGATCTCTTAAGTGCTGACATCTGCTGAGGGCTTTTAAGGAAGGTGGGGTGAGGCTGCTTTCCAAGAGCATGTTTCTCCATTTCTCATCCAGGGAAATATAACATTCTGCCTTTTTATTATTTCTCAGAATATTTCATTCTTCTAGGAGAGGGGTGGGTGCTAACTTTCTATACTAGGTAATGTCATCACTGCTAGAAGGGAGAGGGGTTTGCAGAATGGAGGAGGGGGAGCAGGAGGAGGAGATGAAGGGAAAATAGAAAAAGGAGGTGAAGGAGAAAGATAGGGTTTCCTGCCTGAGCAGGAGGCTGGACTGGAGGACCTCCAAGGTCCCTTCCAACACTGTTGTTCTGAGTAGGAGATGAAGGAGAAGGAGAAGGAGAAGGAGAAGGAGAAGGAGAAGGAGAAGGAAGGAAGGAAGGAAGGAAGGAAGGAAGGAAGGAAGGAAGGAAGGAAGGAAGGAAGAAGTTGAAGATGGAGGAGAAGAAGGATGGAAGGAAGAAGGGAAAAGGAATGAGAAGAAGAGGAGAAAAAGGAGGAGAAGGAAGGAAGGGAGAAGTTGAAGAAGATGGAGAAGAAGGATGGAAGGGAGAAGGGAAGGGGAACAAAAAGAAGAGAAGAAAAAGGAGGAGAAGGAGAAGGAAGGAAGGGAGAAGTTGAAGAAGATGGAGAAGAAGAAGGATGGAAGGGAGAAGGAAGGGGAACAAGAAGAAGAGAAGAAAAAGGAAAAGGAAGGAAGGAAGAAGAAGAAGAAAGAAGGATGGAAGGGAGAAGGGAAGGGGAACAAGAAGAAGAGAAGAAAAAGGAGGAGAAGGAAGGAAGGAAGGAAGGAAGGAAGGAAGGAAGGAAGGAAGGAAGAAGATGGAAAGAAGAAGGATGAGGGAGAAAGGGAAGGGGAGCAAGAAGAAGAGGAGAAAAAGGAGAAGGATGGAAGGGAGGGAGGAAGAGGAGCTAGGCTAATTAGATCCAGATTCACAGATTCAGTCTGAACTGAGCTACTCCAGACTAGATGAAACCCTAGATTAGCCTGGTGCAAACAAGAATGTGAAGCTGAGAACTGGTTACACCTCACAGAGTTCCTGGAAAGTTACAATCGTTGAAGCCTGAAAGATACAAGCGGGCAATAAATGGTCCTGAGAAGGCCACAGTGGGAAGAAAATGCAGACTTGTATGCTCGGTGGATTTGACTTCTGAAGAAAGAAGTTTAGAGGGGAAAAAAAACTTTGTGTGTGTGCACGCATGTGTGTTTCTTTGCACACATCCGCACGCCTCTACGCGGGAGAATAAAGGCACAATTTATGTCGCATCTCGGAGGTGAGGCGTTTATTTCAAGATGGAATCCCATTTGACTGCCCGGAGAAACTATACTTTCTGTCAATCTGAGATGATAACAGATGATCACAGTTTTCAAATACATAAGTGGCTGTTATAAAGATGACAGATCAATTCTTCCCTGTGGTTGTCGGGGGATTGGAAAAAATAAAAAAAAAATAAAAAAGGAGGAATGAGATTTACTTTTACTGGTGAATGTTTTCTGCCAAAGTGTTTGTGGGAAACGTCCCAATCGCTTAATTCAAGGGATCTGCAACTTGTCAACTTGAAGACTCGCGGACTTCAACTCCCAGAATTCCCCAGCCCACAAGATCCTTCCTGGATTAAGTGATTAGGCCAAAAAATAGATGCTGGACAGTCAAAAGCAGAAGATAGAGATAGAGATAGAGATAGAGATAGAGATAGAGATAGAGATGTGGAGAGAGAGAGAGAGAGAGAGAGAGAGAGAGAGGGAGGGAGGGAGGGGGGGAGAGGGAGAGAAAGATAGAGACAGACAGACAGACAGATGATAAACAGAAAATAGATAGACAGATAGATAGATGATAAATAGATAAACATAGATAGATAGATGATAAACAGATAAAGATAGATAGATAGATAGATAGATAGATAGATAGATAGATGATAAACAAATATAGATCGATAGATGATAAATAGATAAACATAGATATAGATAGATAGATAGATAGATAGATAGATAGATAGATAGATAGATAGATAGAGACAGATGAGAAACAAAAAGTAGACAGATAGATGATAAACAGATAAAGATAGATAGATGATAAATAGAGATAGATAGATAGATAGATAGATAGATAGATAGATAGATAGATAGATAGATAGATAGATATAGAGATGGTAGGTAGGTAAGTAGATAGATAGATAGAGAGTGAGAGAGTGTGTGTGAGAGAGAGAGAGAGAGAGAGAGAGAGAGAGAGAGAGAGAGAGAGAGTAAACAGATACAGATAGATAGATACAGTAGTGGCCAAAATTGTGGAAACCTTTTGGGAAAAGTGTATTTTCTAAATCTAGCTAATAACACCACTTTTTTGGGGGAGTAGTACCATAAAATTATATATCAATGGAAAGATAATTTAATCAAGAACGTAATGCAGTAACTTTTAGGAAGGATTTGCTATTAGAATAGCAGTTGAAGTATAAAGAAGAAAAGTGAAACACGTAGAAAAAACGAGATAGAAAAAAATGATCACCATGTCAGTTAATACTTAGTTGGGTAGCCTTTAGCATGAATGACGGCCTTACGACGTCTTCCCATGGAGTGAACCAAGTCTTTTAGTTCTGCAGCTGTTATAACGTGAAACCAAGATGGAATGATGGCTTCTATTAACTGGGTTTTATTGCTGGGTGGCTTCTGACTAACCAGTTTCTTTAGCCGGCTCCATAGATTTTCCATTGGGTGAAGATCTGGGCTATTCCCAGGTCATTCCAGCAGTGGAATAGGAGTCTCTTGAAACTCCAAAAAAAAGAAAAAAGAAAGAAAGAAAGAAAGAAAGAAAGAAAGAAAGAAAGAAAGAAAGAAAGAAAGAAAGAAAGAAAAAGTGGTGTTATTAGCCATCAAATCTCAAAAATACACTTTTCCCAAAAGGTTTACACAATTTTAGCCACTCCTGTAGATAGATAGATAGATGATAGATAGATAGACAGACAGACAGACAGACAGACAGACAGACATTGTAACTTTCAACAGTCACTAAATGAATTGTTGTAAGTCGAGGGCTACCTGTGCTGTACAGTGTCTTGTAGGGCAAGAATTTCACAAGACACCTTCAACCTATTATTTCAGTCATCCGGCGCACGTCCACACCTTTTATATGTGGCATTAAAATCTACCGCCTTTAAAACGCTTCAGGGAGCATTTTCAGCTAAATTAATAACTCTTAACTTTTATGTTCCACCAAGCTACATTTCAATTTCCTAAACTCTGACCAATATATAGCTTTCCATCTTGGCGCAGGAGAACCTATGTTATATTTTTCTGCGCAGTGAAGCACCTGAAGGCAGGAGAAAAAAGAACGGATGGAAACTAACCAAAGAGAGAAGCAACCTGGAATTAAGGAGAAACTTCCTAACAGTGAGGACAATTCGCCAGTGGAACAGCTTGCCACCAGAAGTTGTGGGTGGCTCCAACACTGGAGGTTTTTAAGAAGAGATTGGACGACCATGTGTCTGGAATGGGATAGAGCAGTGATGGCTAACCTTTTTTTCATCGGGGGCCGAAAGCGTGCGCACGTGTGTGAAAGTGCATACACATGTGCCCACACCCATAATGCAATGCCCCCTGCGCACTCCGCCCCCTGTGCATGCGCACACAACCTCCCCGCGCTGCCCTGCTCCCCTGCAACCCCCTGTGCTATCCCACCCCCAACACATGTGCACACACACACACACACACACACCCCGTTTTGGGCCTAGCAGGCCTACCTTAAATTTCTGGAAGCTGGAAACGGCCGGTAAACCTGTTTTTTGCCCTCCCCAGGCTCCGGGATGCTTTCCTGGAGCCTCCAGGAGGGCAGAAACAGCCTCTCCCTGCCTTCCGGAGGCCTTCCGGAGGCCGGAAATGGTGCATTTCCAGACTTCCAGAAGGTCCATTTTTTGCTCTCCCAGAGCCTCTATGTGAGCCCTGTACTTACCTGGCGTCCAAAACAGGCCGCGTAGAGGCTCCTGGGAGGGGATGGGGGGCGTGAGCAGGAATAGCCAAAAATCAGCTGGCCAGTGTGTGCACATGCGTGGTGGAGCTGGCCTAGGACAACAGCTTGCATGCCCACAGAGATGGCTCCACGTTCCACCTGTGGCACGTGTGCCATAGTTTCGCCATCACGGGTATAGAGTCTCCTGCCTGGGCAGTGGGTTGGACTAGAAGACCTCCAAGGTCCCTTCCAATTATGTATTTGTTATTATGTATATCCATCCTATAAAGGCCCGATAAATTCTGGAATGCTATAGGGCCGTGGTGGCGAACCTATGGCATGCTCCTTAACGCATTGTAAGCCGCCCTGAGTCTCCAGAGAAGGGCGGCATATAAATTGAACTAATAAATAAATAAATATCTGTGGGCACACGAGCGTTGCCTTAGCTCAGCTCCAGTACGCATGCGAGCACCAGCCAGCTGATTTTTGGGCCTTCCGGTCCCACCAGAAACGGGCCGTTTCCAGCCTCCGGGGGAGTAGGGGAGGCTATTTTCGCCCTCCCCAGGCGCCAAGAAAGCCTCTGGAGCCTGGGGAGGGCGAAAAACGAGCCTACCTGGCCCACCACGCCGTCGGGTGCCAAAAGTGGGGGGAGCTGGGGGCGTCATGTGTACATGCGCGTGGGGGCGGGGCACATTGAGTTATGGGTGTGGGCACATGCACACATGACACCCTGCTCTCCCCCCGCTTTTGGCACGCAACGGCAAAATGGTTAGCCATCACTTCTATAGGGTTTCCCTCCAAGGTCTTTTCCTTCCAACCCATTTATTCTATGTTCTCAGAGGCGATGCCCACATTCCTGAAGAGAAAGTCCTTCTTGTACGATGCCAGCTGCATAATTGTTACTTATTTCTATTTTCGATTTGCGCGCCTTCAGTTCAATCTCACTCGCGCCAGAGACACCATCCCTGGATAACTTCCCATCTGTTGACCCCGTTTGGATTGTTCCCGCGTAATCCTACCCATTGTGGGACGTGTCAGCAAAATAATAGGGATTAGGAGTAGCGAAGTGTTCATTTTTGTGACGAAACAGGTGCCGGGAGAGTTGGCTCGACCCTTTTCCCCTGCCCGGCGCTGTTTCTCCTGAATCCAAGGTGCCAATTGGCATCAATCCAGGTTTCCACCCCTAATGTAGCAGGTGTAGATCGAGCTGGACAACTCACCGCAGCCGTGGCATTGAAAAGGCAACAACACAAACCCGTAGAACACAACCGGGATGTGTAATCCCTCTAGTACCGCAATGCAGCCGCCAAGCAGATTGGGAGGCGCACGACAACTTCCAATCGGACATCGGACCGGGGTATTTACGAGACCGCCTTCTGCCACCAATAGCCTCCCACCGACCAGTACGCTCCCATAGAGAGGGGCTTCTCAGGGTGCTGTCACCCAAACAATGTCGACTGGTGGCCCCCAGGGGGAGAGCCTTCTCTGTGGGGGCACCCGCCATCTGGAACGAGCTCCCCCCGGAGATACGGAGGATCCCGGATCTGCACACGTTTCGTCGTGCTCTCAAAACATTTTTATTTCAGCAGGCTGGCCTGGCCTAACTCTCCCTTTTAAATTTTTTAAATCGTTTAATCTGTTTTACAAATTGGGTGTTTTAAATTTGTTTTCGGCCAAAATATTTAATAATTTTAATGGACTTTTAATGTTTGTATTATCTGTATTTTATCTTGGCTGTTCACCGCCCTGAGTCCCCCGGGAGTAGGGCGGTATAGAAATTAAATAAATAAATAAATAAATAAATAAATAAATAAATAAATAAATAAACTCCCATCTCTCAACACGGCGTGGAGAGTCCCATCTTCGCAAGAGCTGCCTTTAAAAGCATGTTAATATTAAGGAGGGAAGTTGGGCGCACCGTCGAGTGGAGAAAATCACTGCAATTACCCACACAAATAGCATTTTTTCTCCCTGGTTTCTCCTGGCCACCTTTCCCCAAGAGCGCTTAAGTGCAACAAAATGAGAAAAACCAAATTTTGGCTTTTTGGATTTCAACCACACATACACACCCCCTGCCCCACTGGAGAGAGAGAGAGAGAGAGAGAGAGAGAGAGGCGGAAGATGCCAGCTGTTGGGAGGGTTAAAGCGGGGAGCTGCGGGAAGCAGATTATGTGTGTGTGCGTTGTGCGGAGGTGTGCGAGGCCTGGCTGCAACTGTAATTTTTACCTGTGCACCCTGAAGTGGGTGGGATCTTAATTGAGGCTTATTTGGGGAGTAGGGCTTATATTAGGTGCACATGTAAAAATCAAACTAGGACTTACTTTCAGAGTAGGATGTATTTTCAGGGAAACGGTACTACTACTACTACTACTGGCGGCCCCCAGGGGGAGAGCCTTCTCTGTGGGGGCACCTGCCTTATGAAATGAATTGCCCCCAGAGATAAGAAGGATTCCAGATCTACGCACCTTCCACCGTGCCCTCAAGACCTCTCTATTCCAACAAGCCGGGCTGGCCTAACTCTTTCAATTGAGTAATTTAGTTCTTAATTTGATTTTAAATTGGGGGTGTTTTAATTGTCGTGGGCCAATACAGGTGGTTGGAAAATAAATGCAAAAGTTAATTACTAAGGGGGACAATGTTTAACTGTTAATTTAACCTATATATTATTGTAAAAACTATAATTCATAATGTAACAATCTAGACATATTCTATGTTTTAATTGTAAAATATCTATGTAATCTATTAGACACCACTTTTATAAGCATATAGCATGATTACACGTTGCCAAACCGAAAATGTTGAATTATAATACATTGTTTATTCAATAAAATTCAATAATAATAATAATAAAAAAGACCAGTTTAATTCAGAATAGAGCTGGAAGGGACCTTAGAGATCTTCTAGTCCAGCCCCCATTGCTTAAGCAGGAGACCCTATAATACACTGGGAATATTGGCTGCCGCTGTATAAAAAAGATACTGAGATTCTAGAAAGGGCGCGGAGAAGAGCAAGAAAGAGAATTAAGGGACTGGAGGGTAAAACATACAAAGAACGGTTGCAGGAATTGGGTATGTCTTATTTATTCATTCATTCATTCATTCATTCATTCATTCATTCATTCATTCATTTATTTATTTATTTATTTATTTATTTATTTATTTATTTATTTATTTGTTCGATTTATATGCCGCCCTTCCCCGGAGACTCAGGGCGGCTTACAATGCTTTTAAGCAAGAGCCTTCATACTTTTCTATATACCTGCTTAGTAGGGCTTTCGCCCCCCCCCAAAGCGGTGTTCTTTTTTATACAAAGTCAGCTTATTGCCCCCACAATCCGGGTCCTCATTTTACCTACCTCGAAAGGATGGCAGGCTGAGTCAACCTTGAGCCTGGTGAGATTCGAACTTGCAGTAATTGCAGGCAGCTGGTGCTACTTAACAGCACTTTAGTCTGCTGCGTCACCAAGGCTCATTAATGAAAAAAAGGACTAGGGGAGACATGATAGCATAGCCCAATATTTGAGGGGCTGCCACGAAAGGATCAAGCTATTCTCCAAAGGACCTGAAGGCAGGACAAGAAACAATGGGTGAAAATTAACTAAGGAGAGAAGCAACCTAGAACTAGGTTCCTGACAGTGAGAACAGTTAACCAGTGGAACAACTTGCCACCAGAAGTTGTGGGTGCTCCATCACTGGAGGTTTTGAAGAAGAGATTGGACAGCCATTTGTCTGAAATATTATAGGGTCCCCTGCTTGAGCAGAGGGTCAGACTAGAAGGCCTCCAAGGTCCCTTCCATTATTCTGTTATTCTCTTCTTTAGACTAGACATACCCCATTCCTGCAACCGTATGTTTTATCTTTGAGTCCCCTAATCATCTTGTTCACTCTTCTCTGCACGCTTTCTAGATTAACTACGGGTAGGAATGCATTCATAGGCTCTTGAAGGTTGAAGATCTGCAACCTGAGAATCCTCCTGGAGTCGCAGCATTGCTCAAGATGCAGATGGAAGCATTATTCAAGTAGGAAAAAAAAAATCCTAGATTTGAATGTGGGAAGGCATTTGCTGTCAGAAGCTTCATTCTTGTTGACTGAATGTAGGACTTGAAGATCTGGAACTGAAAATTTATGCTAAACCAGACATAAATAGCATTCTTTTAAGTCCTTAGATTAGAAAGGAAATAAATTACTGCAGTGTGATTCCCTTAACAACCAGGTCGTAAAATGGGGCAAAACTCAGTGAACAAATGTCTCACTTAGCAACATAAATTTTGGCCGTAAACTGAGGACTATCTGCTCTTCGTTAATCTTCTTTTTCCTGGAGGTCTATGGACCCAACTGCAAGAAAACAGTCAACCGTTACCGTTTACCATGTTTGGTGTCTAGAAAAGTCCACTGTGTGGTTGTGTGAAACCCACAAGGATTTCAGTGAATCGAGAAATGAGCCTATGTGCCTCTTATGAGCCAAGGTGGCGCAGTGGTTAGAGTGCAGTACTGCAGCTACTTCAACTGACTGCTAGTTCAGCAGATCAG
The DNA here is from genome assembly GCF_029531705.1 of Pantherophis guttatus. Next base: position 3,853,419 of record NW_026844020.1, read on the forward strand.
CGGATCAAATCTCACCGGCTCAAGGTTGACTCAGCCTTCCATCCTTCCGAGGTGGGTAAAACGAGGACCCAGATTGTTGGGGGCAATATGCTATTTAGTATACTGTCTTTGGTGTAAGCTGCCCAGAGTCCTCGGAGAGTGGGTGGCATAGAAATATGACTAATAAATAATAAAAAGGCTGGGATTTAGGGATTTGCAACTCATCCATTCCCTGTGATTTTCTGATTCCAAAATACCTCCATATAACAAATATTAAAGTCCAATAGGGCAAGAAACCTAGCCAAAAATTTGACATCTCTGTCTCCAGATATTCATGTTAGATGTTCTTGGAACTTTCTGGTCTTGCAAAATATTCTCCATAGATTATTATTTAAAAAAAAAAATTCTATATTTGTGCCATTCCTCGTTCGCACTTAAGCATGGTAAAAACATGCCCCAGTATTTACTTTGGATAGCAATGTTCCCCCATAGTTGCTCGGTTTTGGACGATAGGAGATTTTTTTTTTAAATAAAAAAATTGGCTCTCTAATTTATACCTGGCCGATCTCCGGGCTGGTCTCCATGAAGAGATTTGGATAAAGAATCTGAGAATCTTACTGAGAGAAATCACTCGGGCTGTTTCACCGACTTTGCAATGCAAAACTCACCCTCCCTCACTATTCCAGGACTGGCCAGTCCAGAGCTGGTTCCCTCTTAAATGCACATGCACAAAAATGCTCCCAGAAAGCCCAGATTGAGTTTTCATTGATCGAATCGTGGGTGCTCCATCACTCGAGGTCTTTAAGAAGAGACTAGACAGTCACTTGTCTGAAATTACCATTTCCACTAGAAGACATCCCAGGTCCCTTCCGGCTCTACTCTACTCTATTCTACTGAGAAAAATAGTCTCTTCCCCATGAGATGTGAAGTAGAGGGACCACTGGCTGTTGGAAGGGAAGAGGAGGGGAGGGGAGGGGAGGGGAGGGGAGGGAGGGAGAGAAGAAAGGGAGGGAGGGAGGAGGGAGGGAGGGAGGAGGTGGAGGAGGGAAGGGAGGAAGGGAGAGATGGGGAAGGAGGCAGGGAAGAAGGAAGGAAGGAGGATAGGGCAAGGAGAAAAGGAGAGAAGGAGGGTGAGGGAGGGAAGGAAGGGCATTGAGGAAGGGCAGAGAGGAAGGAAGGGGAGAAGAGAAGAAGAGAAGAGAGGAGTGGAGAGAAGAGAAGAGAAGAGAAGAGAAGAGAAGAGAAGAGAAGAGAGGAGGGAAGAAGAGAGGAGAGAAGAGAGGAGGAGGAGAGAAAAGAAGAGAAGATAGAGGAGAGGAGAAGAGAAGAGAAGAAGAGAGGAGAGGAGTGGAGAGAAGAGAGGAGAAGAGAGGAGTGGAGAGAAGAGAGGAGAGGAGAAGAGAAGAGAAAAGAAGAGAAGAGAAGAGACGAAAGGAGAAGAGAAGAGAAGAGAAGAAAGAGGAGAAGAGAAGAGAAGAGAAGAAAGGAGAAGAGAAGAGAAGAGAAGAGAAGAGAAGAAAGAGGAGAGGAGAAGAGAAGAGAAGAGAGGAGGAGAAGAGAGGAGGAGGAGAGAAAAGAAGAGAAGAAGAGAAGAAGAGAGGAGAGGACAGGAGAGGAGAGAAGAGAAGAGAAGAAAGGAGAAGAGAAGAGAAGAGAAGAGAAGAGAAGAAAGAGGAGAAGAGAAGAGAAGAGAAGAAAGGAGAAGAGAAGAGAAGAGAAGAGAGAAGAGAAAGAAGAGAAGAAAGAGGAGAGGAGAAGGAGAAGAGAGGAGGAGAAGAGAGGAGGAGGAGGAGAGAGAGAGAAGAAGAAGAGAAGAGGAGAGAGAAGAGAAGAGAAGAGAGGAGAGGAGTGGAGAGAAGAGAGGAGAAGAGAGGAGTGGAGAGAAGAGAGAAGAGACGAAAGAGAAGAAGAGAAGAGAAGAGAAGAGAAGAAAGGAGGAGAAGAGAGAGAAGAGAAGAAAGGAGAAGAGAAGAGAAGAGAAGAGAAGAGAAGAGAAGAGAAGAAAGAGGAGAGGAGAAGAGAAGAGGAGGAGAAGAGAGGAGGAGGAGAGAAAAGAAGAGAAGAAAGAGGAGAGGAGAGGAGAGGAGAGGAGAGAAGAGAAGAGAAGAGAAGAGAAGAGAAGAGAAGAGAAGAGAAGAGAAGAGAAGAGACCTTTTGAAGAGGCAACCCAGAAGAAGACATCAACGGACAGTGCTGGCATATTTTCCTGCCAGGTGAGGTGGGGTGAGTGAGCCCCTCTTTGGGCTCAGCTGCGGGCAAAGCCCCCCAAACAGCCAAGAAAAATATGATGCCTGGCCCTTTGATTTCCCACACGAAGCCCCCGGCTCCTGCTCCACCCGCCTTCTACCACCTGAAAAGCTTCTAAAAATTATCTTTATGGACACAGCCCTCGTTTCCCCTGGCCGGCATGAGTCTTTATTCCCACTGACACTTGAGCCCTCTTTTTTCACTGCAGTTCAACCGTTTTTATGGAAGCGTTCTGCGTGTTTTGAAAACGATTTTCAGCTCTGGCATTGGAAGGTCGGCTAAAGAGACCCCCAAACACTCAGACCGTCCCCCCCCCGACTTCCCTTATCATTAACAACTGTTAATAAAGCATGAAAATATTTCTTGGCGATGCCAAAGGCAAATATACACAGGCTGGAAGCCCGAAACAGATGCCAAGGCAAGAAGGTGGGCGGGTTATCGAGTCTTCTCTTTCTATTCCATTCTGAAAGCTGGCCAGAGTCACTGTGAGTGGTAGAGGGCTCTCCTGCTTGAGTAGGGAGGGGGCTGGACTAGAAGACCTCCAAGGTCCCTTCCGGCTCTATTCTGTTCGAAGAATTGTAAGACGAGTTGGGCGTCCATATAAATTTTCTGAATTAATAACTAAAAAAGACTCCAATTTCAGGCTTGCTATTTCCACCTTGACCCTGTAGAGATGCCCCGGCGGTGTTACCCACCTTCCTTACCAACTAAATCCATTTTGTAACTTCACATAATAGATCTATTTTGTTATCGTGACCATTTAATTTTGGAGAGCCAGTTTGGTCTACTGGTGAAGGCACCGAGCTAGGAACTGGGAGATAGTGAGTTCTAGTCCGGTCTTAGGCAAGAATGCCAGCTGGGTGACTTTGGGCCAATCACCAGAAGACGGTGAGTTCTAGTCAACTTTTAGCCATGAAAGCCAGTTAAATGATTTTGGGCCAATCACCAGGAGACAGTGAATTCTAGTCCCTCCTCAGGCATGAAAACCGGCTGGGGCTGGGTGACTTTGGGCCAATCAGCAGGGGATAGTGAGTTCTAGTCCTGCCTTAGTTGTGAAAGCTGGCTGTAGCCACTCCCTCTCTCTTCTTAGCCCAACCCACCTCACAGGGTGGGTTGGAAGGAAGGACGAAGGTTTATTGCAAATGTTCACTGCTTTGAGTTACCTGTAGACAATAATAAAGGCAGGGGAGAGAGAGAGAGAGAAAGAGAGAGAAAGAGAAAGAGAGAGAGGAGAGGGAAAGGAGGGAGGGAGGGAGGGAAAGAGAGAGAGAGAGATGTCAGATTATGGATAGATGGATGGATGGATGGATGGATATATGGATGGATGGATGGATATATGGATGGATGGATGGATGGATATATGGATGGATGGATGGATGGATATATGGATGGATGGATATATGTATATATGCATGGATGGATGGATGGATGGATGGATGGATGATAAATGGTAGATGATGATGATAAATTAGATAGATAGATAGATAGACAGACAGACAGACAGACAGACAGACAGACAGACAGACAGATAGATAGATAGATAGAGATGATGGATGGATATATTAATGGATGGAGGGAGGGAGGGAGGGAGGGAGGGAGGGAGGGATATATCGATGGATGGATGGATGGATGGATGGATGGATGGATGGATGGATGGATGGATATATGGATGGATGGATATATGGATGGATGGATGGATGGATGGATAGATGGATGGATAGATGGATGATAAATGGTAGATGATGATGATAAATTAGATAGATAAATAGATAGATAGATGGATAGATAGAGATAGATAGATAGATAGATAGATAGATAGATAGATAGATAGATAGATAAAGATGATGGATGGATATATTAATTAATGGATGGATGGATGGATGGATGGATGGATGGATGGATATATGGATGGATGGATGGATGGATATATGTATATATGCATGGATGGATGGATGGATGATAAATGGTAGATGATGATGATAAATTAGATAGATAGATAGATAGATAGATAGATAGATAGATAGATAGATAGATAGATAGATAGATATAGATGATGGATGGATATATTAATGGATGGATGGATGGATGTGGATGGGTGAATATATTGATGGATGGATGATAAATGATAGAGAATGGTGATAGATAGATAGCTAATAGATAAACGAGAGAGAGAGAGACAGACAGACAGACAGTCATAAACTAACCCAAAAGCCTCAGGTAACTTGACCCAACACTTCCTGGCCACATACGCATCCGTCAGAAGCACACGCAAATGGAAAACTCATGGAGCTTTGCAAGCGACACAACTCCAGCTGAGCTCCACGGAGCAAACTTTGAACCGCAGCCCCTGCATCTTGGATAGGGGAAAGCAGCAGCCCTGCCTGCTAGGCCCAGCTGGGAGTCTTCCTTTTGGGACTCCGTGGGCTTCTTCCTATCTTTTCGACCGGCTTCCGTGCCAGCCTTCCGCCTTCCGAGGGTCCCTTGCAACCCCAACAGCCAAGCAAGAAGAGCCCCAAACTCAGCCCTGGCCTGACCGCCGCCCCCCCTTCTTCTGCCCCCTGGAAATCTTGCCCTCCTTCCTTTCCCTTCTCCATTCCTTCCATCCTAAAGGTCAGCATCAAGAGAGAGAGAGAGAGAGAGAGAGAAAGAGAAAGAGATGGGCTCCTTCTATCAACTTATCTTCTTCTTCTTCTTTTTTTTTTAATACCGAAGCTGGCTTAAAGACAATCTTCCCACGGTAAATTAAAGTTTATAACGGTTGTGTTCCTTTGCGATAAGCGCCTGCCGTGGTCTTAAGACATCCATCGTTTGTTTGTTTTTGTTTGTTTTTATTTTTTTGCAAAGGTTGATAACTGAGCAAGCTTCGCTGGGATAAGAGAGCAGGGCATTCTCTCCCACGCCTGGCACCAGCCTCCTCCTCTTGTCCTGCGGGCAAAGTTGACAGATGGACGCGGAGAGATGTTGGAAAACGCCATTGATGTTCCTCCGGGGCGGTTTCCTTGCTTTGACTAAATTCAGCTTGGCTTTTAAAAGCATCTCTGCCCCCCCCCTCCTCCTCCCCATCATCACCACTCCTTCCTCGCCCCCCAGTCTGGCATCGTGAGCTGAAACTCGATGTCGTTCTGCTTCAGGAGGTTAGCAAATCAGTGGACGACAATATGCTTTAGTTTTTTTATATTTCATTTATTTATTTGTGCTCCCCCTCCTCCTCTTCCTTCTATTATTAACAACAACAACAAAACAATCCAAGGTGCTGAACATATTGGACACATCTTCCTTCTCCTATTTTCCTGACAAACAGCAGATCTGGGAGGTGGGTTGGGCTGAGAGACAGAGGGACTGGCCCCAAAGTCACCCAGTTGGCTTTCATGCCTAAGGAGGAACTAGAATTCACCGTCTCCTGGTGATTGGCCCAAAGTCACCCAGCTGGCCTTCATGCCTAAGGCGGGACTAGAACTCACCGTCTCCTGGGCAGTTGTGGACGCCTATTTTGAGTGACAGGGAGCCGCAGCAGAGTGGTGACAGAGCCACATGCGGCTCCAGAGCCGCAGGTTGCTGACCTCTGGGATAGATCATTACAAAGTCAATTCCTCTGCAATCTTAAGGACGTGATATAAAAGAGAATGGGAGGAAGAAGGATGGGAGAGGGAGGGGGGAAAAAAAAAGCAAACTCGGGTGTCGATTCCTCAAAGCGTTGTGTAGCTGCAGCTCCTCTGACCAGCAGGTGGAGCTGGCTGCCCCCTGCTCCTCTGAGAGAGGCCAGAGACAGCCAAGCTGGCTCAGGAATTCTGGGAGTTGAAGTCCACAGGTTGTAAAAGAGCCATATTTGCCCAACCCTGCTTCAGGGCAACTGAGGCAAACACAGTGTAAATCCCAGCATGGAATTCTGGGAGTTGAAGTCCACCCATCTTAAAGGGGCCAAGGCTGAGAAATACTGGTCCAGAGAAATGGATTGGGGGGGGGAGCGGGGAGGGAGGGGAAGTAAGTGGTAACCATAGCAAATAAATTCAGTGGCCCTCCGTTTAACCAGCTCTGATTTCTTTACAAAAACCAACAACCACTATTTCTTTTGAAAAAGAGGTCGGAAGAGGCTGAGCTTGTGCAATGTGTATGGGTTTGTGTATTTGAAAAGATGACGTTAGCTAGCTGGGTCATGAAACGCCTGCAAACTCAGAGAGCCCCAAGGACCACAGTCCTCCCCCTCGCCTCCTTCCCCTCTCCTCCTCCTCCTCCTCCTTACAAACTCCTCTCTCTTTTAACACTGATGATATTACCTAGCTGGGTCATGAGATGTCTACAAGAAAACAACCAAGCTCACTTCCTCCTCCTCTTCCTCTTCTTCTTCTCCTCCTCCTCGCAAACTTCACTCCTTTCTAGCACTGATAGTATTACCTAGCTGGGTCATGAAATGTCTACAAGAAAATAAACCAAGCTCACTTCCTCCTCCTCTCCTCCTCCTCCTCCTCGTCCTCCTCCTCCTCCTCTCCTCCTCCTCTTCTTCTCCTCCTCCTCCTCCTCCTCCTCCTCTTCTCCTCCTCCTCTCCTCCTCCTCTCCTCCTCCTCCTCCTCTTCTCCTCCTCCTCCTTTTCTCCTCCTCCTCTTCTCCTCCTCTCCTCTGCCTCCTCTCCTCCTCCTCTTCTCCTCCTCCTCCTCTTCTCCTCCTCCTCCTCGCAAACTTCACTCCTTTCTAGCACTGATAGTATTATTTAGCTGGATCATGAGATGCCTACAAGAAAACAACCAAGCTCAGAGAGCACCAAGGACCTCACAAACAGTTATCTATTTAATCCCTATATTTTTTTTTAAAAAAAATGGTATACAGGTAGTCCTCAACTTACAACAGTTCATTTAGTGACCGTTTGAAGTTACCACGGCGCTGAAAAAAAAAAAAGACTTAGGACTGTTTTTTTCACATCCGCGTGGTCACATGATGAAAATTCAGCCGCCTGTCAACTGGCTCATATTTATGACGGTGACAGTGTCCTGGGGTCACGTGATCGCCCTTTTGCGACCTTCCGATAAGCAAAGTCATCGGGGAAGCCAGATTCGCTTAACAACCGTGTTCCTAACTTAACAACGGCAGTGATTCACTTAACAACGGTGGCAAGAAAGGGCGTAAAATGGGGGCAAAACCCTAGAACTAAGGAGAAATTTCCTGTCGGGGCGAACAACTAATCCGTTGGAACGGCTGGCCTTCAAAGGTTGTGGGTGCTCCATTCACTGGAGGTTTTCAAGAAAAAGAAATGGGATAACCCTTTGTCCACAATGTTATATAAGGTCTCCTGATTTTGGGGAGGGGGTGGCGGGGGTTGGACTAGAAGACCTCTATGTTCCCTTCCAACTCTTTCTACCCAGTTCTTCTGTTATTGTATAGGATTTTTTTCTCCCCCACAACTGAACTAAAAAAAATAAAAGTCACCCTGGAAAATTCTCTTACAAGAGAGAGCGAGAGGTCAAGGCATCGGAACACATTATGGATGGAAGGGACATAATAATAATAATAATAATAGAGCAGGTAGAATTAGTGGGACATAATAGTAGAGTCAGTAGAATTGGTTGGACTTGCTGTTTGGCTTCTGCAAAAATTGCTGTTCTGTCCCCCTTCCCCACACAGGCAAACACACAGCCAGGCATGCCTGCCAAGATTTTATTAAGCAATCAGACTAGAAACCCTTGCAGATAAGAGTTTTGGCAGTAAACTGCGAAATGCCTGCCAAGTCAGTTTTCACTCACAGTTAGCAAGAGAGAGTTTATCCTCAGTCCGGTTCAGTAGCAAAAAGTAATCCACGAAGCAAGAGTTAGCCAAGGTCCAATCCAAATATGCACAAGCCAGATTTCAGGTAACGCGATGTGACTCTCAGGTTTTTAACTTTGACCGTCACAAAGCCTGAAGAGCAATCCCACCCACTTTTATTCCTTGTGGGGTGTGGTTCAGTGACTCAGCGCAATCTCTGGCCCTCCCATGCCTCTTTCGTTGCTGCGCACGCTTCTCCCTCCGACGTTGCCTGGGATCAAGCCAGGATTCATCATCCTCGCTCCCTATCTGTTGTTGTTCCAATATGCTTTCCTCCTGGCATTTCCCAGGCTGTTCCTCTTGGCCTTCGGATGGAACCTGAGGCATTGCCAGAGAGGAGGGTCTTGGAGAAGGAGGTCTTATCAGTTCCTCCCCATCACCGTCTGAGTCCTCTTCCTCTGTTAGGACAGGCTCGGGAGTTGGGGTCACAACAATTGCTTTGCTAAGAATTAGAACTGCCTCTGCCGTTTGCTTCTACCAGTGATCTCACCTCTGTGTTATTTTGTTTTTCTGTACCACTCTGTGCCTGGTGGATATCTTAAGAAGCAGCGTTGCTACACAGCCAGCCCCCCTGCCCCACAGGGAAGGCATGGGTCAGGGGGCCAGAATTAGGTATTAAGCTAATGCCTCTGAAGGTATAAAAAGACGCCATACCTTCCCCCAAGGTGGCCTTTCCATGCATGTCTCTTTTGTGTGTATTTGGAACGGTTTTACCCAGTATTTTGTTTTGGGCCATAAATAAAATCTGCTTCTTTTTCACAAGCCTCGTCTTGAGCGGCTAAGACACTGAGCTTGTCGATCAGAAAGGTCGGCAGTTCGGTGGTTCGAATCCCTAGTACAGGTCTCCTGCCTGAGCAGGGGGTTGGACTAAATGACCTCCAAGGTCCCTTCCAACTCTGTTACTGTAACTGAGTCTCTCTCTCTCTCTCTCCCTTTGGCATTCTGGCGACTCAAGTGCATTTTGGGACCTTACAGGATGTTGAAAATTCCCCCTATCCCTGGTTAATATGCGGCCCACCGCAATATTTATTGACTCTCAACTTATTGGTGGAACTGTCCCACGGGAGAAGTCCCTCTGACACCCCCACCCCTCCTCCCCACGCCCGAGTCAGGCTTTTAAACAATCTGAGTAAAGCCATTTATTTCCCGCAGCTCTTAGCGGAGAGGTTGGGCTGAGTCCTTGATTGTTTAATGGTGCAGAGTGCAGTGGCTGTGTGTGTGTTTTTTTTTTTTTAATTGTTTTCTTCGGAATTGTTTACGCTGGCTTTCGGTGAGTGATGGGTTGGTCTGGGAAAAGCTTTTAGACCGCTGTCTTAATGATTTAATTTTTTTTTTCCTCCTCTCTCTCTCTCTCTCTCTCTCTTCGGGATGGGATGCTTTCGGCTTTGCGTTCTATTTATACATGCAAGGGCCCTTCTCCTGACACGGAGGGGCACGGGAGGGTGGGAGACGAGCTGCAGGATGAGAAGCAGCGTGGACGGCCGAAGAGCAGGTGGTAGAGTCGTTCTCAGGAGGACGGAGAAGGAGGGATATCTTCAGAGCAAATAGTGAAGGCCCGTTTGGCGTAGTGGGTGACCAAGAGGCTGGATTAGAAACCAGGAGATGGTGAGTTCTAGTCCAGCCTTAGGCATAAAAACTGTCTGGGTGGCTTTGGGCCAATCACCAGGAGACGGTGAATTCTAGTCCAACATTTGGTATGAAAGCCAGCTGGATGACTTTGGGCCAATCACCAGGAGACGGTGAGTTCTAGTCCTGCCTTAGGCATGAAAGCCAGCTGGATGACTTTGGGCCAATCACCAGGAGACGGTGAGTTCTAGTCCTGCCTTAGGCATGAAAGCCAGCTGGATGACTTTGGGCCAATGACCAGGAGACGGTGAGTTCTAGTCCTGCCTTAGGCATGAAAGCCAGCTGGATGACTTTGGGCCAATCACCAGGAGACGGTGAGTTCTAGTCCTGCTTTAGGCATAAAAACTGTCTGGGCAACTTTGGGCCAATCACCAGAAGACAGTGAATTCTAGTCCAAACATTTGGTATGAAAGCCAGTTGGATGACTTTGGGCCAATCACCAGGAGACGGTGAGTTCTAGTCCTGCCTTAGGCATGAAAGCCAGCTGGATGACTTTGGGCCAATGACCAGGAGACGGTGAGTTCTAGTCCTGCCTTAGGCATGAAAGCCAGCTGGATGACTTTGGGCCAATCACCAGGAGACGGTGAGTTCTAGTCCTGCTTTAGGCATAAAAACTGTCTGGGCAACTTTGGGCCAATCACCAGAAGACAGTGAATTCTAGTCCAACATTTGGTATGAAAGCCAGTTGGATGACTTTGAGCCAATCACCAGGAGACGGTGAGTTCTAGTCCCACCTTAGGCACAGAAACCCGTTGGGTGACTTTGGCCCAGATCCTCTCCTTTTTAACCCACCTTACAGGGTTGTTATGAGGAAAACAGGAGAGTAGTACGCACTACATCTTGAATTGCAAAAAACACCAGGTTCAAAGCATCTGTTTTTGGATGCATCATGCAAAGCCCTGGCTCCCGAGAAAAGACTTCTAAAGCTAGAAGGAGTGAAGAAAAGAAAAGGAGAGGATGACACCCCCCCCAGAAAGGGGGGATGGATGGGGGCACCCTTGGAAGAGCTGGCTGGGGACAAATCTTTCTGGAGAAGATCTATTTATGTAGTCACCAAAAATTGACGTGAACTTGATGATACAAAATTAATCCAATAAAGCTGACAATGAAAAGGATAACATAAAACCCCCATCGTGACCTCTTATATTGGACAAGATCCACTCTCAAGGATCCTTTCTCATTCACCCAAAGGAAGATCTTCTCCTAGAGGTGGCAACACACCCACTTCTTTAGAAGTTGTCTCCATTCCCATTCTCTTTACCTTTAAAGTAGGACTACTGTATAAGAGCTGCAAAACCTGCATTGACCACCAGGTGGCAGTCTGGGGTTTTCCCACCACTTTGTGGCCCTCTAAGGGTCTTTAGGAGTATTGCAGCCCTGAATCCTTCCACGGAGATGCCACCTTTCAAATTTAGCTCCAGATTCTTCCAGGTGTTTTATTTCACATTTTTTCATAGTAGTTTTATTACATTTAAAGTAGCAAGATGAAAACGAAGAAGAACGAATAAGAAAGACAATTGAAAAGAGGAAAAAGGGAAGGAAAAATAACAGACAAAAACTGACCAAAGTCTTTAGGAACTGGGCAGCCTCTGAATCCCAGAATTCCCAAGCCAGCATGGCCACCGTAAGGATTTAGCTACTCCTCGACTTACGACTAGCCACTTAGTGAACATTCAAAGTTATGACAGATCCCCAAAATGGGATTTCTAACCCAGATTTGAAGTTCTGAGATGTGCCCCCTGTGGTCACATGACCGCATTTTGGGCACTCGGCAAACGGCTGGCATTTATAGCCCTTCACAGCACCCGGTGGCCACGTAATCACGATTCACGTTTTTGCCTGGAAACATAGCGAACGATCGATTTGCTTAACCACGGCTAGAAAAGAGGCTGCAAAATCATGGGCTGTCATGTGGCGACCCGTTTTACGACCATGGCGACTTACGTAGGGGCTCAATGATGGTCGTAAATCGAGGACTACCTATATTAAAAGTCAAACCACGGGAAGAGGCCTGAGGAGGCTGTTTTTAGAATTAATTATGGGCCGTATCACTTTCAAAAGGCCTTTGCAGGCAAACAGGGTTACTGAGGGTGTTTTAATTGTTCGGTTTTTTTTCGCTTTTTGTCTTTTCAAAGGCTGTTTATGCGCCGAGTGGCGAGGAGCCCACGTTTTTTGAATGGGGATGGATGATAACAAGGAAATGAAGAGAGATATGAAACAATAAACAGCACAATCTAATTTTACCATTAATTTGTTGGGTTGCAAGGCCGAACGCAAGAACGACAGCGGGGTTAATTTGCTAAGTGGTTCTGGGAAGCTGCCAGGCAGATTTCTAACTAAAAGGTACCAAGAGGTAGAAATGAGCCAAATTTAGGAAGCACCGATGCGGTTTTGTTCCGGGAAAAGGGATGGAGGGAAGGAGAGGAAGAAGAATGTGGCTCTTCGATGGATCCTGGTGAAAAGTACGAGTGTCAGAAAGGAAGTGGATTGCATGCTTGTTGATTTAGACACGGGATCTCAAACGCAACTTCATGGAGGGTCGCATCAGGGCTGTAGTTGACCTCAGGGGGCTGGGGTGGGTGTGGCAGACTGGGTGGGTGTGGCCAGCTGGATGTTACTCCCCAAACTGCTGGCATGTTTCCTCTTCGAACTGGGTAGACCGGGCCGAAGCCACGCTGGCCCGATCTTTCCTCTTTGCATTGGGTAGAACGGGAGGGCCCTGCGGGCTGGATCCGACCACATCACAAGCCTTGAGTTCGACACCTCTGATTTAGCCCAATACCAAGAGAAGATAATCTTTGGGGTTGAACGGTGGGGTCTTTGGTGCCCCCTGAGTTTGGTGGTTTTCTTGCAGGCGTTTCATTACCCAGCTAGGTAACATCATCAGTGCTGGAAGGGAGAGAGGTTTTCAGAGTGGGGGGGGAGGAGTACTGTGGTCTCAGAGCCTGGTTGGTTGTTTTGAAGACGTTTCATGGCCCAACTAGATAACATCATCAGTGCTAGAAGGGAGGAGGGAGGAGGAGGGGAGGGAGGGAGGGAGGAGGAGGAAGAGAAGGACTGTGGGATCCTTGATTGTGTTCTTGAAGACATTTCATGACCCAACTAGGAAACATCTTCAGTGCTAGTGATGTTGCTGATTATTGAGCTGTTACTGTTTCCCTTCGCCTTCCCTTCCCTTGCCTTTATATCCGATGTCTGATCCTTGTCATTTCATGGTGGTCTCTCATCCAAGTCCTAAACAACCAACTCTTAGCTTCTGAGAACCAGCTGAGCTCAACATCATTCTGCCTTCTTGCCCAGCAAATTAGCTTTTCAAGACTTCCACCTGCGATGGATTAAGAAGAGATGGTGGGATAATTCATTCATTTGTTTCCCAACCATCCTTTTCATCAGCTTTGTCCTTGCTCAAGTAGAGAGTAGCATTAAAGCAACATTTGCCTCCCAAGGAATGGAGAAGGATGCTGGTGGAGTAGAGATGGAGGAGTAGAAATGAATGCTGCCTTTCTCCCAACAATGCAAAATAAGAATGTTTGGACAGTCTGTGAGCATCTTGATCTTCTCAAGATCTTTATTCCTCTAACCAAACAGATCATCCACGTGGTCTAAGATGATCTGTTAAGATCCTTAAATTTTAATAGCTGGGGCAGTGAAGGATTGGAGAATGAGTAAGAACACCTGATTACAGTTCCTCGGTTGAAGAGAGCTGGCCACTGCATGAGGGAATCTGAGCTGTGATTGGCTGCTGAGTGTAAAGGGAGAGTTTCCTTGTTTCCCGCCTTTTTTTGCTGTGTATGCTCTCTGTGATTTACCTCATGATGTTCCTGCTGTGTTGAATTACCTCACGAGGCTTTTGCCTGACTATCTAGTTTGCTGTGTATATACTGTGTTTCCCTGAAAATAAGACCGGGTCTTATATTAATTTTTGCTCCAAAAGACACGTTAGGGTTTATTTTCCAGTTGGGTCTTATTTTTGGAGAAACGCTGTAGTTATGAAATACATTTATTTGTTTAAAACTACAAGTTCTTGTCAGCGTCTCTTGACTCCATTTGGACACCGGCTGTGCAAATTCCCTGACACGATCACCTCATGGACAACCATCCATAAGGGTTGATGTTCACAAAAATCTCTCCCGATCATGATCCTCAACAGGGTGACTCTCCCCCGGCATTGATTCCAGACGACGGAGGATCTGTTAGATTGGCCTCGGGCAGAGATTATGGGTTTTGCACTCTCAGCCATGGTGGAAACTCTCATCCGGGATGGTGACCTGTTTCTGGAAAGAGTCGGTTGTCCCGGAGATTGAGAATCCGAGAAGATGCAAAGAGGAGCTTGTTTTGAGAGATAGCGATGGGTCCTTTCCAACAGCTTTTCCGCCTGACGCTTTCTCCGGCAGAATGGGGCCAATCCTTCATTGAGGCATGGTGTGACTATTTATGATGTGGTGTTTAGTTGCTATAGCAACTGAGACCAGATAAATCCCTTGTCAAGAAAGAGGTGGTAGGGAAGGAGGACCTGCTGATTGCTCTTTTCCATCCACAGGGTCCAAAAACGCCTTGGGAAGCTCATATAGGGCAGGGACCGGATTCAACTCCATAATAACAGAGTTAGAAGGGACCTTGGAGGTCTTCTAGTCCATCCCTCTGCTTAAGCAGGAGACCCTGTACCATTTCAGAAAAAATTTCAGAAAAAAAGTATTGGAGCATTCACAACTTCTGGTGGCAAACTGTTCCACTGGTTAATTGTTCTTTGCTGCCTGAGGAATTCTAGGAGTTGAAGTCCACAAGTCTTAAAGTTCCCAAGGTTGGAGACCCCTGGCCTAAAGGACCTTGGCCCCTCAGCGTCATGATGTTATGACCACTCCGAGGAAGACAAGAACAGTGGGAAACCAGGAATCACAGCCATAACCAACTGACATTCTTGTCATCCAAGGTTGCGGCTTATCCTTATTATGTTGTGGGCTGCAGTAGGCAAGAACAGACATCATAGATACAACAGCGTTTATTGACTCAACCGGAACTGGTGAATAACAAGCAAATTCCTGTAATTTATACTCTGGGCCCACAGGGCCTCAACCAATCATAGTACTTGAAAAAGCCCGCCCAAATATGTATGTTCTAAGGTTTTTTTTGTTTTTTGTTTTAATTTGATTTATATGCCGCCCTTCTCCGGAGACTCAGGGCGGCTTACAATGCGTTAAGCAATAGCCTTCATCCTTTTGCATATTTATACAAAGTCAGCTTATTGCCCCCACAATCTGGGTCCTCAATTTACCTATCTTAGAAAGGATGGAAGGCTGAGTCAACCTTGAGCCTTGGCGAGATTCGAACCTGCAGTAATTGCAGGCAGCTGGTCTTAATAACAGGGTGCTTTAGACCACTGTACTACCAAGGCTCTTTCCAAGTTTTGCAAGTTTCCCTGCAAAACAGTTGAAGTTAACAGTTAGGGTCATCTAAAGGTTAGTTTCACTTTAGCAGGGCTTAACACAACTATATGTATTCAATACATAACACCCCTCCCCCTCTATGATAGTTCTTACCCTCAGTCTGTTCAATATTCATACACTTTAAGATAGGCTTGGGTGCCCACGGATCCTAGTGGACCGCCATAATGTTACTGGAGAGTCCTGTTTAAGTGGAGTATAGTCCATCTCCAATTGGACAGTCTTGATGGCTGTTTTGGTCACCCGTGAGTGACGGCGGCTCTATGGCCCTTCATACTTTCGTTTCTCTGGAGGCAGCCATGGGTGATGTAGGCAAACTTGGAAGAAAACAGTTCTCTAGTGGGTCTGATAAAGCCTTGGGATCCTCAACCAGCACTGGCCTGATCTGCCGACGCCGTAACTGATCAATGTGGCATCTGATTGTATGATCATCCCCCAGAGTAACCTCATATGGCCCATTATGGTCCATTACTTTAGTTACTCTGGCTGCCACTCAAGGTGCCCCACTTCCATAGTTCCTGGCCCAGACCAATTCACCCGGCTGTAAGTTCCTGGGGTGGGGATGGGGGTTGGCTGAGCCGTCTCCACCGCTACTGTATCTGGGTGAAGTTGTTCGAGCTTCGTTGTGAGCTGGTGGCCCCACCTCAGCTCCGCTGGGCTGTGACCTGTTGCTATACTGGGGCATTGTGTGTTGCCACAGGAGGAAATTTGCCAGGCGGTGATTCCAGTCCCCGATTCATCATCCGCTTGAGCGCCTCTTTTGTGGTCCTGACCATTCGTTCGGCCTAACCATTGGTCATGGGGTGGAATGAAGCTGATGTTACTTGCCGATTCATGTTGGCATTGAGGAACGACTGAAACTCTGCTGCCATGAATTGTGCTCCATTGTCAGACATGATTACATCTGGCAGACCATGTGTGGTGAACAGCTGGCGCAACTCTCGGATGACCCTGGTCGTTGTCATTGATGAGACCGGTACCACTTTCAAACACTTGGAATAACTGTCCACTATTATCAGGAACATCTGCTCCTGGAAGGGGTTTTAATCGGATTGGGGTTACTGCTGGATCAAGGTTGAGTGCAATGGGTTCCCCTTTGTATTGTCCTAGTTCAGTGTCTCTCTGTCTCTGTTTCTGTCTGTCTCTCTCTCTCTGTCTCTCTCTCCGTCTCTCTCTGTCTCTGTCTGTCTCTGTCTGTCTCTCTCTCCGTCTCTCTCTCTGTGTGTGTCTGTCTCTCTCTGTCTCTCTCTGTCTCTCTCTGTCTCTCTCTGTCTCTGTCTCTTTCTGTCTCTGTCTCTGTCTCTCTGTCTCTGTCTCTCTCTCTCTCCGTCTCTCTCTCTCTCTGTGTCTGTCTCTCTGTGTCTCTCTGTGTCTCTGTCTCTTTCTGTCTCTGTCTCTTTCTGTCTCTGTCTCTGTCTCTGTCTCTCTGTCTGCCTCTGTCTCTCTCTCTTTCGGTGGAGCAGTGGAAAAATCAGGAACGACGTCCTATGTCTTTGATTGTTCCATTCAAAGCAAGAGATAAACTGTCTAAAGTAATGAGTATTTACTTTTTTTGCCCATTCCCGTTAATGCCATCTAATTGCCGCAGCTGACAGCCGTCGTCAGCCGTGCAAAACAAGGCCACCACTCTGCTCGGCTGAGTCCTCCGGTGCTGGTCTGGGGCACCTTCTCTGCCCCGAGAGGATTCCTTGGGAGCATACCGGTGGCCTTGAGAACACCAACCCTGCAAAGACAGCTCTTAATTCCTGAAAAAAAGAAGGGGGGGAGGGGGGTAAGGAGAGAAAGAAGGGGGACCTTCTCCAGCCAAGAATTGGTTTTCTCTGCACAAACCATTCCACTTCCAGCTCCTTCTTCTGCAAAGGAATGGGATGCTGAGAGGAATGACATATGTTCCAGCAGATGTTGGCGAATCAATCCTCCGGAATGACAGGGGAAGGAAATAGCTTGCCCACCATTGCTGAATTTCAATGGCTTTGCGGTTTTGCTGAGGAGGGACCCTCCCTCCCTCCTTCCCTCCCTTCCTCTTCCTTCCTTCCTTTCAGTGTTGGTATTCAGCCGGTTCGGACAGGTTTGGGCGAACTGGTAGTGGCGAACTGTGGGTGGGGGTGGGCCTGCCTACCCGCCCCGGTGCTATGCCATCCTATTTATCCACATTTTCTAAGCTGTGCACATTTTCAGTGCGCAGTGAACCAGTGGTAAAATTATGTGAAAGCCACTCCTCCTTCCTTCCTTCCTTCCTTCCTTCCTTCCTTCCTTCCTTCCTTCCTTCCTTCCTTTTTTCTTTCCCACCTTTATTATTTTACAGATAACTCAAGGCAGCGAACATATCCAATACACCTTCCTCTTCCTTTCCCCCCCTGGGACGTGGGCTGAGCTGAGAGAGAGAATCACCCTGTTGGCTTTCATGCCTTAGGTAGGATTCGAACTCACCGTCTCCTGGAGAATGAGCCAAAGTCAGCTAGCCAGCTTTCATAGCTAAAGATGAGACTAGAACCCACGTCTTCCCTCTTTCCAGCCTTAACTGCCTTAACCACGGGAAGTCAAACCCGTCCCAATCCTGGACAAACGGTGGGTCCCATCTCTCCACGCAGCAGAACCCAATCAGAATTTTATGGGTTTGCTTTGTCTTGCAAATGTCCTGCTTAGCAACAGACGTTTTGGGCCTGATTGTAGGTCGTAAGCCGAGAACTAGCTGTTAATTTGGCATCCAAATTGCAGCCGGACGATCTCGACGGCAGTCAAGCGGATTAGCTTAAGAAAAGGGATGTTTAAGTGATATATTTAGGGCAGTGGAGGAAATGGATAGAGTTGAATAAATGTTAAATTAGGATTTATGGGGAAGGCTGCTTTGAAATGTTATATTAATATACACAAAGAATAAATGTTAAAGTAGGATCTATTATACAGTCTTAAAGTGGAAGGTTGCTTTGAAATGTTGTAATAATATATAGATATAAGTTTTGGGGAGGACAAAAAGGGCAGATTATTGCTAAATTGGGAGTTATAATAATATTATGCTAAACTAGAAGTTATCATACAATGTTATAGCAGACTGCTTTTTTTTTGAAATGTATGGTAAAAGGGGAAAGTAACAATATTAATATAATATAGTCAGTATATAGAGGAGGGGGTAAGGCGATGTTAAAATATTATGTAATCTGTTATGAATTAGGTTTTTGGTGTGAAGAAGTCACGGGGGGATGGGTGGCGAGGAGGGGTTAGGGAGGAGGGGGGGAGGAAAAAAGGGGGGGAATTTTTATTTTAAAAATTTTTAAAAAAAAAAAAAACAAAAAAAAAAAAACAAGTCCACGCTATTCAATTCCATGCCCTTCATGGGGCATTTAAGGTTGGGGAGGGGGCTCTCTCTCCCCCTGGCTTTTATGAGCTTCTCCGGTAATGCTACCGCCCAGCCGGGCTCCCCGCGGGGCTATTCGGAGCCAAATTAATCTGTGCTTTCTTTTATCCCAGAGTCGTTAGGAAAATGACTTGTAAATAGAGTCCCCCCCACCAAAAAAATTCGGCCTTGTTCAGCTCAGATGGGTTTGCTCCCCTCCTGCCCCCCCCCCTCTCTCTTTAGCCAATGTTTGCTTGGGATTGTTTCCCCAACAGTCCTTTGCTAAAGGAAGGAAAGGTAGCCGAAGAAGAAGAAGAAGAAGAAGACTGGCTAAGAGAGAACATTCGGTCGCATTTTCTCTGCCTCTATTCTGGGAAGCAGGAAGAGAAGAGGGGAAATTGCTTTCATTGCTTCCCGGGGTTTCTGCTATTCCTTCCTAGACACTCAGGACCTGTCCTTTCCTTTTTCCTCTCCTCCCTTTTCTCCTCTTCCTCCCATCCATTCTTTTTCTTTTTCCTTTTCTCCTCCCTCCCTCCCTCCTTCTTTTCCTTCCTTCCTCCTTCCCTTTCCTTCCTTCCTCCCTCCCTCCCTCCTTCTTTTTCTTCCTTCCTCCCTCCCTCCCACTCACTTTCCTTCCGTCCTCCCTCCCTCCCACTTTTCCTCCCTCCCATTTTTCTTTCTTTCCTTCCTTCCTCCCTCCCTCCCTCCCACTTTTCCTTCCCTCCTCCCTCCCTCCCTCCCTCCCATCTTTCTTTCTTTCCTTCCTTCCTCCCTCCTTCTTTTTCCTTCCTCCCTCCCTCTCTCCCACTCACTTTTCCTTCCTTCCTCCCTCCCTCCCACTTTTCCTCCCTCCCATTTTTTTTCTTTCTTTCTTTTCGGAAAGAATCCAGTTTGTTCATCTTTCTTTCTTTCTTTTCTTTCTTTCTTTTTTCTTTCTTTCTTTCTTTCTTCCTCCCCCTCCCTCCCTCCTCCCTCCTTTTTTCCCTCCCCCCTCCTTCCCCCCTCCTTTCTTTCCTTCCTTCCTCCCTCACTCCCCCCCTCCTTCTCTTTTTTCCCTTCCCCCTCCCTCCCACTTCTCCTTTCTCCCCTCCCTTCTTTTTCTTTCTTTCTTCTTTTCTTTTTTCTTTTCTTTCTTTTTTCTTTTCTTTCTTTCTTCCTCCTTCCCCCCTCCCTCCCTCCTTCTTTTCTTCCTCCCCTCCCTCCCTTCTCTCCCACTCACTTTTCCTTCCCCCCCTCCCTCCCTCCCCTTTTTCCTCCTTCCCAATTTCTTTCTTTCTTTTTTCCTTCCTTCCTCCCTCCTCCTTTTTTTTTCTTCCCTCCCTCCCCCTCCCTCTCACTACTCTTTCCTTTCCTTCCCTCCCTCCTTTTTTCCTTTCCTCCCTCCCTTTTTTTTTCTTTCTTTCTTTCTTTCTTTCTTTCCTTCCTTCCTTCCTTCCTTCCTTCCTTCCTCCTTCTTTTTCTTCCTCCCTCCCTCCCTCCCACTCACTTTTCCTTCCTCCCTCCCTCCCACTTTTCCTCCCTCCCATTTTTCTTTCCTTCCTTCCTCCCTTCCTCCCTCCCACTTTTCCTCCCTCCCATCTTTCTTTCTTTCTTTCTTTCTTTCTTTCTTTCTTTTTCTTTCTTTCTTTCTTTCCTTCCTTCCTTCCTCCCTCCCTCCCTCCCTCCCTCCCTCTTTTCCTCCCTCCCTCCGTCCCTCCTTCCCCCCCACTTTTCCTTCCTTCTTTTCTTCCTTTCTCCCTCCCTCCCCTTCCCTCTCCTCTCCCCTCCAAATGGAACAGTCAACTCTTCCTGCTCTCATCACTCATTTTAATTAGGGGAAAGGCTGGCCTTTCAAACCAAGGAGCTCTCAATGAAAAAATCCATTTGTTTCTTGTACTTGTTCTCGTTTCTTAACCTGCTGTTTCTCTCCCCAAACCCCCACCTAATTAGATTCTCCTGGGATCCGGTGCAGAAACAGACGGCTTCAGCAACGCCTGACACAGACCGGGGAGATCTGGCCCGAAAGACGTGTTCAGGACCCAGGAAAGGAGAGGCCGTCAGCCACGCCGTGTCTCCCACGCGTGCAGCTCCTTTTGCGGAGACCCTAAATCGCTCTTCCTTCCCTGCCTGGCAGGAAGAAGCAAAGAGAAACTCCACCAAGTTGAAGCTCCTCGGAACCAACTTCTGCTGTTCTCCTGTTGGAAGAAATATCCAGGTCCAGGTCCAAGCCAGGGGAAAAGCACTGGAAATAAAATGGAGGCTGGAGGAGAACCACCAACCCCCTGTGATTCAGGGATAGCTGACAAAATGGAGTTGAGAGTGGGTGGGTTTTTATACCTCCTGGATTCCTATGGGGTCATGTAGGGATCGTGGCCAGCTCTATAGGCAAAAGGGAAAATGCAAATCCTAAATGTTTGTCTGAGCTAATCTTGTCAACCTTTCATTGGCCTAACTGTATTGCTTATCCGGAGTATCTGTCTGACCCAGTCTTTCTGAACGGATTAGAAATCTGCATTTCTAAAAGCTGGCCTCCTTAGTTTCTGCTTGGGGCAGGGAAACTGGGGCTGAATTGCTGCCACCCTTTTAAAAAAAAATCATTTCTCCTTTAGGGGAAATATTTTATCCTCCCTTTTTTAATATTTCCCAAAATATTTCATTCTTCCCACACTCCTGATTTCCATCAGGTTTCTTAGCTCAAATCGTTTACCCGTTCGGGATGGTTTTTGCTCCTGGATAAAATGGAGCCTTGAATTCGGTGTGGACAATCTCTGAAAGCTACTAAAACTCTTGCAATCTTGGCCAGAAGCCACAGATCCACAACTGAGATTTTCCAACAGTCTTCAAGGGCAGCCCCAGGTTGAGCACTTTGCAGCAGCCAAGAAATGAGGAGAGACAATAGAGGTCCTGCGTTAAGCCTGAAAGCCAGCTGCGTGACTTTGGCCCAGTCACCAGGAGATGGTGAGTTCTAGTCCAACCATAGGCAAGAAAGCCGACTGGGTGACTTTGGGCCAATCATCAGGAGATGGTGAGTTCTAGTCCCACCTTAGCTATGAAAGCCTTGGTAGTACAGAGGTTTAAGGCACCCTGTTATTAAGCTGGTTATTAAGACCAGCTGCCTGCAATTACTGCAGGGTTCGAATCTCGCCAAGGCTCAAGGTTGACTCAGCCTTCCATCCTTTCTAAGGTAGGTAAATTGAGGACCCAGTTTGTGGGGGCAATAAGCTGACTTTGAATAAATATACAAAAGTATGAAGGCTATTGCTTAAGGAGCCTTGGTAGTACAGTGGTCTAAAGCACCCTGTTATTAAGACCAGCTGCCTGCAATTACTGTAAGTTCGAATCTCGCCAGGCTCAAGGTTGACTCAGCCTTCCATCCTTTCTAAGGTAGGTGAAATGAGGACCCAGATTGTGGGGGCAATAAGCTGACTTTGTATAAATATATACAAAAAGGATGAAGGCTCTTGCTTAACGCATTGTAAGCCGCCCTGAGTCTCCGGAGAAGGGCGGCATATAAATCAAATTAAAATAATAATAATAATAAAATTAATTATAATTAATTATAAAAATAATAATATAAAAGAGTTGGAAGGGAGCTTGGAGATCTTCTAATTCAAGAAGCAGGAGACCCCACACCATTCCAGACAATAATGAAGACGAGGTATTGAATGTAGGATGTGGTGGCTCAGTGGCTAAGACGCTGAGCTTGTCAATTAAAAGGTCGGCAGTTCAGCGGTTCGAGTCCCTAGTGCTGCATAATGGGGTGAGCTCCCGTGACTTGTCCCAGCTTCTGCCAACCTAGCAGTTCGAAACCAGATAAAAAATGCAAGTAGAAAAACAGGGACCCCCTTTGGTGGGAAGGGAAAAGCGTTCCGTGCGCCTTTGGTGTTGAGTCATGCCGGCCACATGACCACGGAGACGTCTTCGGACAGCGCTGGCTCTTCGGCTTGGAAACAGAGATGAGCACTGCCCCCTAGAGTCAGGAACAAGTAGCACTTATGTGCGAGGGGAACGTTTACCTTTACCTTTACTATTGAATGAATGAATGAATGAATGAATGAATGAATGAATGAATGAATGATCGATAGGCTATGAGCCAAATTTGATCTTGTAAAAGTACATATCCTGGAGAAAACAGCCAACACAGGGGATTAAAAAGTGCCCCCCTCCCCTCAGCCTTGAGCAGGCAGTTGTTCAACTGGTAGAGATTATTCCTTGCAGAAATGAATGTACCTCAGTTTCCCGGATACTCACCAGTTCCTTCTATCCCCATTCCACACAGACTGTGATTAAAAAAATAAAATAAAAAGCACTGGGAATTTCTGCACATTTTGGGGGGGTGGGTGGATGGTAGGGTTAAATTTATTTATTTTTTAACATTGCTTCAATTGCATAAATGAGAGGATTAAAACAGTACAAACCCAGTTCTCTGTGTTTGTATCAGCGATTTTGTGTTGTTCCTTTTCCCCCATCTTTTGTTATCGGGAGAGCGAGATCGTAAATAATCTCCAAAACCGAACCAAAAAAAAGGCACAAATGAAATAAAGCTTCAGTTTAACCTATCGCTAATGATTGTTTCAAAACATCCAGCGCATTGCAAGCAATGTTTGGAGTGGCAATCTAATTAAATGATTACACCAAAGGAAAGGGAAATTGCATTTCATTTCATAAAATAGTTTGCTATTATTTTTTTTTTGTGATGCATTTTATGACACTTGTGAGCTGTGTAGATTTGCCTGACCAAAGACGCATACTAACACAGGTAGTCCTCGACTTACAACAGTTTAGTGACCAAAGTCACAACGGCACTGAAAAAATTGACTTATGAGTGTTTTTCACGCTTACGACCGTTGCAGCATCTTTGTGATCAAAATTCAGACGCTTGTCAACTGACTCATATTTATGACAGCTGCAGTGTCCCAGTGTTACGTGATTACCTTTTGTGACCTCTGACGAGCAAAATCAACGGGGAAGCCGGATTTACTTAATAACCGTGACAGGAAAGGTTGTAAAATGAGGCAAAACTCACTTAACAAAATGTCTCACTTAGCAACAATAAATTTTAGGCTCAGTTGTGGTCATAAGTCAAGGACTACCGGTCCTCAGTCAATGGGGAAGCCCGCTTCCCTTAACAACCGTGTTGCTAAGTTAACGACTTCAACCATTTGCTGAACAACTGTGCCAGGAGAGGTTGTAAAATGGGGCAAAATTCACTTAACTCTCTCGCTTAGCAACAGACCTTTTTGGGCTCAATTGTGGTCATAAGCCGAGCACTGCCTGCACCGCTGTTGAATCAATAAACATTCCATTAATTCCTCTTTTGATTTTTTTTTTCTCCCCATTTGGACCTGACATGCTAACAGCTTTTGAAATGCTAGTAAATTAATTGTCCCGATGGAAGATGTTTTGGAACAGCTAATTCAATGTAGACAGTCCAAAATTTTGGGGTCATCAAACGGTTTCAAAAAGTCTCCCTGGAGATTCTAGGCAAGGCGATGCCCACGTGGGCCCTGGACTGTGATATGATTAGATGGATATTGCACTTGTTGGATAGTCATACCCATCTGGGCGACATCCGTTTTTATAGTTATTTATACCCCAGCTTTATTAATCAGCTTCCATGCCTAAGGCAGGACTAGAACTCCCCATCTGCTAGTGACTGGCCCAAAGTCACCTGGTTGGCTTGTAATGCTTAAACAGGACTAGAACTCCTTGTCTCCTGGCGATTGGCCCGAGGATACCCAGCTGGCTTTCATGTTTAATGTGTCAGCATTCTGATGCTGCCATAAAAAGACGAGGCTTGACTTTTCACCTACTTATTTTCTCTGTAGATAATATCCCCTAGGAGATGGGATGGGAGGGGGGAGCATTCCTGTGGGCTGAGGTCAGAAGCTGGGGAGACTGACTTGGAAGATGGCCAATGAGAAGATGAGAATCGGGGAACGGAAAGGGAAGGGTTTGGGGGTCAGAGGGTTAGTATCGGCTACGACGAAGTCGGGGCCAGATCTGTCGTACTCAATAAATGGAATATTTCAGCAAAGATTAATTGTTTGGGAGTGCAATTTATTTGAGATGACATCGAAACCTGACATAACGTGGGACTAGAACTCACTGTCGCCAAGTGATTGGTCCAAAGTCATCCGGTTGGCTTTTAATGCTTAAGCAGGACTAGAACTCCTTGTCTCCTGGTGATTGGCCCAAGGATACCCAGCTGGCTTTCATGTTTAATGTGGGACTAGAACTCACTGTCGCCAAGTGATTGGTTCAAAGTCATCCGGTTGGCTTTTGTGCCTAAGGTGGGAGTAGAACTCACAATATTCTGGTAGTATCACCACCTTGATACTCTCATATTTCCCCCACAACTCTGTGAGGTGGGTTGGGCTGAGAGATGGGCCCAATGTCACCTAGTTGGCTTTCATGCCTAAAATGAGACTAGAACTCATGTCTCCTGGTAATTGACCCAAAGTCTTCTAGACTGCTTTCATGCTTAAGGCAGAACTACAACATATCTCCTGGTGATTGCTCCAAAGTCACCTAATTGGCTTCTGCGCCTAAAATGGGACTAGAACTCATGTCTCCTGGTAATTGACCCAAAGTCTTCTAGACAGCTTTCATGCTTAAGGCAGGACTAGAACTCACATCTCCCGGTGATTGCTCCAAAGTCATCCTAGCTGGCTTTCATGCCTAAAGAAGGATAAGAATTCATTGTCTCCTAGTGATGGATCCAAAGTCACCCAGCCCATCTTTCATACCTAAAGTGGGACTAGAACTCACCATCTCCTGGTGACTGGCCCAAGTCACACGGCTGGCTTTTGATGCCTAAGTTGGACCAAGAACTCTTTGTCTCCTGGTGATAGGCCCAAGGACACCCAACCGGCTTTCATGCTCAAAGTGGGACTAGAACTCCCTGTCTCCTAGCAATTGGCCCAAAGATGCCCAACCAACTTTCATGCGTAAAGTGGGATTAGAACTCACAGTGTCCTGATGATTGGCCAAAAGTCACCTAGCTGGCTTTTGGCCTTAGGCAGGACTAGAACTCACTGTCTCCTGGTGATTAACTCTAGGAATCAAAAGCAACTTGATGACTCTACATCATCGTCATTATCCCCACCAGTTTCAATTTCTGATGGGGTGAGTTTCCAAGCCAGAAGAAGCGATGGATGGTTGTCCTCAGAAGAAGACACGAAGCAAGCACCACACCCCATTTGGGTACCCAGCGAAGTCACCCTCTGTGGTCTTCTCGAGCCCTTTGTCTAAACCCAGCAAAGCTATCTTCGGAAATGCCAACAGGAATCTTATTGTTTCTTTAATTACCACTTCAAGATCTTGGAAGCTTCCATGAGCTTTTATGAATAGGAAAACCCCTGGTGCCATCTTCTCCCGCTGCGGAAGTATTTTCAGGAGCAGCTGCTAGGCAGGGGAAGACAAGGAACTGCTGGTGGAAGCATCTTTGACGTTTGAGCCAAGTCTATTTAAATCATCTCCTGTTCACGCTCGTGTGGTTTGAAAAAAAAAAAAACCTTTCCAGGCCCAGCTGTTTATTGTCTTCTTCAGCCCCATCTTCCTTTTCTAAAGGGAACCATCCTCATTCTTTTTCACCCCTGGTGCTTCTCCAAACTCTGTTGCTTCCAAAACTGGGTCCTTGTTGGTCTCTGAAACTAGACTGAAGTTGCTTAGAAATTAAGCCTTGGTTAGACCGCACTGGGAATCCGGCATCCAGTTTCGGTCGCCACGATGTAAAAAAGATGCGGAGACTCTAGAAAGAGTGCAGAGAAGAGCAACCAAGAGGATTAGGGCAGTGGGGAAATTCAATTTTTTTTTACTACCGGTTCTGTGGGCGTGGCTTGGTGGGCGTGGTGTGGCTTGGTGGGCATGGCAGGGGAAGGATACGGCAAAATCTCCATTCCCACCCCACTCCTGGGGAAAGGATATTGCGAAATCCCCATTCCCACCCCACTCTGGGGCCAGCCAGAGGTGGTATTTGCCGGTTCTACGAACTACTCAAAATTTCCGCTACCGGTTCGTCAGAACCTGCTGGATTTCATCCCTGGATTAGGGGACTGGGAGTCTAAAACATGTGAAGAACGGTTACAAGAACTGGGAATGTCTAGTCTAGTGAAGAGAAAGACCTTTAGGCATTCTGACGGGTGACTCACTAGGAGACGATGAGTTCTAGTCCCATCTTAGGCGCGGAAGCCAACTAGGTGACTTTGGAGCAATCACCAGGAGATGTGAGTTCTAGTCCTGCCTTAAGCATGAGAGCTGTCTAGAAGACTTTGCGTCAATTACCAGGAGACATGAGTTCTAGTCTCATTTTAGGCATGAAAGCTAACTAGGTGACATTGGGCCCGTCTCTCAACCCAACCCACCTCACAGGGTTGTGGGGAGGGAAATAGGAAGAGGAGAGAGTATCAAGGTGGTATGTTCACCAACTTGAATTATTTAAGTAATAAAAGTGGGATAAAAAAAATCCGATAGATAGATATATAACAAATACATTTATTTATGAACCGCATGAAAGTTTTGTGAATTTCCAGCACTCCAAAGTGTTTGGCAGCAGCTGCCGCTGAGTGAAACACACACCTTCCTCCATGAACCTCTAAAGGTTGACTCCCGCTCGCTCCTTGCCCTTCTCCCCAACTCAGCCTTTTCTCTTCTTTTTTCTTTTGCCTTTCAGCTCTGGCAGGAAAAGCTATTTAATCTAGTCTCTCAAATAATTTCACCTTGATGATGAATAAAATGTCATGACCTCCAGAGCAATCCAGAACATCAATATTGGTGGATCCAATTGCAAGTTTATTTCTTTGACGCCTGCAAATATCTCTCTATTCTCTGCTTCTCAAGGGAGGGTGACTTTCTTTCTTTCTTTCTTTCTTTTTCTTTCTTTCTGTCTTTCTTTCTTTCTTTTCTTTCTTATTTATTTCCCTCCCTTCCTTTCCCTCTCTCTCTTTCTTTCTCTTCTTTCTTTCTTTCTCTTCTTTCTTTCTTTCTCTTTCTTTCTTTCTTTCTTTCTTTTTCTTTCTTTCTTCCTCCCTCCCTCCCTCCCTCCCTCTTTCTTTTTATTTTTTTAAATAAATAACACATGGTGGCAAACATACATAATGCTCCTTAGTTTTCCTATTTTCCTCATAAAAGCCATTTTTGGGTCAGAGTAACTAACCCAAAGTCACCCAGCTGACTTTCATGCCTAAGGCAGGATTAGAACTCCCTGTCTCCTGGTGATTGGCCCAAACTCACCTGTTTGGCTTTCATGCCTACGGCAGAACTAGAACTCCCTGTCTCCTGTGATTGGCCCAAACTCACCTGTTTGGCTTTCATGCCTATGGTAGAACTAGAACTCCCTGTCTCCTGGTGATTGGCCCAAAATCACCAGTTGGCTCTCATGCCTAAGGCAGGACTAGAACTCATCGTCTCCTGGTGATTGCCCAAAGTCACTTGTTTGGCTTTCATGCCTAAGGCAGAACTAGAATTCACCATCTTGTAGTGATTGGCCCAATCTGATGGACTGAAACTGAGAGAGGAGGAGGAGGAGGAGGAGGAGGAGGAGGAGGAGGAGGAGGAGGACACACATACCCAAACACAGAAATCTTATAGAACATCGGTGTCATCATCGTAGCTGCCATCTCCCTCTCCATCCATTGGAGTTGGGTGGCTAATACATACCTAATGTATGTGCATTATGTGTATACATAATACATACATAATCACCATCATCTTGACTTTGTTCTGCCAAATCTCTGGACATCCCTGCTGTGTCTTCAAAGCCACAAATCAACTCCATTCATCAGGACCACGACTTCTCACATTTGGCTTTGGCTCTCCCTGGTGCAAGCCAGCAAGGGAGGGGAATTCGTGGCCTCTGAGCTTTTGACTAATCAGACATGGGAGCGCCTAAAACAGGGGTCCCGGATGTCCCACCGGGGTGGAAGATCTCCTATTATTTTCCGGCACCTCAGAGAGATCACTGGTGTGATTTTTTTGTCTGTGTATATGCATGGCATGGTGTCTCGGTTGAATTTCTCCTCTTTCGGCTTCCGCAATCCGGTTTGCTATTCTGCTTCTGTAACTTGGAACGGTCACTAACCAAACTGTTGCAAGTCGAGGACTACCTGTAGAACTGAATTCTCCAACGTCCAACCCTGGTCACCGTGCTTAATTTAAGTCCCGTGAAGGAACATGGTTAAGTAGAATAGAAATAGAATAACAGAGTTGGAAGGGACCTTGGAGGTCTTCTAGTCCAACCCCCTGCTTAGGCAGGAAACCCTACACGACTTCAGACAAAGGGTTATCTAATCTCTTCTTAAAAACTTCCAGTGTTGGAGCATTCACAACTTCTAGTGGCAAGTTGTTCCACTGATTAATTGTTCTCACTGTCAGGGAATTTCTCTTTATTTCTAAGTTGCTTCTCTCCTTGATGAGTTTCCACCTGTTGCTTCTTGTCCTGCCCTCAGGTGCTTTGGAGAATAGCTTGACTCCTTCTTCTTTGGGGCAGCCCCTGAGATATTGGAAGACTGCTATCATGTCTCCCCTAGTCCTTCTCTTCATTAAACTAGACATACCCAGTTCCTGCAACCTTTCTTCAAATGTTTTAGCCCCCGGTCCCCTAATCATCTTTGTTGCTCTTCTCTGCACTCTTTCTAGAGTCTCCACATCTTTTTTACATCGTCACAACCAAAACTGAATGCAGTTGTGAAGTTTCCGAAAGATGCCCTAATTAATTCATGAGCCATGAGCCAAACTTCAAAAAAAAATATAGTCATTTATTAGGAGCAACATTCCGGCAATACTGGGATGCAGTTAGGACTGATCCTATGTAGATTTACATTCCCCTATGACCCTGTCTCTCCCCTCCTCTCTGGCCATGTCATAAATCACATTCTCCAATTAACCACTTTGGCTGGCTGTGAAATCCAACACCCTCCTTCCGATTGCGGTCAGGAAGAATGTATGGAATGCACTTCAGTTAGGGAAATCAATCAGCTCTATCAGTTCTCCCTCCCTCCTGCTCATGGCAACTTGAAAGCTTTGCAAGTTGACAGCAATATTCCAAGTGTGGCCTCACCAAGGCCTTATAAAGTGGTATTAACACTTCACGTGATCTTGATTCGATCCCTCTGTTTATGCAGCCCAGAACTGTGTTGGCTTTTTTGGCAGCTGCTGCACACGGCTGGTTCATGGTTGATGATAATGAAAGAAACCGGGGTCCTATGTGAAGTTTTACTGCCAAAGGTAAAAACCTTGCAACCACACTGCTAGGCAAGAGTGTTTTTTTTTCCCTGCTGGTGGGGGATTTTAATATCCCAGATCCCATCTCCTGAACCAGCCTCATCTGCATATTGTGCAAATTGGTTGCTTATTATGCAAATCAAGCCCATTTACAAGGAGCTCCCTCTTAATTATTGCTTTGTTTGTTTGTTTGCTGCTAGCAAGCAATGTGCCTCAATGTTGAGGAATGTAATGCTTTGCAGGCGAAGTGATGCTCATACCTGGGAAACATGGTTTCACTGGGTGAGAAACCATCAAGACAGGCATTCCCCGCCCTTCCCCGCTGCTGGCTGGGGGATTCTGGGAGTTGAAGTCCACCCATCTTCAAGCTACCAAGGTTGAGGAACACTGTGTTAATCTCTGCTCTTGTGAGTATTTTATTTCTGGCCAGGAAGTGCAGTGATCTTTTAGCTTTTGGATCGTCTCTTTTGAATGGTGTGTAAATGTGGTCCATCTCTATGTGCCCGTCGATGGCCGTTTTGTCTGAGTGCCGCTGGCTGGGGGATTCTGGGAGTTGAAGTCCACCCATCTTCAAGCTTCCAAGGTTGAGAAACACCGTGTTAATCTCTGCTCTTGTGGGTATTTTATTTCTGGCCAGGAAGTGCAGTGATCTTTTAGCTTTTGGATTGTCTCTTTTGAATGGTGTGTAAATGTGGTCCATCTCTATGTGCCCGTTGATGGCCGTTTTGCCTGAGTGCCGCTGGCTGGGGGATTCTGGGGGTTGAAGTCCCCCCATCTTCAAGCTACCAAGGTTGAGAAACACTGAGGGTGAGGTTTCCAGGGCCCACCTTCTTTCAGCACCCATCCGGGTTTTTTTTCAAAGCACCAGGTGTCAAGAGAGAAGGAAAAACAAATTTTCTACCTGCCATGGTTAAGCTTGCAAAATGCTACAGGAATGATTATTTATGCTTGATTTGCAAGCTGGCAGGAGAAAAAAAAAATCACAGTTGTTGGGACGATTTTAATAGCAGAGAAATTTTTTTTTCATGAAGTCTGTGAAACCACCTTAAGCTCCTTGATTCAAAGGGATGAGAGATCTTTGGGACAGAAGCCCACCCCCCACCCCCAGGCTGGGCGCGAGGTTGGGGATCCAGAGGATGAGATTTGAGTCTGCAGGTAGTCCTCGACTTACAAAGCACCACTGAGGCCAATATTTCTGCCGCTGAGTGAATTTTACCCCGTTTCACGACCTCTCTACGCGAATCCGGCTTCCCCATCGACTTTGCTTGTCAGGAAGTCACAAAAGTGGGCTTACGTGACCCCGTGGGACACTGCGACGGTCATAACTACGAGTCAGTTGCCAAGCATCTGAATTTTGATCACATGACCACGACGATGCTGCAACGGTCGTAAGTGTGAATAAAAATGGTCGTAAGTCACTGTTTTTCCAGTGCCATTGTAACTTTGAACGGTCACTAAATGGACTGTTGTAAGTCAAGGACTACCTGTACCTGGCCAACAAGATGTCCTGGCCTGCCCCCTACAGATCTTGCCTGCCCAAGGAGCACTGGTAGTCCTCGACTTACAACGCTCCATTTAGTGACCGTTTGAAGTTACAATGTCACTGACATGACCATTTTTCACACTTAATGACCGTTGCAGCATCCCTGTGGCCACATGAACAAAATTCAGACGCTGGCTCATATTTATGACCGTCGCAGAGTCCTGGGGTCACGCAATCCCCTGTCAATGGGGAATTCAGATTCGCTTAACGACGGTTTCACTAACTTAACAACGGCAGTTTAACAAATGTGGCGAGAAAAGTTGTAAAGTGGGGCAAAACTCACTTAACAAGCGTCTCCCTTAGCAACATACATTTTAGGCTCAATTCTGGGCATAAGTCAAGGACAACCTGTAATGTCCCCCCAGGACCAAAACTATCCAAAACTAATAACACTCCCAATAAGGATTTAGCGTGGCACAGTCTGCGCCACGCAACTTTCTCCTGCATCAAGATAAGGCTTTCAGTCCGCGTGTTCGTGCAAAGAAGTGAAAACACAATTGGGAATGTTCAGTTTAATGAAAAGAAGGACCAGGGGAGACATGATCGCAGTCTTCCAAATATTTGAGGGGCGGCCCCAAAGAAGAGGGAGTCAAGCTATTCTCCAAAGCACCTGAGCAATGGGTGGAAACTAATCAAGGAGAGAAGCAACTTAGAACTAAGGAGAAATTCCCTGACAGTGAGAACAATTAACCAGTGGAACAACTTGCCACTAGAAGTTGTGAATGCTCCAACACTGGAAGTTTTTAAGAAGAGATTGGACAACTATTTGTCTGAAATGGTAAAGGAATTCCTGCCTGAGCAGTGGGGTGGACTAGAAGACCTCCAAGGTCCCTTCCAACTTTGTTATTCTGTTATTCTGCTAACCGCTTCTGTAAAGCACCAGCAGGCAGGACAAGAAGCAACGGATGGAAACTAAGCAAGAGAAGGAGAAATTTCATGGCAGTGAGAACCATCAACCCATGGAAGAGAAGTTGCCTTCAGAAGCTGTAGGAGCTTCGTCACTGGAAGCTTTCAAGAAGAGACTGGACTGCCCTCTGTCAGAAACGGCGTAGGATCTCCTGCTTGGGCAGGGGGGGTTGGACTAGATGACCTACAAGGTCCCTTCCAACTCATCATTTAATTAAGGAGAGAAAAAGAGCCTTGATAGTACAGGGGTTTAGTGCACCCTGTTATTAACACAGCTGCCTGCAATTTACTGCTGGTTCGAATCTCGCCAAGGCTCAAGGTTGACTCAGCCTTCCATCCTTTCTAAGGTAGGTAAATTGAGGACCCAGTTTGTGGGGGCAATAAGCTGACTTTGTATAAATATACAAAAGGATGAAGGCTATTGCTTAGCGCATTGTAAGCCGCCCTGAGTCTCCGGAGAAGGGCGGCATATAAATCAAATTAAATAAAAAAATAAATAAATAAAAATAAGAATCAACCTAGAACAAAGGAGAAACTTCCTGACAGTGAGGACAATTAACCAGCGGAACAGCTTGCCACCAGAAGTTGTGAATGCTCCAACACTGGAAGTTCTTAAGAAGAGATTGGACAACCATTCGTCTGAAATGGTACAGGGTCGCCTGCCTGGGTAGGGGGTTGAATTAAAAGACCTCCAAGCTCCCTTCCAACTCTGTCATTCTCTTATTCCAAGGGTCGTCCTTTGGATCCGGCAAGGCCCGCGCGCGTGTGGCTTTGCATCCAAATGACCCCTTTGGCCGCCACCGTTGCACGGCGCCAAAGTAAAACAATCAGGGGAAAGCACGCGCCCTTCGGTGCTGCGGTATTCCTGCTCCTGCCACCCCCCCCCCACCCCCCCCCCCCAGCAGAGGAAAGGCGGAAGAGGCGAGCAGCCAAGTGGTTGTCAGAAAAAGATGCGAGCCGCCCTTCTTGATGCCTCCCCGGGGGTCACAGCGGCTGAGAACGTCAGCAAAGCATCGATCGGATGGCAATTGAATAAAGCAGGCTCACCTGGGCGTACGGTGCTTCGGCGTACGCGGCTCGCGCCGCGGCGAAGGGATAAATCAGCTCCCAGCCGCAGGAGAGTCGATGGAGTGACAGATTTCCTTCTCGTGCTTCCAGACATCAATGTATAAATGAACAGAAGTGATCATCTCAAAACAACGGTGCCAAGAGTCGGTAATCGGCATCAGGGCATTTCGAGGGGAAAAACAGCCAAAACACCGTGCTTATAAATTTAGCCGTATCAGATAGACTGATGGATGATGACTGACAGCACCTTCGGGGTGGCTCCGAAATTTATCTTCACCTCTGCAAAGACCGAGAGGGAGGCTTCTTCGCAGCTCATCCCTGGGCCTTATTTTATTTTATTTATTTATTTATTTATTTATTTATTTATTTATTTATTTATTTATTTATTTATTTATTTACTTATTTATTTATTTATTTATTTATTTATTTGATTTATATGCCGCCCTTCTCCGGAGACTCAGGGCGGCTTACAATGTGCTAAGCAATAGCCTTCATCCTTTTGTATATTTATACAAAGTCAGCTTATTGCCCCCACAAACCGGGTCCTCATTTCACCCACCTTAGAAAGGATGGAAGGCTGAGTCGACCTTGAGCCTGGTGAGATTCGAACTTGCAATAATTGCAGGCAGCTGTGTTAATAACAGGGTGCTTAGACCACTGTACTATCAAATTGTTTTATTCAATTTGTATCCCGCCCTTCTCCTAGTGGACTCAGGGCGGTGCACAGCCAGAACTAAAACACATACCAATACAAAATTTAAAATTATTAAAAAGAATTACATACTTTGGCCCAAATTTAAAACAATTCAAATTTATTTATTTATTTATTTATTTATTTATTTATTTATTTATTTATTTATTTAAATTTGTATGCCGCCCTTCTCCCGAAGGACTCAGGGCGGTGAGCAGCCAAAATTAAAAATACATACAATATAAAATTTAAAATAATTTAAAAGCAGAATTAAATCGAATTGGCTTCCCAAAAATTAAAACCCATTTCCCTTAAAATAACCCATTAAAATTTTAAACCAGCCCAGCTTGCTGAAATAGGAAGGTCTGCAAAGCTTGACGGAAAATTAAAACCCATTGACAAATTAAAAGCTAAAAAAAAACCTAAAAGAAGTGGGGGGGGGTTGAAGGGGCCTTGAAGGACCCAGGGAAATAGTTCGGGGACGTCGCAATACAGCGTCCTAGGGAGGGTCCCAATCTTGCAGCACAGCAGCAGCAGTGCCCCCTGCCCCCTCCGGGACTGAAAAATGAAATTTAACATCTTGGATCAACCGAAGAAAAAGTGGCCCATGATTTGCATAGCGGAGTCCTTGGTGCTCTCTGAGTTGACAAAACGTTTCATGAGCCAGCTTGCTAACCTCATCAGTGTTGGAAGGCAGTGGGGTTTGTGGAGAGGAGGAGGAGGAGGAGAACTTGGTGCTCTCTGAGCTTGGTTGCTTCTTGCAGATGTTTCTTGACCCAGCTAGGTACCAAAGAGCCCTGAGCTACAAATATTCTCTTCTATTGCTATTTTACACCATGACCAGATTTTGCAATCGTTCACACTTAGTAGAACCCAGGTGCATTCAACGGGTGGGGCATTGCTGGGGGGTCCTCCCACCAGCGTGTGCAAAATTTTGCCCCTTCCCAGAAAACCTGTGCAAGTTTGCACAGGGCTCGTAGCCGCCCCTAAGCGTGCTCGAAAAGCCTGCCCGGGAACGAGCTTGCCAAATGGATTTCGCTGTCACGCTCGCCCGAAATACCTTTGTTCCAGAAACGGCATCTTCTTTTGCTTCAAACCCCCCCACCACCACCCCAATTAATTGCACGTTGGATTTGATTTCCTGTCACACCGCGGCAATGCAACGCTCTGGAAATGCTTTTTTTTAAAAAAAGAAATCTTTTGCAAGTAACGTTTTGCTTCCCTTTATCGAGTTCGCACCGCGACGCGGGAGGCCTGCCTGTAGCATGGCATCACGCGAGCCAGAAATGGCACCTCCTCAGTCACACCCCACGCGTGTAAGTAGGTTATGGGGTGGAGTGTGGCCATCCTAGCCCCCTCCTGGCCCGGTGACAAGCCTGACGGGGATTCTGCTTTCCTTCCTTCGCTTTATTGGTGCCAGAAGCAATAAGGATATTAAAATAAGGCATATTACAGGCGGTCCTCCAATTACGACCAAAAATGAGGCCAACATTTCTGTTGCTAAGTGAATCCATTTTATGACCTTCCTTCCTTCCATCTGACAAGAGGGGATCAGCCTCTTCTCCAAAGCCCCTGAAGGCAGGACAACAAGAAGCAACGGATGGGAACTCACCAAGGAGAGAAGCAACCTGGAACTGAGGAGGAATTTCCTGACAGTGAGAACAATTAATCAGTGGGACAGCTTGCCACCAGACGTTCCTTCTTTCCATCCATCCATCCAACAAAATCTTTCTTTCTTCCTCTTTCTTTCTTTCTTCTTTCTTTCTTTCTTTCTTTCTTTCTTTCTTTCTTTCTTCCTTCCTTCCTTCCTTCCTTCCTTCCTTCCTTCCTTCCTTCTCTCCCCTTCCTTCCTTCCATCCCTCTTCCTCTCTTCCTTCCTTCCTTCCTTTCATACCTCTTCCTTCCTTGCTTTCTTTCTTCTTTCTCTCCCCTTCCTTCCTTCCTTCCATCCCTCTTCCTTCCTTCCTCCCTCCCTTCCTCCTCCCTTCTTCCTTCCATGCCTCTTTCTTCTTTGCTTGCTTGCTTCCTCCCTCCCTCCCTCCCTCCCTTCTTCCTTCCTTCCATGCCTCTTCCTTCCTTGCTTGCTTCCTTCCTTCTCTCCCCCTTTCTTCCTTCCTTCCATCCCTCTTCCTCTCTTCCTTCCCTCCCTTCCCTTCCTTCCATCCACCCTCTTCCTTCCTTCCTTCATTCTCTCCCTTCCTTCCATGCCTCTTCCTTCCTTCCTTCCTTCCTCCTTCCCTCCCTCCCTTCTTCCTTCCTTCCATGCCTCTTCCTTCCTTGCTTGCTTTCTTCCTTCGCTCCCCCTTCCTTCCTTCCTTCCACCCCTCTTCCTCCCTCCCTCCCTTACTTTCATACCTCTTCCTTCCTTGCTTGCTTCCTTCCTTCTCTCCCCTTCTTTCCTTCCTCCTCTCCCTCTTTCTTTCTTCCATCCCTCTTCCTCTCTTCCTTTTTTCCTTCCTTCCTTCTTTCCTTCCTTCCTCCCTCCCTCCCTTCTTCCTTCCTTCCATGCCTCTTCCTTCTCTCCCTTCTTTCCTTCCTTCTCTCCCTCTTTCTTCCTTCCATCCCTATTCATCCCTCCCTCCCCCTCCTTCCTTTCATACCTCTTCCTTCCTTGCTTGCTTCCTTCTCTCCCCCTTCTTTCCTTCCTTCTCTCCCTCTTTCTTCCTTCCATCCCTCTTCCTCTCTTCCTTTTTTCCTTCCTTCCTTCCTTCCTTCCATACATACCTCTTTCTCTCTTCCTTTTTTCCTTCCTTCCTTCCATACCTCTTCCTTCCTTGCTTGCTTCCTTCCTTCTCTCCCTTCTTTCCTTCCTTCCTTCCTTCCTTCCTTCCTTCCTTCCATACCTCTTTCTCTCTTCCTTTTTTCCTTCCTTCCTTCCATACCTCTTCCTTCCTTGCTTGCTTCCTTCCTTCTCTCCCCCTTCTTTCCTTCCTTCCTTCTTTCCTCCTTTCTTTCTTCCTTCCTTCCTCCTTCCTTCCTCCCTCCCTCCCTCCCTTCCCCTCCTTCTCCCTCTCCCCCTCCTCCACCCTGCCCTGAAAAGAAGTCCTTCGTCCATCCCCTGCAGACCTTGAGTTCCTCTCTGGGAAATATTTTCGGATGCCCCTGAGACAGGATTTCATGGCTCTTTTCTCGCCACTCTCCGTCCCCTCCAATTACCGATAAGGATGTGCAGTGGATGCTACAGACTGCGGCATAATGATGCTCCCATTGTTTTGAAAGAGATTTTTCCCCCCCGTATTCTTCTCTCAAGATGACCTTCAAATGCAGCCTGATTTACAATGCAATGCAAAAAAGCCGGGTGGTGTTGGGGGTTTTATTTTATTATTATTTCTTACATTTTTTTCCCAGAGAAAATAAGCCGGGGCGAGAGAGGAACATCGACACAGGACAGGGATTTGGTTATGAAGGACAAGGGACAGGAATGGGGAGTGGGGTGGGGGTCCCCAGACTCGGGACCCTTTGAAGCGAATTCTAGACATCTCACGAGGGTCTCCGGAGCAGGGGTGAAATCTACTTACCTCCCCAACCGGTTCGGAAGTGCACACTCCGCGCGCGTCACATGTGCTTGGACCCTCTGTGCGTGCCCAGAGGGTAAAAAACAGGTTACTTCCTGGGTAAAACCAGGAAGTAACGACAACCGGGTGGCTGGGCGGAGCCTCGCACCGCCATCGCTACCAGTTCTCCGAACCCCCGGCTGCCATCCCTACCGGTTCGGTTGAACCGGACCGAACCGGGAGCATTTCACCCCTGCTCTGCAGCCTTGGGCAGTGGTGGGTTGCCCCAGTTCGGACTGGTTCGCAAGAACCGGTAGTAAAACCGGCGGGAGGCCCCGCCCACCGCCCCGGATGTCATCATCGGCGATCTGCACATGTGAGCACACGCGGAATCCCGTTCCGAACTGGTAGTAAAGGTAAGTAGAAGCCACTCCTGGCCTTGGGGAGAATTCCCTGCTTCTTCTCCTTTTGCAAAAGGGAAACTGAGGCACACTGGCTTCAAAATACAGGGGGTCTCGACGACCGTTTGCTTAGCGACCGCTGAAAGTTACAACGGCACTGAAACATGTGACTTATTTTCCCCCTTTTGACCATTGCAGCGTCCCAAATTCAGACGGCTCGTATTTATGACCGTCGCAGGTCATAGGATTCTCTTTTTCCGACCTTCTGACAAGTCAACTCAACAGGGAAGCCAGATAACAGAATGACGGAGTTGGAAGGGATCTTGGAGGTCTTCTGGTCCCAGCCCCATGCTCAGGCACGAAACCCATTCAACAATTTGAATATTATTGCATCCAATTATGGTCACTACACAATAAAAAAAGATGTGGAGACTCTAGAAAAAGCGCAGAGAAGAGCAGCCAAGATGATGAAGGGACTGGAGCAGGGGTGGGTTCTAAATTTTTTTTTACTAGCGGTTCTGTGGGCGTGGCTTATTTTGTGGGTGTGGCTAGAAGAAGCCCAGTTGCCATGATTCAACTTCCAGATATCCTCCAAACCCTCACCCCTCTCGCTCTCCCATCCAAGAACACAACTTTCTGCTCTTCTTCAAAAGCCACTTAACAGAATAACAGAGTTGGAAGGGACCTTGGAGGTCATCTAATCCCAACCCTCCGCCCAAGCAGGAGACCCTCCACCATTTCTGACAAAAGACGGTCCAGTCTCTTCTTGAAAGTCTCAAGTGATGAAGCTCCCACAACTTCTGTTCCATCGGTTGCTGGTTCTCACTGTCAGAAAATTTCTCATTTTATTTCCAGGTTGAATCGCTCCTTGATTAGTTTCCATCCATTGTTCCTTGTCTGGCCTTTGGGTGCCTTGGAAAACAGCTTGACCCCCTTCCTCCTCTCTATGGCAGCCCCTCAAATATTGGAAGATGCTCTCCTGTCTCCCCTGGTCCTTCTCTTCCCTAGACTAGCCAGGCCCAGTTCCTGCAACCGTTCATCGTCTGTTTTAGCCTCCAGCCCCTCAACCCAGGGTGTGAAATGCTCCCGGTTCCCGACCGGATTGCCCGATCCGGTAGCGATGGAGGCGGGTAGTTCGGAGAACCGTAGCAAAAATCCCTGCTCCCCCCCCCCATGCCCAGCTGAGCTGCACAATCATCAGAGGCTTTTTTTCTTTTAAATGCCTCTGACGATCCCAGCTGAGTTGCCTGATCGGCAGAGGCTTTTTTAAAAACTCAGCTGGGATCGTCAGAGGCATTTAAAAGAAAAAAAAAACCTTTTTTCTTTTAAATGCCTCTGACGATCCCAGCTGAGTTGCCTGATCGGCAGAGGCCTCTGCCGATCAGGCAACTCAGCTGGAATCGTCAGAGCCTTTTGAAAGCATTTTTTTAACAACCTCTTCGCCGAAGAGATTGTAGAAAAAATGGTATTAAAAGTAAAAAAAAAAAAAATTGGCCACGCCCACCCAGTCACATTACCCCCACCCTCCCCCACCAAGCCACGCCCACAGAACCGGTAGTAACAAATTTTTAGATTTCACCACTGCCTCATCCTCTCGGTTGCTCATCTGGAAACAGAACTTCCGTGGCAAATTCTCTTCCATCCATAGCAAGAGAAAGAACGAGAAAAAGAACGAGAAAAGAGAAAGGGAGAGAAAGAAAAGAGATCGCCATCGCAAATGAAAGAATCGGGAGACGTTCCCCGCCCGAGTTGAGTCGGGAAAGAAAACCTTCGGTCTCAGAGCAAGGAGAAAATGGGGAAAGGGGTGGGTGGGATTTGAGTCTTTTTTTTTTTCCCCTAGGGGGGATGCAAAGCCTGAGCGAAGAGTCCGGGCGCCATTTCTCCCCCTTTTCAAATTCCGGTCATGGCGAAGGAATACAAGCCCAGGAAATGACAGAAAGCAAGCGAGGTTTGGATGTTACGAGCGATAAAGTACTCAAAACGTCTTTCTTTTCGCTGACCTCAATTTCCATGAAACAGCCATTCGTCCATGCTCGCTGAATGCCAATCGGCTGGCAAGGCCTCGGTGCCTGGGGAGGGTTTTGTCTTGGGCATCTTGCCTTAATTAGCTCGGTCATCCCTCCCGTACTGCCCCGAATCTCTTTCTAAGTACAGGAAAAGGGGGAAAATTTATGATTCCACCCACCCACCCCCAGATTGGGGTGTGTCATGTATGTCAGGGGTGAAAT
The DNA here is from genome assembly GCF_029531705.1 of Pantherophis guttatus. The sequence continues at coordinate 3,893,373 of NW_026844020.1, forward strand.
GCTCCCGGTTCAGACCAGATCGCCTGATCCGGTAGCAATAGCGGAGAGTGGTTCAGAGAACCGGTAGCAAACATCCCTGCCCCTCTCCCCTCCATGCCCAGCCGAGCCGTGCAATCATCAGAGGCTTTTTTATTATTATTATTTTTAAAAACATTTTTTTCTACAACCTCTTCGGCCGAAAAAAAATGCTTTTAAAAGTAAAAAAAAAAAAAAAGCCTCTGATGATCGCATGGCTCAGCTGGGATCGTCAGAGGCTTTTAAAAGCATTTTTTCTACAACCTCTTCGGCCGAATAGGTTGTAGAAAATATGCTTTTAAAAGCCTCTGACGATGCCAGTTGAGTTGCCTGATCATCAGAGGTTTTTTGTTTTTTTTTTTACTTTTAAAAGCATTTTTCGGCCAAAGAGGTTGTAGAAAAAATGCTTTTAAAAGAAAAAAAAAAGCCTCTGCCGATCAGGCAACTCAGCTAGGATCGTCAGAGGGCTTTTAAAAGCATTTTTTTTACAACCTCTTGTAGAAAAAATGGTTTTAAAAATAAAAAAAAAATGGCCACGCCCACTCAATCACATTACCCCATCACCACACAAAGCCACGCCCACAGAATCGGTAGTAAACAAATTTTACATTTCACCACTGGTGTATGTGTTCTTTTATAACCGTCTTCCTCACCTTTTTCCTCATTTCAGCCATCGCGGCGCAATTTCAGAATAACAAGAGTCAGAAGGGACCTCCGAGGTCATCTAGTCCAACCCCCCAACCCCCCTGTCAGGGTTCCAAGTAATACGCCATAGCAAACAGAACTACCGAGGCAGGTCGCTTCCTCACAGAATAGCTTTACTGGACGCATCATATTGGCACAGGATGGTGAAAACCGACTCTGAATATTCCGCGCGGTTTTCACCTAATTAAAGGTAAAGGTTTTTTTTTCCCTTCCCCAAACAATCAGTCACATGGTCCAATCAAGGTACCATCCGGTTGCCTGGTAACTTCACTCCTCCTCTCTTCGACCACCTGTGTGAATGACCTCGGTTCTCAGGAGAAAGTATTTTGTTTTGGCTACAAAACCCCAGCTATCTCTATTCCCCCCTCCCTATCCCCTCAGCTCCAGTGTGGCAACACTGAAGCCTCAAAATGGCTTCAGCCAGGTCAGCTTCATGGTTGACAGACACCCCCCAGGTAAGAGACCCTACCCCATTTCAAACAAATAGCCATCCAGACTCTTCTTTGCTGAGGATTGTTGTGGCTCCGACCCCCGAGGCCGACTTATCAGAGGGAGAAGGCTCTGAACATGAAGGAGAGGAGTTGGCCAGGCCTCCCCCTCCAGGACCCTCCTCTCTGGCAATGCCTCAGGTGTCTCCCGTAGGAGAAGAGATTGGCCAGGAGCCAGATATCTCGTCACAGTTGGAAAGTGAAGGAGATAAGTCTTGGCTGGATCCACGCCAGCATCGGAGAGACAAGCACACGCAACAGAAAAGGAGGCATGCCAGAGATTAAGCTGAGTCACTGGACCACACCCCACAGGGGATAAACCGGGCAGATGGTTGGCCTACACATTGAGGAAAAAACAAAGTATGCGGACTATTGACAGTATTGATATTGGAGGGAAAGAAATTTTTCAACAAAAATTAATTAAAGAAGCTTTTGTGGATTATTATACTAAACTATATGCCAAAGAAGAGGTGCAGAATGGACTTATAGAAAAATATTTAAAGGATAAGAGAGTTACAAAAATTACTGATCAACAAAAGGAAAGAATGAATTATCTTATAACAGAGGAGGAGATAATAGTAGCAATTAAACAGCTAAAAACAGCTAAAGCTCCTGGCACGGATGGTTTGACTGCAGTGTATTACAAAACTTTACAAGCTGAAATGGTGGGACAACTTAGAGATTTATTTTGCAATATTCAACAAGGGGGTAAAATACCCCCATCCTGGACAACTGCTTATATATCTTTGATACCAAAGGAACAAGTTGGTCCTAAAAAACCAGAGAACTACAGACCAATATCTCTTTTGAACACAGACTATAAAATTTATGCGAAGGTATTAGCCAACAGGTTGATGCCAGTAATCCAAAAGGTGATTCATGAGGACCAAGCGGGATTTATTGAGGGCAGATACATGAAGGACAATGTAAGGCAAGTAATAGATTTATTGGAATATCTTGATAAGAATAAACAGATTTCTGCAGTGCTGGTTTTTTTGGATGCGGAGAAGGCCTTTGATAGAGTGGATTGGAATTTTCTACTAAAGACTTTAAAAAAGATGGGCTTTGGGGACCAATTTACACAGGCGATCTCAGCAATTTATCAAGAGCAAAAAGCACAGATTATTATTAATGGAAGTTTGACGACAGAGTTTAAAATTGAAAAAGGAACAAGACAGGGATGTCCGTTGTCCCCACTTTTATTTATTTTAACATTGGAAGTCTTGCTAAACACAATACGGGACTCAAAAATTTTGAAAGGCATAATGATAAGGCAAGAGGATTATAGAATAAAGGCATTTGCAGATGATCTGGTGGTTACCCTATCACAACCAATGGAATCAACAATCCTGATGAATGACATTATACAAGACTATGGTAGAGTTTCAGGTTTTAGACTGAATTCAAAAAAGACTAAAATGATAGTCAAAAATATGACACAAGATCGTAAACATGAGCTTGAAAGGAGGGCAGGTTTTGAAATTGTACCTAAGGTAAAATATCTTGGAGTTCAGGTTGCAGAATCAAACATGAAATTGTTTCAAAATAACTATGAGGTGTTGTGGCGAGAGGTTCAGAAAGACATGGAGACTTGGAAAAAGCTGCAACTGTCTTTACTTGGAAGAATAGCAGCAGTTAAGATGAACATTTTGCCAAGATTTCTGTTTTTGTTTCAAATGATTCCGGTGCTTAAAAGTGATAAACAACTGAAAGTTTGGCAAACTGGACTTAATAAGTTCGTCTGGAACGAGAAAAAGCCGAGAGTGAAATTGAAAATTATGCAAGATGTTCCAGAAAGAGGAGGCCTTAAACTTCCAAACCTACAGTTATATTATGATGCAGCAGCTTTAACTTTAACAAGCGATTGGTTTGGGGGTAAAAAGGCTGGAATATTGAATGCAGAAAGTTTTGATCTTGAATTTGGATGGCATGCTTACCTATTTTATGATGACAAAGTTGATAAAGTATTTAAAAGTCATATACTTAGAGACTCTTTGATGAGAGTTTGGAAGAAGCACCGACTCAAATGGGATTATAAAATACCGCTATGGCTGGATCTTGGTCATACCTTGTGGAATACAAATATAATGTCACTCGGGGGGTTTTTATACAAAGAGGTTCTTTTTACAGATGCGGGCAGATGGCAGCTGAAGACATTGCAGACACTGTTGGATGAAGGGATTAATTTAACCTGGTTACAATATAATCAATTACAATTGAGATGGAAAGAGGACCAAAAAACTGGTATTATGTTGCATGAGGAAGAATTGGTTAGACATATAAGAGAGAAAGGTCCAATGCATATTAAAAGGCTTTATAATGTTTTGCTAGAAAGGGATTCAGAAACGGAATTAGTTAAAGATTGCATGATTAAGTGGGCACAAAATTTTGAAGAACCAGTGATGTTGGAAACATGGGAAAAAATTTGGGTTCAGAATGTTAAATTTACACAGTCGCAGAATCTGAGGGAAAATTTTTATAAAATGTTTTATAGATGGCATTTAGATCCTAAAAAGTTGTCATGTATGTACCCTAATGTTCAGCCAAAATGTTGGAGATGTGAATGTTTGGATGCTACGTATTATCATGTTTGGTGGACCTGTAGGAAAGTTAAGGCTTTTTGGATAAAAATATGGTGGGTCATGCAGAATGTTTTGAAGAAAAAAATTCAATTTTCTCCACAATTGTTTTTATTGGGCATAGTTAAGGGTTTTACACGGGATGAAACAAAATTAATATTGTATATGATAACAGCAGCAAGATTGTTGATAGGTAAATATTGGAAGAATGAAGCTTTGCCTACTATCGAGGAATGGACTTCGAAGATGGCCAGTTTTGCAGAGATGGCGAAGATTTCAGCATATTTAAAAGATTGTTCACAAGAGACTTATGAATGGGAATGGAAAAGGTGGATAGAATATGTTCAGAACAAATACCAAATTAGAAAGTATCAAATAGCTTTTATTTGAAAACAATGTATTAGAAATATTTTAATATAAAGAGACAAAGAGGGAAAATTATATAGGGGGAGGGATGGGTTCAGGTATATATATCAGTGTTATTAGTTATGAGTACATAATAGGGAAGTCTGGGGGGGGGAGGGTTAGGGAGGGTTAGGGAGGACGGGAAGTTTGGGGAGGGAGGTGGGGGGGTGAAAAAAGGGGTGAAAATATAAAAATAAAAAATAATAAAAGGGGGTGAGGTGGCCATTCAGACTCTGTGACAGACAAAACTAACTACTATCGAGTCACATTGCATCTTTGGAAACAACATTATCTGCCTTGGATTTATTTACGGACTGGACTTGACAATTCTTGAACTGTGTGTATCTTGTTTATGAGTAAAGTTCTTGGCAAGCAGCTACTGGGTTCCTGACAATCCTCTTATCGAAAGAATTTGGTTGTCTGCCAGTTTATTTAACCCCCAGCTGTCTGTTTGTGTGCGTGTGTGAGACGGGGACAGAACAAGGATGAACCTTAAAGGCCGGCTTGGGTTCACGCAATCTGTCATGTCGCCCAACCCGAAGCTTCCCGTGTTGTGTGAAGGTTGTGGCTGCACCCAAACCCACCACAGGGAACCCCCTGCATTTCTCCCTAAAGGCCTCGCCCCATTTCAGACTAACAACAGAGGTGGAAGGGACCTTGGGGGACATCTAGTCCAACCCCTTGCCCAAGAAGTAGGCCTATTTATGCACTTCCTTCGGCATCGTGGCTCAAAGAACAATACGGGTTAGTCCTCGCCGTACAACAGTTTCACTGAGTGACCGTTCAGAGTTCCGACAGCACTCCAAAAAGTGACATGGCTGTTTTTCACCCTTACGGCCATCGCAACCTCCCCGTCGTCACATGATCAGAACTCAGACAGACTCATATTTACAGTGGTGGGAGTCAAATAATTTAACAACTGGTTCTCTGCTCTAGTGACCAGCAGGATAGGTGTAGCTTGGTGGCCATGTGACTGTGTGGGCGTGGCCAACTCAACGTTACTCAGGTCGATGGGCGCTTCGCCTTAGCTGTTACAATGTAATAAGGGTTAACCGGAGAGGCAGTTTCTGTAAACAGGGCAATGAAGATTAGGCTAGAAACACCACCAGAATGTTTCCTTCCTGCCTTCCTTACAGGATTAGCCCTGCAAAGTGGAAAAAAACAAAATAAGATTTCTTCTAACGACCGGTTCTCCGAACTACTTAGAAAGTTAACAACCGGTTCTCCCAAATAGATCCGAACTGGCTGAATCCCACCACTGCATATTCACGACGGTCGCAATGTCCTGGAGTCACGTGATCCCCCTTTTGCAACCTTCCGACGAGCCAAGTCGGAAACTCGATTCGCTTAACAACCGTGGGAAGAAAAGGCGTAAAATGGGGGTGATCTATTCACTGAACACATGTCTCACGTAGCAGCGTGCGTCTGGGGCTCCATTGCGGTCGTACGTCGAGGACTACTTGTAAAGATAGGGTGTGTGTCTCTCTGTGTGTGTATTTGTGTCTCTCTGTGTGTGTTTTCTCCCTTTTTAAAAAATATCTCCGTCCATTAAAGATTTTCAGCATCTCCTGCAGCCGCAGAAAAGGGCATCCTTTGATTTCCTGAATGTCAAGGGAGTTTTTATCTGGCCCGGTGCCCAAAGACAGAAACCATAATCGGTAACAGACATGGCGAAAGTTGGCATCTAACCAGGATGAGGTTAAGAAACCGTCCTTTGCTCCCAGCCCTGAACGAAAGATGCAAATTCACAAGCAGATTTTAAAAAAAACCCGATCACGGCAAAGAAAAAAGGGGGGGGGCAAGTAGGTGAATTTTGATCTTTTTTCCTCTTTTTTTTTTTAATGCCCTTCTCATGCTAATTCTCCTTAAATTCAACCTCATTAGTCTGACATGAATTCAGAGGAATGCAACAGAGACTCCATCAAAAAAAAAAAAATCTTCGGATTATGTACTTTTAGGTTTTGCTCTGGCGTCAACTGTGGGAATTTATTTTTTTCCATATTCCTAAATGCATTTATTCATCTGCCTGTATCTATCAATCTCTCTCTCTCTCTCTGTGTCTGTCTATCTATCTATCTATCTATCTATCTATCTATCTATCTATCTATCTATCTATCTTTCTCCATTGTCCATCCATCCATCCATCCATCATCTCTCTCTCTTTGCCTGCCTGTCCATCTGTCTGTCCATCCATCCATCTACCCATCCATCACATCCATCTATCATCTCTCTGTGTGTGTCTCTCTGCCTGCCTGCCTGTCCATCCGTCCATCCATCTGTCCATCCTCTATCATCTCTCTTCTCATCTATCTATCTATCTATCTATCTATCTATCTATCTATCTATCTATCTATCTATCATCTATCTATCTATGTTTCTCCATCGTCCATCCATCCATCCATCCATCATCTCTCTCTCTCTGCCTACCTGTCCATCCATCCGTCCATCCATCTGTCCATCCTCTATCATCTCTCTTTCTCATCTATCTATCTATCTATCTATCTATCTATCTATCTATCTATCTATCATCTATCTATCTATGTTTCTCCATCGTCCATCCATCCATCCATCCATCATCTCTCTCTCTCTGCCTACCTGTCCATCCATCTGTCCATCCATCCATCTACCCATCCATCGCATCCATCTATCATCTCTTTGTGTGTGTCTCTCTGCCTGACTGCCTGTCCATCCGTCCATCCATCTGTCCATCCTCTATCATCTCTCTCTCTCATCTATCTATCTATCTATCTATCTATCTATCTATTCTATCTATCTATGTTTCTCCATCGTCCATCCATCCATCCATCCATCCATCCATCCATCCATCCATCATCTCTCTCTCTCTTTGCCTGCCTGTCCATCTGTCTGTCCATCCATTCATCCATCTGTCCATCCTCTATCATCTCTCTCTCTCTCATCTCTCATCTATCAATCTATCTATCATCTACCTATCTATCTATCTGTCTATCTACGATCTATCTATCTATCTATCTATCTATCTATCTATCTATCTATCTGTTTGGGTGGTTTAGAGGCGGGGAATTTGTGGTGGGTGGGAGTGTGTTTGGGGATTGTTATGTGTGTTGGACCTGGTCTTTGGGTTTTGTGAATTTTGTTGTATGGGTATACTGTTAGTTGCAAGTTGTGTCCGACCCATCGCAACCCCATGGACAACGTTCCTCCAGGCCTTCCTGTCCTCTACCATCCTCTGGAGTCCATTTAAGCTCACTCCGACTGCTTCAGTGACTCCATCCAGCCACCTCGTTCTCTGCCGTCCCCTTCTTCTTTTGCCCTCCATCGTTCCCAGCATTAGGCTCTTCTCCAGGGAGTCCTTCCTTCTCATTAGGTGGCCAAAGTATTCAAGTTTCCTCTTCAGGATCTGGCCTTCTAGAGAGCAGTCAGGGTTGATCTCCTCTAGGACTGACCGGTTGGATCGCCTTGCAGTCCAAGGGACTCGCAGCAGTCTTCTCCAGCACCAGAGTTCAAAGGCCTCAAATTTTATTAGGCAGGTCATATTGGCACATCTGGTGAAAACCCAACTCTGAAGGTCCCGAGGTTTTCCCCACCCAAATTAAAATTCAAAGTTCCTTCCCCCAGTCTACATGTCCATCACATGGTCCAATCCGGTCACAGTCCCAACTCCAGTTGGTTTCAGTCCATGCCTCCTCAGTACCTGGTGGGAACGTCCTTGGCTCCCAAGAGAAAGAATGTTATTTTGGCTACAAGTCCCCAGCTATCTCTATCTCCCGTTCCCACAGCTCCAACCAGCCTTGCTGTGGCAGCCCTGAAGACGCTCCCGAAATGGTTTCAGGGTTGACACTGGTCTCCTTTTGCGACCTTCTGACAAGCAAAGTCAATGGGGAAGCCAGATTCACTTAACAACTGAGGTGGCTCAGTGGTTAAGACACTGAGCTTGTCAACCAGAAAAGTCGGCAGTTCGGTAGTTCGAATCCCTAGTATTGGTCTCCTGTGTGAGCAGGGGGTTGGACTGGATGACCTCCAAGGTCCCTTCCAACTGTGTTACCTTTACCTGGTACTGACTTATCAACTGCAGTGATTCACTTAACGACCGTGGCAAAGAAAGGTCGTAAAATGGGGCAAAACTGACTTAACAACTGTCTTGCACATCAATGGAAATTTTGGGTTCAGTTATGGTCGTAGGCTGAGGTTTATTTTTTTTAGGAAAATAAAAGCTTCACCATCACACTTCCAAGTCAATATTCGGAAAAATAGAACTCAAATGATTTCTTGATTAGGAAAAGCTTTGCGGAAGGTCCCTTATATATTTTTCAGGATCCTGTAGCATGCATATATTTTTATGAAAGTTTATGTATTTTTATCCATGCACAGACATACCCATATTGATAACTTGATATATGAAAGCAATTCCAGGTTTTGAAGACGTGAGTTAAAACTGTCCGATGAAACCTTATTAATCAGGTTTTTTTTCCATTATGGTATTTTTTTTAAAAAAAAAAACCAATTCAATGTTTGTCAATAATAAACACATTTTTTTCCCCTAGCCAGACTGGAATGGCTGCTTGTTTCTGGCAACCCAAAATTTATTTATCTGTTATTTATTTATTAATCAAATTTGTATAGCCGCCTATCCCACAAAAAGCAATTTTGTGCAACGTACAACAATCGAATAAAACAACGTACAGGGAAATCTTGACTTACGAACAATCTGGCTTCCCCCATTGACTTTGTCAGAAACTGGCTTTTTTCCATTCCTTCTACCTTCTGAGTCCTACCTCATCTTACTTTCTCTCCTCAAGATGAGTTCCAAACGGAATTTGTTTCGCTTAATTTTACCACCGGTTTACCGTGCTCCAAAAATGTGAGCGCGAAAAATGTGAGCTGCGGTTTCGCAGCGGGATCGTGCGCTTCATTGTGCCACGTGATTTCCATCAAACCGAGAACGGCTCTAAGGTTATTCCTTTCCTTTGGATTGTCACCAGAAAATGGGGTACAAATTATTATTGTGGTCGTGTCGCTGAGCAGCCGATGAGACCTGCGTTCTTGTTATTGTGTTTGTCAGGTTTCGGTGTCGTCTCAAATAAATTGCATTTCCAAACAAATAGTCTTTGATGAAATCTTTCATTTATTAAGCACAATCTGTTCCTGACTACGTCGTAGCCAACAGTGACTTCCTGACCCCAAACCTTCCCTTTCCGTTTCCCCAATTCTCTGCGTCTCATTGGCCCTCTTCCAAATCACTCTCCCCATATCTACTACTTCAGCTCCCAGGAATGTCCCCCCCTCCCATCTCATCTCCTAGGGGATATTATCTTCAGGGAAAATAAGTAGGTGAAAAGTCAAGCATCCTCTTGCCAGCTGCCCCCTCTTCTCCTCCTTATGTCAGCACTGGAACGAATGTAGTTTGGAGTGCTGACAGTGTTATTGTGTTAGATACTGCTCCTTATCAATCAAACCAGGGGTGAAATCCAGCAGGTTCTGACAGGTTCTGCAGAACCGGTAGCAGAAATTTTGAGCAGTTCAGAGAACCGGCAAATACCACCTCTGGCTGACCCCAGGAGTGGGGAGGGAATGGGGATTTTGCAATATCCTTCCCCCAGGAATGAGAAGGGAATGGGGATTTTGCAGTATCCTTCCCCCAGGAGTGGGGAGGGAATGGGATTTTGCAGTATCCTTCCCCTGGAGTGAGGTGGGAATGGGGATTTTGCAGTATCCTTCCCCTGGAGTGAGGTGGGAATGGAGATTTTGCAGTATCCTTCCCCCAGGAGTGGGGAGGGAATGGGGATTTTGCAGTATCCTTCCCCTGGAGTGAGGTGGGAATGGAGATTTTGCACAGAATCGGGCAAGTCGTGCAGGTGACCCAATTTGCGGCCATCAGGGCTCCATTCCAGTCATAATTCAGACCAGTACAAACCAGTTTGGGCCGCTGTTGTTGTTTTTTTTTTTTTTGCAACTGTTAGAAAAGAAGAAAAAAACAAAACCCCAAGACAATCATGATTAGGTTCTAGTTTTGAAAATAGAATTTCAGCTGTCAAAACTTCTCTGCCATCTGTTCTAAGATCCCTTGACAGGTAGAAATTAGAAAGGAGACGAGTTAAGAAATTTTTATATTTAAAAAGCTGAAAGCGAATAGAAGACGCGCCGGCTAAACATTGCAGAGGAAAAACCAAATAGAAGGTTTTTTTGAAACGGAGACAATTCTGCAGCCTTTATTTTTTTTATTTTATTTTTTTTACTATTTTTGAAAAGATATTATAATCAGGGATAAGCTGACTGGCTAGAAAAGGCTAAGGACTATATATATATATATTTGCTCTCATCTGCCTTAATTCCTAATTTGTTCAAGAATCAAAATTGTATCTGTGGTTGTGCAATTGAAGCTCTCTCTTTTTTAGGGGCGCATCTTGTGAATCTCACAACTGCCATCTTGACTTTTGGAGGTATAAACACACACACACACACACAGGGACAGGCAAGAGAATAGCAGAATGGCAGAGTTGGAAGGGACCTTGGAGGTCTTCTAGTCCAACCCCCTGTTCAGGCCAATTTCAGATAAATGGCTGTCCAATTTTTTCTTGAAAACCTCCAGTGTTGGAGGACTCACAACTTCTGGTGGCAGGCTGTTCCACCGGTGAATTGTTCTCCCTGTCAGGAAATTTCTCCTTAATTCCCAGTTGCTTCTTTCCTTAGATTCCATCCATGGCTTCCTCTCCTGCCTTCAGGTGCTCTGGAGAACAGATCTCTGATTCCTAGCCATTATAACTACAGGTAGTCCTCGGCTTATGAACACAACTGAGATTAGAATTCCCATCGCTAAGCAAGATAGTTGTCTGACAGTTGGGCATCACTGGAGGCTTTCTTCTTGAAAGCCTCCAGTGATGAAACTCCCACAATTTCTGAATAACAGAATAATAACAGATTAACAGACTTGGAAGGGATCTTGGAGGTCATCTAGTCTAACCTCCCACCCAAGCAGGAGACTCTACACCATTTATGACAAATGATAGTCCAGTCTCTTCTTGAAAATCTCAAGTGATGAAGCTCCTACAATTTCCAAAGGCAACTTCTGTTCCATGGGTTGATTGTTCTCACTGTCAGAAAATCCCTCCTTATTTCTAGGTTGAATCTCTCCTTGTTCAGTTTCCACCCATTGCTTCTTCTCCTGCCTTCAGGGGCTTTGGAGAATAGCTTTGCTCCCTCTTCTTTGGGGCAGCCCCTGAGATACTGGAAGACTGCTCTCATGTCTCCCCTAGTCCTTCTCTTCATTAAACTAGACATACCCAGTTCCTGCAACCGTTCTTCATCTGTTTTAGCCTCCAGTCCCCTAATCCTCTTTATTGCTCTTCTCTGCACTTTTTCTAGAGTCTCAACATCTTTTTTATAGTGTGGTGACCAAAATTGGATGCAGTATTCTAGGTGTGGTCTTACTAGGACTTTACACAGTGGTACCGTGTTTCCCTGAAAATAAGACCCTGTCTTATTAGAACAATTGTTGTTAATTGTTAGAACAATTAATAAGTGGGACAACTTGCCTGCAGTTGCCTGTGAATGCTCCAACGCTGGAAATTTTTAAGAAGAAGTTGGATAACCATTTGTCTGAAGTGGTGTAGGGTTTCCTGCCTGGGCAGGGGGTTGGACTAGAAGACCTCCAAGGTCCCTTCCAACTCTGTTATTCTATTCTATTCTATTCTATTCTATTCTATTCTACTCTACTCTACTCTACTCTACTCTACTCTACTCTACTCTACTCATTCTATTCCATTCCATATTTTCTATTCTATTCTATTCTATTCTATTCTATTCTATTCTATTCTATTCTACTCTACTCTACTCTACTCTATTCTATTCTATCCCTAATTCTAATTCTAATTCTATTCTATTCCATTCCATTCCATTCCATATTTATTGTTCTATTCTATTCTATTCTATTCTATTCTATTCTATTCTATTCTATTCTATTCTATTCTATTCTATTCTATTCTATTCTATTCTACTCTACTCTACTCTATTCTACTCTACTCTACTCTACTCTACTCTACTCTACTCTATTCTGCTCTACTCTACTCTACTCTACTCCTTATTCTATAGCCTATTCTATTCTATTCTATTCTATTCTATTCTATTCTACTCTACTCTACTCTACTCTACTCTACTCTACTCTACTCTACTCTATTCTATTCTATTCTATTCTATTCTATTCTATTCCACTGCACATTCTTGGCTCCTATTTAATTGGTTTTTTTTTAAATTTGATTTATATGCCGCCCTTCTCCGGAGACTCAGGGCACCTTACAATGCATTAAGCAATAGCCTTCATCCTTTTGTATATTTATACAAAGTCAGCTTATTGCCCCCACAAACTGGGTCCTCATTTCACCTACCTTTGAAAGGATGGAAGGCTGAGTCAACCTTGGTGAGATTTGAACTTGCAGTAATTGCAGGCAGCTGGTGTTAATCACAATGCTATCAGTCTGCTGAGCCACCAGGTTGTCCACAATCCATAGCTCTGGACGGGCTTGGCTGATTTTTAAACCCCGGGACCAATTATTATTGATCGGCCTAAATATCTGGGCCAGCTTGATATAGGTTGAGATCACGGGACAGTGGTGGTAAATCTCTCTGCTCAGAATGGGGTTGGCGCAAAACGCTTCCCCGGCTGAGCACAAAATCCAGAGGATGGTTTACCAGAGGGGAACGAAAGAGCAAGGATGGATAGGAAGATGAGAGTTGGGCCGGTGATAAGAACGATTAAAAAAAAAATCCAGAGAATTAACATGTTAAAACCCAAAGAGCTAATATGGTTGTCTTCAGTCGCTTTGAAAAATCCTGGCCACCTCTGGTGTTATCGTCCCCCGGTAATTGGACAATTTGCTTAAATGCTGTTTAGCGAAAGATTGTTTGCTTTGCATAATGACGAGTTACCAAGGGAGAAATGCTGGGGATGGAGAGGCTCCTTCACACACACACACATACCCCAGAGAGGTCTCTATAGCAACAGGTTGTTCCCGGGAGAAGACAACCCGACCGGAGGCTGATAAATAGGGGCATTTTGTACAAGCATCACTTCAAAAAACATAGCTTTATCTTTTTTTTTCTTTTTTTTTCCTCTTCTGTAAGCCGTCCAGAGCAGCCCTACCGGGGGAGATGGACAGGATGTAAATTTTAATAATAAATAAATTACACACACACACACAAAGATATATGTATGTGTGTATGTATCTCTATATCTAAATATCTCTATATCTCTTTATCTATATTATATATCTATATCTCTATTTCTATCTCTACCTCTATACATACATGCATATATATCATTATCTATGTATCTGCCTGTCTATCTAATCTATACATACATACATACATATCATCTATCTATCTATCTATCTATCTATCTATCTATCTATCTATCTCTATCTCTCGCTCTATCTCTTATCTATCTATCTATATCTATCTATCTTATCTATCTATCTATCTATCTATCTATCTATCTATCTCTGTCTGTCTGTCTGTCTGTCTGTCTGTCTGTCTATCATCTATCATCTATCTATCTATCTCTATCTTTATCCTATTTATATCTATCTATCTATATCTATCTACCTATCTATCTATCTATCTATCTATCTCTTTCTATTTATGTATGTATATATCTATGCATGTATCTATTTATCTGTCTATCTAATTTATACATAAATACATACATATACATCTATTTATCTATCTATCTGTCTGTCTCTGTCTGTCTATCTATCTATCTATCTATCTATCTATCTATCTATCTATCTATCTATCTATCACCTACCTACCTACCATGTTTCCCCAAAAATAAGACCCTCTCTTATATTTTTTTGAACCCTGAAATAAGCGCTTGGCCTTATTGCCATGTGCTCAAAAGCCCAATTGGGCTTATTATCAGGGGGTGTCTTGTTTTGGGGGAAACAGGGTATCTATCTATCTATCTATCTATCTATCTATCTATCTATCTATCTATCTAATCTATACATACATACATATATATCATCTCCCCCTCTCTCTCTCTTTCTCAACCCCTTGCTGGAAACATCAAGAGAGGGTTCTTTTTATTTAAAAAAAAAAACGAGATATAAAGTGGAGCCCAACTACTGATAGTCCTACGACTGTAATTCAGCCTGTAATTTCAGCTATAATTCAGGACGGTTATAAATTGGCTCACAAAGTAACCGTGCCCAATTTTATCACCGTTTTGCCGTGGTTGTTAAGCGAACGGGTTGGTCGTAAAATGATTGCTGCGGTTGATAAAGCTAACCATGATTTGCTGCAGAGCGTTTTTCAGCGGGAAACCTGAAGTAAACGCTCATTTCCTGGGGGGGAGAAAAAAAATGGTGTAAATCACGATTTTTTGACCACGGACATGGCAAAGGCCACAAATGCAATTGCCAAAATGCAGCCAGGTGATTTGCTTAGCGACAGCATAACGACTTCAGCCCTTCGTTTTTACGAAGCCAAAGAGGGTAAAATTGGGGCTCGGCTCTCTTAGCCCCGTTTTGCAACGGAAATTCTGCTCTCGAGGACGGTCGTAAGTCGAGGACTGACCATAGAAACGAGACGCATACCCCGAGCCTTTGCTGGGGCAAATTCCACTCAGGAGCCAGGAGGACAACTTGACAACAAGGAAACAGACCATGAACAAACGGTTGTGGCTTTGCGGCAATTCCCCCGAAAGAAATAACGGGTTTTTTTCATTTGCGGGCGCCAGTGAACCAAAGTTAAATGAGAAATAAATTAATCCAATTCCCGCCAGACGCCACACGGCTCGTTCTTCAAATCCGGCTGCCGGTCCTTAAAAGTGATGTAGAAGTACCCTCCGATAGGATCGGTTCACGGATCAGCGGTTCCTTATTATAATTCACGATGGGTTTGATACCGATCTGTTCTCCATCAACCCGGAACGCAGGACGGATAATAATTGTTTTAAATTACACGGGAAGGCCGAGTCCTGTTGAACGTCGGCCAGGGAGGGAGAAATTTCCAGATGAAAGAGAAGCTCAGTGGTGGAACAAATTAGCTTCCTTGTGAGCCAGGGAGGCCGGACAACCATCTGCCAGGAGGGAAAAGCTTTATGTGTGAAATCCTTTCTTTGAGAAAGGGGTGGGGGGGTCAGCCTAGATGACCTTATGGTTATTTCCAGCTCTTTCGCTCCGTGCAATGTGCTGAAACGAGACAGCTAAACACCCAACCAATTCGTTTGCTCACCACCACTCGGTTTTGGTTAGGATCAATCTTAGCATTAGGGATTTTGTCCCCCC
The DNA here is from genome assembly GCF_029531705.1 of Pantherophis guttatus. Next base: position 3,908,826 of record NW_026844020.1, read on the forward strand.
ACTTTTGAGTTGATTTAATGCATGGACTGCTTACATTGTGTGAAGCAACCTAAGTCAGCAAGTCAGTTCAGTGACTGGAGTTGGAGTCTGTGGTTGTCTGCAAGAAAAGAACCAAGCTCAGAAAGCACCAAGGACCCCACAGTCCCATTCCTCCTCCTCCTCCTCCTCCTTTCTGCAAACTCCTCTCCCTTCTAGCACTGATGATGTTGCCTAGCTGGGTCATGAAACGCCTGCAAGAATGCAACCAAATTCAGAGAGCACCAAGGACCCCAGAGAGAGATGGGTCTTCAACAGAACCTTAAAGTGGTCTCTATTTTGGGATGACTGACCTCTGGTTGAAGATTGCAAGTTATTCATAGTTGCTTCCTTCTTCAGCCCATGAGCATCTTCAAAGAAATCAGTTCCTTCCTTCCTTCCTTCCTTTCTCTCTCTCTCTCTTTCTTTCTTTCTCTTTCTTTCCCTTCCTTCTTTCCTTTCTTTCCCTCTTTCTTTCTTTTCTTTCTCTCTCTCTTCTCTTTCTTTCTTTTTCTTTTCTCTATCTCTCTTTCCTCCCTCCCTCCTCCTCCCCTTCCTTCCTTCCTTCCTTCCTTTCTTTCCCTCTTTCTTTCTTTCTCTCTCTCTCTTTCTTTCTCTTTCTTTCTTCTCTCTCTTTCCTTCCTCCCTTCCTCCTCCCCTCCCTTCCCTCCCTCCCTCCCTCCTTTTCTGTCTCCTTCCTCCCCTCTGCCATGAAAAAGTTTCCATCCCCAGCAGACCTCTGAAAAGCCCACTCCCTTTAGCACTGATGATGTGACCTAATTGGGTCATGAAATGTCTGTAAGAAAACCACCAAGCCCAGAGAGCACCAAGGACCCCACAGTTCTCCTCCTCCTCCTCCTCCTCCTCCTCCTCCTCCTCCTCCTCCTCCTTCTCCTCCTCTCTACAAACCCCACTCCCTTTAGCACTGATGATATTACCCAGTTGGGTCATGAGATGTCTGCAAAAAAAAACCCCAAGCTCAAGGACCCCACAGTTCAACCCTGAGCTGCAAATATTCTCTTTTATTGGAATATCCTCTGTGTGACAACGGCTTACCATCTTCACATCCAAATACCCCACCTTCCTCCTCATTCCTTTTTTCCCCAGAGCCCTGTAAAAATATGACAATCCTCGTATGAGTTAGATCACATTAGCCCAAAGGGTGGTCCAGTCCAGCAAACCGATTGGTTCTCGTGGCATCCCCTCGTTTTTGTTTTTTAATCTTCGGATATTAATTCGGTAAGCCTCTCTGAGTCTCCCAAAATGGAGCGGCTTAGAGACACTGCCGGGAGATGTAGTGACTGACACGGTAATAAAAAAATAAAATAAAATAAATCTTGGGAAGAAAATCAGCCTGTACGGGAATGTCTTTAATTGCACCCTGCTACGTCCTCCGAGAAGCTCAAAATGTGGAAGGAACGGATGGTGAAGTTGCAGCCCCATTTTGCAAACCAGCCTGCCAATCCTCTTACAGCTCCCCCATTCTTTTTGTTCTTATAATTTGGTGCTTGCCAACCTTGGCAACTTTAAGATGGGGGGTGGGGTGGGGGATGACTTCAACTCCCAGAATTCCCCAGCTGGCAATTCTGGGAATTGAAGTCCACACGTTTTAAAATTATCAAAGTTGGGAAAAGAATTATAACAAGAAGACAAGAGGAGGAGGAGGAGGAAAGAGAGAAGAAGGAGGGGGAAAGCGAGGAGGAGGAAGAGGAGGAGGTGGAGATGGAAAAGAAGGAGAGGAAAAGGAAGGAGGAGGAGGAAGAGGAGGAGATAGAGATGGAGATGGAGATGGAAAAGAAGAAGAAGAGGAGGAGGAGGAGACAGAGAAGAAACAGGAAAAGGGAGGAGGAGGAGAAGAGGAAGAGGAGGAGGAGGAGATGGAGGAGAAGGAGAAGGAGAAGGAGAAGGAGAAGGAGAAGGAGAAGAAGAAGAAGAAGAAGAAGAAGAAGAAGAAGAAGAAGAAGAAGAGAGGGGAAGAGAAGAAGAAGAAGAAAAGAAGAAGAAGAAGAAGAAGAAGAAAGGGAAAGAGGAGGAGGGGAAGAAGAAGAAGAAGAAGAAGAAGAAGAAGAAGAAGAAGAAGAAGAAGAAGAAGAAGAAGAAGAAGAAGAAGAAGAAGAAGAAGAAGAAGAAGAAGAAGAAGAAGAAGAAGCTGTAACAAAATTTGCTGCATTCTTCGCAGCGAAGGCTGGGGAATTCTGGGAGTCCACACATCTTAAAGTTGTTAAGGTTGGGAAACTTTGAATCATAACAAGAAGAAAAAAAGAAAAGGAAGAGGAGGGGGGATGAATCTTTAACAAAATTTGCAGGGAAGGCTTGGGAATTCTGGGAGTTGAAGTCCACCCAACCTTAAAGCAGCCAAAGTTGGGGAACACCGCTAGCATTTCAAAGCTGCCTTTCTTTTCGTTCCCGTTTGCAAAGGATTACAATGGCTTTTAATTGCCCACGCTTGCAGCTTTGGCGTTAAGAAGGTTCCAGAAGCCTCTCTTTGCATCTCCATCGTGCCGCTGGGCCACTGGATTTCCTCGGACTGTGCCTTTAAGCAAAAGGGAATAAACAAAATAAACAGACCTCCTGAGGGGTGGGGTCTCAATTTTTTTTAACTACCGGTTCTGTGGGCGTGACTTATTTTGTGGGCGTGGCTTGATGGTCATGTGATAGTGGGGCGTGGCTTGGTGGTCATGTGACTGGGTAGGCATGGCCAACTCAATGTCACTCACGCCAAGCGGTGCCTCGCCTGGCCCCTCCCCTCCCAGCCATTCCTTGTCACACCCAACCTCAACGCATCTATTGTTCTGTAAAAATGTTGTTCACCTTTTTTCAACTTTATTATCTACATACTATAGATCAGAGGTCTTCGAACTTGGCCGCTTTAAGACTTGTGGACTTCTCTTCCATTTTGTAGCATCATAAATCGCCAGTTCACATTGTCAAATGCTTTTTGAGCATCTAAAAATATCAAAGCCATCTGATTTTCAGGATGCGCTTCATAATATTCCAAAGTATTCAGTATTATTCTTATATTATCTCTAATTTGTCGTTTGGGTAGGAATCCATTTTGATCTGAATGTATAAAATTATTCAAATATCTTTTAAGTCTTTCTGCCAGTATTGAAGCCAAAATTTTGTAATCTGAATTTAGCAAAGATATAGGCCTATATTTTTTTAAAAAAATAATCTTTATTTACATTTTCGATTAAAAAGAAAAGACAACACAACGTAAAATGACACACAAAGAACAATACAACAATAAACAAGCATACCTCTGTGTAGTACCTTAATAAACAAATATTCGGTACTATAACTCTATATTATAATCCGGAGAAGACAGAAAAGCTTATATACCTTAATACATCAATTAGGTCTATCCGACCTCACTTATCTTATATAGTATAAGTTTCTCAATAGATACCATTCCTCATCTAATGTGGGTTATAGTTTCCTCTTTTCTAACCATTTATAAAAAAATTTCCCAAGCTAAACCTACTTGTCTTTGCTCTCTATCCTTTAATTTTTTAGTTAGCATATCTGCTTCCGCACATTCTAAAAATTTTTTTATAATAGCCTCCTCTGTTGGGATATTTTGATTAGTTGTGGGTCTGTATCTTCGTTATGGATCAATGTAATATAAGCCTCAGTCCATGATTTGGGTATTTCCTTATTTGTCATGACTTCATTCATAATTTCCAGTAGTGGAAGATTTAAGGATTCTCGTAGCGTCCTATAATACTCAACCGGCAAGGCATCTGCTCCTGGTGCCTTTCCATTCTTCTGTTTCTTAATTGCCTCTGTTAATTCCATCATCGTAAGGTTTCTTTCCATCGTCTCCTCAATATCCTCTGCTATAGATGCACTTTCATGGGCCACGGAAAGGAAGAAATGGCTCACATACTTAGGGTTGCCAGGTCTGCTTCCAAAAAATAGCGGACAAGCGGGGAGGGGGGGGTGTTAAGTAGTAAAAAAAATTAAAAAAAATTTTTACAATTAAATTATATATTTTCTTACAAACATTTTAACACGCCATTTTAGGACAGTCGACACAAGCTACGATACATTTTAAAAATGTGAACTGTACATCATTTTATAATGTATTTTTATTTTAATCTCCTCCTTAATTTTTTCGGAGAATCGAGTTCGATGGCTATTCGATCTTTGCCTCATTCTAACTTATGAAAAAAAAAAAGTCAAAACGCGATTCTCCTATCCTTATTCTCTTAGACTGTACAGCTTTAGGTTACGTACCGTTTCATCGTAAAGCTTTTGAATAAAAAAAAAATGTCCACTATTTTGTGAAAAAAAAAAAAATAGTGAACATAATGTGAAAAAAAGCGGAGTGTCCGCTCAAATAGTGGACGCCTGGCAACCCTACGACATGCTTTGCCCAAGAGTGTGATAGGCAACAGGCTTTTAAGGGGCTGCCAGAAAGGATGTATAGGCAATGTATTTTCCAAAGCACCAGAAGGCAAAGCAAGAAGCAACGGATGGAAACTGAACAAAGAGAGAAGCAACCTAAAACTAAGAGCCTGATGGTGCAGCAGACTAATAGCCTGTTATTAACATCCAGCTGCCTGCAATTACTGCAAGTTCAAATCTCCCCAGGCTCAAGGTCGACTCAGCCTTCCATCCTTTCTAAGGTAGGTAAATTGAGGACCCAGTTTGTGGGGGCAATAAGCTGACTTTGTATAAATATACAAAAATATGAAGGCTATTGCTTAACGCACTGTAAGCTGCCCTGAGTCTCCGGAGAAGGGTGGCATATAAATCAAATTTTAAAAAAAACAAAAAACCTAAGGAGAAACTTCCTGACAGTGTGAACCAACCAACAGAGGTGCAGAAATATTTCAGTCATAATTTCACATATAAAATAGCCGTTCGTGTAATACAACCTGCTTATTCTTCAAAACAGTCCTTAGTGTGATGGCTGATGTTTGACAGCAAGCCTCAAAGTCCGACATCACAAGAGCGCTTCTTTCTCTGTAGGTATACAAAACATCCACCTACCAGGAATAGCATATTAAGATGGATTCGCCTCTCCTGTATATATATATATATATATGCATGCCGCAAACAGCTTCCAAGGAGGCGAAAATCGCATCCCCGAGCATCTACGCCAGCCGCATGGACCGTCTGCTCAGCAATTAAGCATCACCAATGCAGGGTGATCTTGGGGAACAGAAGGCGAGAGACAAGAGTGAAATCTTTTCTGACAGTCTTTAATCTCCCTGCTGAAAGGCAGGAGAATCACGTAGGTTCCTGGGCCCGGGTTACGCCTGTCATTCACACTGTGTTGCCGGCAACTTACTCGGCATGCTAAGTAAGGTTTTTATGGAGTAGTGCCACTTAATGGGAGGTGGCATTTACAAGACCCCAGGGCCAAGCCAGCTGCGCCCGTTAAGCCTGGCGCAGGAAGACCGCCCATCTCTTGGCAGAATAACAGAGCCGGGAGGGACCTTGGAGGTCTTCTAGTCCAACCCCCTGCTTGAATAGGAGACCCTATACCTTTCCAGACAAGCGGCTGTCCAATCTCTTCTTAAAAACCTCCAGTGTTGGAGCACTCACAACTTCTAGTGGCAAGTTGTTCCACTGATTAATTGTTCTCACTGTCAGGAAATTCCACCTTAGTTCCAGGTTGCTTCTCTCCTTGATGAGTTTCCATCCATTGCTTCTTGTCCTGCCTTCAGGGGCTTTGGAGAATAGGTGGACCCCCTCCTCTTCTTTGGGGCAGCCCCCTCAGATATTGGAAGACGGCTATGATGTTGCTCCTAGTCCTTCAGATTTGGTAATTGTACAGAGTTAAGGCACTAATGGTGACAAGACGTGGACTCACAATGTTGGATTCTTAAAACTTAAAACATAGAATAATAGGATTAGAAGGGGCCTTGGAGGTCTTGTCCAACCCCCTGCTCAAGTAGGACACCCTATATTATTCTGGAATTTAAATGGCTGTCCAATCTCTTCTTGAAAACCTCCAGGAATGAAGCACCCACAACTTCTGGAGGCAAGCTTTTCCACTAATTAATTGTTATTATGATTAGAAAAGAAAGAAAGAAAGAAAGAAAGAAAGAAAGAAAGAAAGAAAGAAAGAAAGGGAAGGAAGGAAGAAGAAGGAAGAAGGAAGGAAAGAAAGGAAGGAAGGAAGAGAGAGAGAGAAAAAGAAAGGAAGAAAGGAAGAATAGAAGGAAGGAAGGAAGGAATGAAGATTAATAGAATGATGGATGGATGGATGGATTTACAATAGAGATAGATACAATATAGACAGATAAACAGACAGATGATAGATGATAAATATTGAATGGATGGATGGATGGATAGGTAAATAGAGATACAGTAAGATAGATAGATAGATGATAGATAGATAGATAGATAGATAGATAGATAGATAGATAGATAGATGAATGGAGGGAGGGAAGGAGGGAGGAAGGGAGGGAGAGAGAGAGGGAGGGAGAGGGAGGGAGAGACAGAAGATAGATAAATAGATGGAGAGGGAGGGAGGGGGAGGGAGGGGAGAGAGAAAGGGAGGAAGGGAGAGGGAGAGAGAGGGAGGGAGAGAGAGGAGGAGAGGGGGAGAGAGAGAAGAGAGAGGGAGTGAGACAGACAGACAGACAGATAGATAGATAAAAAAAACCTCGGTTTATCAGAGCCCAATTGTAAAACAATAAAAGCTTTTACACTTTGAGAGAATTCCATCAAAAGCCTATAAACCCTCCTCCGTTTCTCTCCCAGCTTCAGTCGCTAATTTAGCCAAAATTGCTGCTCTTTGAATCACTTGTGGATTCTTGTTACTCAATTGAAGTTCCATCTCCTGCACTATTGCCAAAAAAAAAGAGAGAGAGAGGATAAAAATTGATTTCTGAGCCTAGGAGCAATCAAGGTAATCCCTGCTATTCCCACGGAAGAGGCTCCCCAGCAGGTGAGGCTGAGCCACCCCCAGGAAACGTAAAGGCACAAGAAAATGGCTCCGTCTCCCGGGACCTTCCTTTCTTCTCTCGGGGGTCTCCAAGCTCTCAAACCTGGCTTTTTTTTAAAATAAGGAGTCGGCAAATAGACGCCACTTGCCATACATACACACCATCCGGTCAGAGCTGGAGAAGCTTCTGGGATGAGAAGCGAAACGTCTTCAAAGAAAAAAACCCAAAAGTCCAGGTGCCTCTTGGAAAAAGCACCTTTGGGTTCCTTCCTTCCTTCCTTCCTTCCTTCCTTCCTTCCTTCCTTCCTTCCTTCCTTCCTCCCATCCTTCCTTCCTTCTTTCCATCCTTTCTTCCTTCCTTCCTTCCTTCCCAAATTCCAAGCCATCCTTCCTTCCATCCTTTCTTCATTCCTTCCTCCCTCTTTCCATCCTTCTTTCCTTCCTTCCCAAATTCCAAGCCATCCTTCCTTCCTCCCTCATTCCATCCTTCCTCCCTCCTTCCATCCTTTCTTTCTTCCTTCATTCCCAGATTCCAAGCCATCCTTCCTTCCTTCCTCCCTCCCTCATTCCATCCATCCATCCTTCCTTCCTTCCTTTTCTTCCTTCCTTCCTCCCTCCCTCATTCCATCCATCCATCCATCCATCCATCCATCCATCCATCCATCCTTCCTTCCTTCCTCCCTCCCTCCCTCCCTCCCTCCCTCCTTCTCTCTCTCTCCCTCTCTCTCTCTCTCTCTCTCTCTCTCTCTCTCTCTCTCTCTTTCTTTCTTTCTTTCTTTCTTTCTTTCTTTCTTTCAACATGAATAAACCCAATCCTTCACATTTAGGGAGAAAGACTACAGCTACTCCTCAACTTACGACCATTCACTTATGACCATTTGAGGTGACAATAGCACTTGAAAAAAGCAACTTACTCCTAGTCCTCACACTTTGATGGGGAGAACTGAGTGGTCCTCATCTTTGGCACTTTAGGAGAGGTGGACTTCATCTCCCAGAATTCCCCAGCCTTCCCTGCAAAGAACACTGTAAATTTTGTTTCCTCTTCCTCCTCCTCCTCTCCTCCTCCTCCTCCATCCTCCTTTCTTGCTCCTTCCTCCTTCTCCTTCCACCTTCCTCCATCCTCCTTCTTCTTCTCCTACCCTCTTCCTCCTTTCCTTCTCCTTGCTCCTTCTTCCTCCTTTTCCTTTTCCTTCTCCCAGAATTCCTCAGCCTTCCCTGAAAATAACACTGTAAATTTTGTTTTCTTCTTCTTCTTCTTCTTCTTCTTCTTCTTCTTCTTCTTCTTCTTCTTCTTCTTCTTCTTCTTCTTCTTCTTCTTCTTCTTCTTCTTTTCCATCTCCATCTCCTCCTCTTCCACCTCTTTCTTCCCTTTCCTCTCCTTCTTTTCCATCTCCACCTCCTCTCCTAACCCCCACTCCCTACTACCACTGATAATGTTACCTAGTTGGGCAATGAGATGTCTGTACGAAAACCACCAGCTCAGAGCGCCTCCCAAAGAGTCCACAGTCCTCCTCCTCTTTCCAAACGCCACTCCCTTCTAGCACTGATGATGTAACCTAGTTGGGTCGTGGGACGTCTGCTAGAAAACCGCCACGCTCCCAGAATACCAAGGACTCCACAGTTCAACCCCTGAGCTACCACAAATATTCTCTTTTATCAGGGTGAGGGTGATTTGATGGACAGCTTGGCGTCAGATCACAGCAGCATCCCGAAAACCACCAGTGCACAATTTTGTCCTGTTTTCCAACCCCCCGTAATGTTGAGCCATTGAGAGGTTTCTTTCCGTGGGTGGCCTGAGGTGGGAGAACCCGAAATACAAGATCCTTTTCAAGCCTCAGTTCAAATAACTCATTAAATTCTAATACAGTAAAAGGAATTTTAATGCCGTCAAAATAAGCATCGCCAGGCCTCTCGGGAAACCCAAAAGGCTTTCCAAAGCACGAGAAGGCAAGATATAGTTGCAATAGAGTCGCCTCTTAGATATTTATGCCCTGCTCCCTGGGTAGAAAAAAGGGTTGCAACTTTACAACTCAAAGGTTTTGGCTGGAAAGCTTGATCCCGATACCGCCTGGAATATCCTTTGCATCTTCTGATTTCCTTCTTAATGACGGCTCAGCTCCTCCTAACGACGTCCCCAGAATAACAGAATGACACGAGGTGGAGGGGGCCTTGGAAGATTTTCTAGTCCAGTGTTTCTCAACCTTGGAAGCTTGAAGATGGGTGGACTTCAACTCCCAGAATCCCCCAACCAGCGGCACTCAGACAAAACGGCCATCAACGGGCACATAGAGATGGACCACATTTACACACCATTCAAAAGAGACAATCCAAAAGCTAAAAGATCACTACACTTCCTGGCCAGAAATAAAATACCTACAAGAGCAGAGATTGACACAGTGTTTCTCAACCTTGGAAGCTTGAAGATGGGTGGACTTCAACTCCCAGAATCCCCCAACCAGCGGCACTCAGACAAAACGGCCATCAACGGGCACATAGAGATGGACCACATTTACACACCATTCAAAAGAGACGATCCAAAAGCTAAAAGATCACTACACTTCCTGGCCAGAAATAAAATACCTACAAGAGCAGAGATTAACACAGTGTTTCTCAACCTTGGAAGCTTGAAGATGGGTGGACTTCAACTCCCAGAATCCCCAACCAGCGGCACTCAGACAAAATGGCCATCAACGGCACATAGAGATGGACCACATTTACACACCATTCAAAAGAGACGATCCAAAAGCTAAAAGATCACTACACTTCCTGGCCAGAAATAAAATACCTACAAGAGCAGAGATTGACACAGTGTTTCTCAACCTTGGAAGCTTGAAGATGGGTGGACTTCAACTCCCAGAATCCCCCAACCAGCGGCACTCAGACAAAACGGCCATCAACGGGCACATAGAGATGGACCACATTTACACACCATTCAAAAGAGACAATCCAAAAGCTAAAAGATCACTACACTTCCTGGCCAGAAATAAAATACCTACAAGAGCAGAGATTGACACAGTGTTTCTCACCTTGGAAGCTTGAAGATGGGTGGACTTCAACTCCCAGAATCCCCCAACCAGCGGCACTCAGACAAAACGGCCATCAACGGGCACATAGAGATGGACCACATTTACACACCATTCAAAAGAGACAATCCAAAAGCTAAAAGATTACTGCACTTCCTGGCCAGAAATAAAATACCCACAAGAGCAGAGATTAACACAGTGTTTCTCAACCTTAGTAGCTTGAAGATGGGTGGACTTCAACTCCCAGAATCCCCCAACCAGCGGCACTCAGACAAAACAGCCATCAACGGGCACATAGAGATGGACCACATTTACACACCATTCAAAAGAGACAATCCAAAAGCTAAAAGATCACTGCACTTGTCGTTGAGGCCACTTGGAGGTTTATCTGTGTCCTCAGGGTCACCCGAGTGGTCCATATGGGTGTGGAGCCTTCTTGGAGCTGCTCAAAGGACTGCGTTGTAGACTGGAGATCGATGATGTTGAATCCTTCCCCTTCTGCTGAGAGGGGGCTGTTCAACTTTGACCTAGATGGCCTCTTTGAACCCTCTTTCAAACCAGCGGCCCTCTCTGTCCAAAATGTGGACTTTGCTGTCTTCAAAATAGCAACCTTTGTCTTTCAAATGCAGGTGGACGGCTAAATCTAGTCCTGATGTGTTTGTTCTCCTATGCCACGTCACGCATCTGTGAAATGGCTGTTTTGTTTCCCCCAATATACAGATCTCCACATGGCTCCCTTGCATTGTACATTCTGCATTCTCTTTCTTGTCTTTCCAGCAATTTCTTTCTCTCTCTCTCTCTCTTTTTTTTAAATCCCACCTTCCTTCTCTCCTCGCTGCCTCCTCTCTTTTCCACAAATGGTCCAGCTGCCGTAAAATATGTCACCTTGTTTAGACAACTGGCAAAACCCTTGGGTTAACAAAGCTTAATCAGATGCCACGCTTGAATAACGCCGCAATATAGCTTAAGGTTCACACAACTCTCTGCGGTATGCTAGGATGGCGAACCACAAACGATCCTTGCCCGATTTTGGTTTAATCTGACATTTTGGGTGGACTCATCTATTGTATTCAACGTCCGCGGAAAATATTGGGAAGAAAAGAGGAAGGGAGCTGTGACCAGTTCGAAAACATTTACTAGAGGAGTCAATCACTCTGGTGCGAAGGGGAGTCCTCGACTTACGACCGCAATTGAGCCCCCGGAATTTCCCTGGCTGAGCCACACGGTTGCCAAGTGACTTTTGCCCCATTTTACGACCTTCCTTGCCGCAGTTGTTAAGTGAGTCACGTAGTTGTTAAGTGAATCTGGCTTTCCCCTTGACTTTGCTTATCCGAAGGTCACGGGACACTTTTTTCAGTGCCGTTGTAACTTTGCCTTCTGCAAACATTTGTCGTCTCCCCATAGTAGGTTGGATCATGAGATCCAGTCCTGCCAGGGTCTCCATGGTGCAACCTGAACATCAACCTGATGTTCTCAATCTACAACTTTCCTCCTCCTCCTCCCCCTCCTTCTTCTGCTTCTGCTTCTCCTCTTCCTCTTCCTCGTCTCCTCTTCTTCCTCCTTCTTTCTCTTCCTCCATCCTCCTTCCCTTCTCCTTCTTCCTTTCTCCTACCTCCTTCTTCATCTTCTTCTCCTTCTCCTTCTCCTACCCCCTTCCTCCTTTTCCTTTTCCTTCCAGCTTCCTCCATCCTCCTCCTCCTTCTCCTCCTACCTCCTTCCTCTTTTCTTCCTCCTTCCTCCCTCCTTCCTCTTTTCTTTCTCCCTTCCTCCTTCCTCCCTTCCTGCTCCTTCTTCCTTCTTCCTCCTTTCCTTCTCCTTCTCCTTCCACCTTCCTCCATCCTCCTCCTCCTTCTCCCCTACCTCCTTTCTCCTTACCTTCCTCCTTCCTCTTTTCTTTCTCCTTCTTCCTTCCTCCTTCCTCCTCCTTCCTTCTTCTTTTCTTTCTCCCTTCCACCTTTCCTGCTCCTTCCTCCTTTCTTATCCTTCTTCCTTCCTCTTCCCCTTCCTCCTTCCTCCTTCTTTTCTTTCTCCTTCCTCCTTTCCTCTCCTTCCTCCTTCCTCTTTTCTTTCTCCCTTCTTCCTTCCCCCTTCTCCCCTTCCTTCTTCTTTTCTTTCTCCTTCCACCCTTTCCTGCTCCTTCCTCCTTTCTTTTTTTTTCCCTTCCTCTTTCCCCCTTCCCCCTTCCCCCTTCTCCTTCTTCTCCCCTTTCCCCCTTCCTCCTTCCTCCTTCTTTCTTTCTCCCTTCCACCTTCCTTCTCCTTCCTCCTTCCTCTTTTCTTTCTCCTTCTTCCTTGCCCCTTCTTCCCCCTTCCTTCTTCTTTTCTTTCTCCCTTCCACCTTTCCTGCTCCTTCCTCCTTTCTTTTTTTTCCTTCCTCTTTCCCCCTTCCTCCTTCCTCCTTCCTCCTTCTTCCTTCTTCCTTCCTCTTTCCCCCTTCCTCCTTCCTCCTTCTTTTCTTTCTCCCTTCCACCTTTCCTGCTCCTTCCTCCTTCCTCCTTTCCTTCTCCTTCCTCCTTCCTCTTTTCTTTTCTCCTTCTTCCTTCCCCCTTCCTTCCTTCCTCCTTCCTCCTTCTTTCTTTCTCCCTTCCACCTTTCCTGCTCCTTCCTCCTTCCTCTTTTCTTTCTCCTTCTTCCTTCCTCCTTCCTCCTGCTCCTTCTCATGTCCTCAGTCCCAGTTCAAGTTCCTACTTGGTCCTAGTTACAGATGCCAAGCTGCCAAGGAAAACCATAATTCAAATCAACCCAAACCCTTTCCGAGCTCTTTGGTCCAGAGAGGGGCTCTGCAAGGCTGCCAGTAAAACCATTCGAAAATAAACCCACCAGAGTCCAAAGCGCCTTGTGCAAAGAGCCATCCAGAGATCATAATTCCTGCCGATGGCAGATAGTTGAACGCTTTCTTTCAATAACAGGAAAGAGAGAAGCCAGTGGCTTCTTCCAAGAACATGGAGCAGCTCCGGAAGAAAAGCCTGGCGCATAAATCACGAGGCCAAGAGATCAATGGTCCCCCTTTTTTAAAAAAAAAGGCTCTGCAAACCTCATATCCCCAAGGAGACTTTCAAACATATTCGGGGCTTCGTCCAACAGAACCAGGTTAATTTAGAATTAACCAGGTTAATTCTGGGGAAGTAATATCAGTCACCCAGAAAACCGTGTGTCCCCAAAACAGCATCTGAGAAAACAAAAATGTTTTCCATCGAATGTGTTTCTTTGTGTAGGAGGTTAGCACCCACCCCTTTCCTAGGAGAATGAAATATTTTGGGAAATATTAAAAAGGCTGAATATTATGTTTCCCTGTATGAGAAATGGAGAAGCATGTTTTTAAAGACAAAGCAGCTCCCACCTTCCTGCCCTCACCCTTTTGTTAATGGGCCAGAGGCAGAAACTCAATCTTTGTCAATGGACCTCATCTGCAAGACAATGGGATCCATCTAGGACAGAAACTCCCCACATGGCATCTGGGAAAATTACATCAGCCAGCAAGGCTAGCTAAGACCCCCACCCCCTGGAAGTCTGACAACCAATCAGGATACTCTTTCAGGATCCCAGGAAGTTCAAAGCCAGAGAGGGCATAAAACCCGGAGACTCACTGCGTCTCGTGCCCTTTTCTGTTCAGGAACTCAAGCCAGGTGATCCTGTCTACCATTAAACCATCTTTCCAAGCAGTCTCCATGTTTCCAGTGTCTGTTTCCCCACTTGGAGCAGAACCCAGAAGGATATTTCTTCCAACATTTGCATGTGTGGGTTTTGTGAGAATGTGTGTGTGTGTTTGTTGTGTGTCTAAGGCAAAGGGAAGAAGAGGAATGAAAGTTCAGATAACTTGAGCCCGTTATGGGTAAGCAAGAGAGCTGAATATGCAGGAGAGACGGCTGGGTCAACTTTTCTCAACCTCATCAATTTTAAGACATGATAGCAGTGTTCCAATATTTGGGGAGCTGCCCCAAAGAAGAGGGAGTCAAGCTATTCTCCAGAGCACCTGAGGGCAGGACCAGAAGCAACACATCAAGGAGAGAATCAACCTGGAATTAAGGAGGAGTTTCCTGAAAGTGAGGACAATTCACCAGTGGAACAGCTTGCCACCAGAAGTTGTGGGTGCTGCTCCCCATCGTTGGAGGTCTTCAAGAAGGGATTGGAGAGCCATTTTGTCCTCTGTGGTAAAGGATTTTCTGCTTGAGCAGGGGGCTGGACTAGAAGACCTCCGAGGTCCCTTCCACCTCTGTTATTCCGTATTGTGTAAAGGTTCAGAAGAGAAGAACGAGGGGCTGCCACAAGGAAGAAGGGCTCGACCTCTTCTCCAAAGCACCTGAAGGCAGGACGTGAAGCGAGGGAGTGGGGGAACTAACCAAGGAGCGAGGCAACCTGGAACTATGGGAGGGAGGGAAGGAGGGAGGGAGGAGGAAGGGAAGGAAGGAAAAGAAAGGGAGGGAGAGAAGAAGGGAGAAAGGGAGGGAAGAAGGAAGGGAGGGGGAAGTGAAAGGATGGAAGGAGGGAGGAGGAAGGGAAGGGAGGAAGGGAGGAAGGAAGGAAAAGGAAGGAAGGAAGGAAGGAAAAGAAAGGGAGGGAGGGAAGAAGGGAGGG